>CM042855.1:14028092-14162054 GCA_023658055.1 Thaleichthys pacificus | reverse complement strand
GGCATAAGGAACATTTGGAGGACTGACAGTGACGTTTATAGACGGACATTTGTTCCCTCAACTTCTCGAGAAGCGGGGGACTTGATGAGGGGGGGATGTGGAGAGAGAGAGTTCTGGGTAAGAGTCGAGGAGAGCGAGGAAAGAGAGGAGAGAAGAGGAGCTCCGACTGGGCGCGCGGCTGTTGGAGAGAGGGGGGGATTCGTGTTGTGTTGCGGGAGGAGGAGAGAAGAGAGAGAGAGGACGGAACGAGCATGTATCCCCGGAAGGCGGACCGAGCGATAGTCCGAGAGATGGTCGAGAGCAAAGTGGAAGGAATGCCATGACGGATGAATGGGAGAATGGGGATGAGGGGGGTCCGAGAGGATTGATGAGGACGGCCACGGCGAGAGCGGACCGGAGACTTTGACGGATCCTAGGGACGAGCTGTGTGCGGCGAGAGGATTAATCGAGAGGAGGGAGAGATGAGAGGCTGAGAAGAGACGTGCGCCGAGATCGCGGCGAGGAGAGAGGAGCGAGAGCAGGAGGGGAACGTTTAGGAGATGGGTTGACCGAGAGGAGACTCGAGTAGAGAGGAGAGAGAAGAGAGGGATGGGAAGGAGAAGGCGGGGCCGTCCGGACGAGAGAGGGACGAGAGAGATAACTGAGAGCGAGGGAAGGTGAGGGCAGGAAGTATACGACTGGAGATTTTGAGATCCTTTGGAGAGGAGAGAGAGACGGCAGATAAGAAGCGAGGGGGAATGAGCGGAGAGTGCGACGGAGACGGATGAGCGAGTGCAGTCGGGACGGAAGAGAGAGAGAGAGGAGGAGAACCGGGACGTGAGAGTGATGGGGGATTGGTTCTCAGTCAGAGGAGAGATGGAGAGGAAGAGTGCTTCGAGAGGAGAGACGAGCGTGCAGGAGAATTGAGGCCGGCGACAGAGGGAGGAGAGGATGGGAGAGAGGATGGGGGATGTTGGGAGGGGAGGGAGAAAGAGGAGAGGAAGAGAGGAGGGGGTTTCGAGGCGCGAGGAGAGAGGAGAGGGGGCAGGGGGGAGAGAGGAGTGAGGATGACGGAGATGATGACTGGAGGAGGAGCTGTTTGTGTGGAGAGCAGAAGATGATCTAGAGAAGCACTGAGAGATCCGGAGGAAAATCGACAAGAGGAGACAGAAGAGAAAAGAGATGGAATTTTCAGAACCAGTCCCCCCCGACCGAGTGGGACCCCGGGACCCCGAGAAGCGCGGGACGGAGAGAGGCTGAGCCCCCGCAGGCCCGGACAAGCTGGCAATCCGAGAGAGAGCAGAAACGGGGAGAGTGGAGAGGACCTGGGACGAGAGAGACGAGAGAGGAGAACGATGGAGAGAGGCGAGGGAGAGACGTGCGGAGGAGGAGAGAGGAGAGAGGGCGGAGGAGAGGGAGGGAGGAGGGAGCTGAGATGGCGACTAGGTAGAGAGAGGGGAGAGCCCATGAGAGAGGAGAGAGAGGAGGAACGACGAGCACGGGTGAGGAACAGTCAGAGTAGAAATGAGGAGGTGGAGGACGGGAGAGCCGTCACGACGCGGAGAGAGGACTGGGGAGGAGAGGGGATGTGGAGGAGATGTGAGACGGAGAGGAGGAGGAGAGAGAGAGTGATGAGCCGACGACGATGGGAGGGGGTGAGAAGGAGTGTTGAGCCGCACGACGGACGGGACGAGTGCGAGGAGACAGGGAGGAGGGAGAATGCGGAGCCGACGGAGAGAGATGAGTTAGAGAGACGGAGACTTGAACGGAGTTAGTATGAGTGCGAGAGAGAGAGAGAGGAGAGAGAGAGAGAGGATGGGAGAGAGAGAGAGAGACGAGAGAGAGAGGAGAGAGAGAGAGAGAGGAGAGAGAGAGAGAGGAGAGAGAGGAGAGGGAGGAGAGGAGAGGAGGAGGAGAGGAGAGGAGAGGAGAGGAGAGGAGAGGAGAGGAGAGAGAGGAGAGGAGAGGGAGAGAGAGGAGGAGGAGAGGGAGAGGAGGAGAGAGGAGAGGAGAGGAGAGGAGAGAGGGAGAGGGACAGGGAGAGGGAGAGGCAGAGGCAGAGGGAGAGGGAGAGGAGAGGGAGAGCGAGAGGGAGAGGAGAACAGGTTAGGAGGAGGAGGGGAGTTGAGATTCATACAACCATATCCTCACAGTAATAACACGTGTGAGCTATAAAAGGATCAACTGTGTATGAACATAAAACCACAACAGTAACAAGAGGACAAGCAACAAGGAAGACTGAAATCAGGCTGGTAGCACAGAACCATGGCAACATGTCTGTTATGCTGTCTCAGCTTGCTTCTCCATGACAACCGCTGGCTCGCATTCCATCTCCACGGGCAAGAATAGCTATGGTCAGCTACTGTACCAGGATGTTGGGAGGAACCGAGATATCAGCAACGAGGATGATGACTAATCTACAGCTCTCACGTTATAATAAGTCTGGGTGCTGTCAGTGGTGCATGGGTAATGCAGCGCAGCATGGCCATATGCTCTCTCGCTCTCACACACACACACACTCACACACACACACACACATAAGGGTTGAGGCTGGGGGCCAGAAGGGATGTGCTCAGCGTTGACACCAAACTGCTAGACCATCTGGGACAGGAACCGGGTCGCCAGCTCCAGTGACACTACACCGGGTCAGCCCCGGGTGAACCAAGGACTGGAGACAGCTACGTCTAGGGGAGGGATCTTCCAGGCAGCCTGTACCTAAAATCTAACCAGTGCTTCTAGAATCTGTCACTAATCTAACAGTGTTCTAGAACTGTCAATCCAGCTCCCCCCTGGCTGTTTCGGAATCAGCAAGTGGCTGAAAGCATCTACTAAGGCCCCGTCCACACTAGCCCGGGTAAATACAAATACGGCGATATTCGAATTGAAAACGATCTCCGTCCACACTAGCGTTTTCATATCGTTTTTCCAAATGTTTGCCGTCCACACTAACCACGGGTACATGACAATCATTGTCATGGTTACGGCAAACATTTGGAAAACGATATGAAAACGCTAGTGTGGACGGAGATCGTTTTCAATTCGAATACGCGTATTTGTATTTACCCGGGCTAGTGTGGACGGGGCATAATGAATGAGAATGTTCAAAACAACACACCTAGACCAAATACCCATAAGTCCACCGGAAATGTAAAAGTGGAGAACTGGAGTATCAAGAGCGTTGCAGTTTGTCCTGGAGGAACATCTCACCAGAGGACTGCTGAAGGCCGAGTCCACCTGGTCGCTTCCCTTGATCTTGTCGCTCTGTTTGCCGGGGCGACGCTGGTCAGCTTCCTGGTCGGGCTGGTCCAGGGGTCCAGGCCGGCGGGAGGGGAGGGGGGGTCGCACGGTGGAAGATGACCTCCTCCTCTGAGTTGGGCTCCCCCAGGACTTCCAGGCGGACCGCTAGGAACGGATCACATGACAAATATAGGACGTGGCGTTTGTGTACACACAGTGTACCCTCCTACTGTGTGCTTGTTTTGTCAGCGTGTGAGTGTGTGTGAGTGTGTGTGTGTGTGTGCACTTGAAGATTAAAGGTTTGTGGTTCCTTAACGGGTTCCTCAGAGGGTTTCTTCACATCTACACCCAAGGAACCCAAATGTGTATGTGTACTGTGGACAGTTCAACACAGACTTCTGGGGAAGGGTCTTCTAAATCTGTCCTAAATCTGTTTTAGAACTGTCTAAATCCAGCTTGATCAGAACAGCCAGGGATGTTTTAGATGTTTCCCTGCTCCAGCATTCAAATGAATGGTCATTACCCGGCTTCCACAGATAACCCATTCATTTGAAACAGGTGTGCTGGAGCAGGGAAACATCTAAAACATGCAGGACAGCGGCCCTCGAGGACCAGGATTGGAGAACCCTGTTGTATGCAGTGTAGACATGTAGCTGAACGCCTGTACCGTTCTCGTTGTGTGGGTATTCTGCTCCCATGACGGAGCATCGCCGGAAACACCATCTTGTTCTCTGTGAGGGTGCCGGTCTTGTCGGAGAAGATGCACTGGATCTGGCCCAGGTCCTCTGTGATTGTTGAGGGCTCTGCCACTGCACCCTGCTGTCAGACTCCTCGTCGTACAGGTCCAAGTCGTTGACGATGAAGAAGATCTGCCCCATCTTCACCAGCTCGACGGACACGTAGAGGGCGATGGGGATGAGGATCTGGGGAGGGAGGAGGACAGGATCGCTCGGTGGTTTGGTCACTTATCCACCTTTCTCTCTCTCTCTCTCTCACACACACACACGCACACACACTCCTACACACACACACTTCACCTGCAGCAGGATGATCATGGTGAAGAACATATAGAAGCCGGACAGTAGGGGCGGGTCCAGGTGCCCGTTGCCATCGGCGACCAGGTAAATGGGTATGCTGGGTAAAGACTGCAGCCAGAGGAAGTGACCTAATGGAGGCAACACAGGAAGACACAGTGTCCGAGTGACCTTGGATGGAATCAGCAGAGTGGACTTCCTGGTTTAATTGTATCCAGTCCGGTAAATCAAATGTACCCCAATTATCTAGAAGAATTAGCAAATGCTGCGAGGGGAGAAAGTGTCAGTTGTCAGGACAGGTCTGGCCTGAGGGCAAGACGGTCATCCCTGCCTCTCCATCTACGGCTATTTCTGTCTCTCTCTCTCTCTCTCTCTCTTCCTCTGCCATCCCTGTCCTCCTCCATTTCCTCTTGGATGGACATGTGGCCAAATGACTGATGAAGGCTATTGGAACTCTGCTCGTAAAGTCCGAGGACTGTTCCATTAATCTTGAACTAGACCTTGAGTACCATGACTCATTTTAATGTACTTTTATGTACGTTTTTTTCCCCCCACCCCCGGTAATGGTAATTGATGGCGATGTCCCAATCTTTTTTTCTTTTTTAATTACCTAGGCCTCCGATGAGACACATGACGAAGAGAAGGATGACACAGAACAGTACATCCATGTTCACGTCTCGCTCCAGCTTGCTGCGCTTGTAGCGCCGCTCGTTGCTGTTGAGCATCGCCTTAGTCTCGTGACCTGGAACAGGAAAACAGAAAGGAGGTTTTTGTTTTCTGTCTCCACAGAGTCACCTGGAGGACGTGAGGCGGTGAATGCCTCAAACAGCAGGACGGAGGGGCCGACTACAACCGCTGCAGCAAGCTGGTACCTGCGCGGAGAACCACGTGAACATGGATGTACTGTTCTGTGTCATCCTTCTCTTCGTCATGTGTCTCATCGGAGGCCTAGGTAATTAAAAAAGAAAAAAAGATTGGGACATCGCCATCAATTACCATTACCGGGGGTGGGGGGAAAAAAAACGTACATAAAAGTACATTAAAATGAGTCATGGTACTCAAGGTCTAGTTCAAGATTAATGGAACAGTCCTCGGACTTTACGAGCAGAGTTCCAATAGCCTTCATCAGTCATTTGGCCACATGTCCATCCAAGAGGAAATGGAGGAGGACAGGGATGGCAGAGGAAGAGAGAGAGAGAGAGAGAGAGACAGAAATAGCCGTAGATGGAGAGGCAGGGATGACCGTCTTGCCCTCAGGCCAGACCTGTCCTGACAACTGACACTTTCTCCCCTCGCAGCATTTGCTAATTCTTCTAGATAATTGGGGTACATTTGATTTACCGGACTGGATACAATTAAACCAGGAAGTCCACTCTGCTGATTCCATCCAAGGTCACTCGGACACTGTGTCTTCCTGTGTTGCCTCCATTAGGTCACTTCCTCTGGCTGCAGTCTTTACCCAGCATACCCATTTACCTGGTCGCCGATGGCAACGGGCACCTGGACCCGCCCCTACTGTCCGGCTTCTATATGTTCTTCACCATGATCATCCTGCTGCAGGTGAAGTGTGTGTGTGTAGGAGTGTGTGTGCGTGTGTGTGTGTGAGAGAGAGAGAGAGAGAGAAAGGTGGATAAGTGACCAAACCACCGAGCGATCCTGTCCTCCTCCCTCCCCAGATCCTCATCCCCATCGCCCTCTACG
Source organism: Thaleichthys pacificus (assembly GCA_023658055.1). Lineage (NCBI taxonomy): Eukaryota > Metazoa > Chordata > Actinopteri > Osmeriformes > Osmeridae > Thaleichthys > Thaleichthys pacificus. The sequence goes on along the minus strand of CM042855.1, from coordinate 14,156,103 downwards.
TGTCCGTCGAGCTGGTGAAGATGGGGCAGATCTTCTTCATCGTCAACGACTTGGACCTGTACGACGAGGAGTCTGACAGCAGGGTGCAGTGCAGAGCCCTCAACATCACAGAGGACCTGGGCCAGATCCAGTGCATCTTCTCCGACAAGACCGGCACCCTCACAGAGAACAAGATGGTGTTCCGGCGATGCTCCGTCATGGGAGCAGAATACCCACACAACGAGAACGGTACAGGCGTTCAGCTACATGTCTACACTGCATACAACAGGGTTCTCCAATCCTGGTCCTCGAGGGCCGCTGTCCTGCATGTTTTAGATGTTTCCCTGCTCCAGCACACCTGTTTCAAATGAATGGGTTATCTGTGGAAGCCGGGTAATGACCATTCATTTGAATGCTGGAGCAGGGAAACATCTAAAACATCCCTGGCTGTTCTGATCAAGCTGGATTTAGACAGTTCTAAAACAGATTTAGGACAGATTTAGAAGACCCTTCCCCAGAAGTCTGTGTTGAACTGTCCACAGTACACATACACATTTGGGTTCCTTGGGTGTAGATGTGAAGAAACCCTCTGAGGAACCCGTTAAGGAACCACAAACCTTTAATCTTCAAGTGCACACACACACACACACTCACACACACTCACACGCTGACAAAACAAGCACACAGTAGGAGGGTACACTGTGTGTACACAAACGCCACGTCCTATATTTGTCATGTGATCCGTTCCTAGCGGTCCGCCTGGAAGTCCTGGGGGAGCCCAACTCAGAGGAGGAGGTCATCTTCCACCGTGCGACCCCCCCTCCCCTCCCGCCGGCCTGGACCCTGGACCAGCCCGACCAGGAAGCTGACCAGCGTCGCCCCGGCAAACAGAGCGACAAGATCAAGGGAAGCGACCAGGTGGACTCGGCCTTCAGCAGTCCTCTGGTGAGATGTTCCTCCAGGACAAACTGCACGCTCTTGATACTCCAGTTCTCCACTTTTACATTTCCGGTGGACTTATGGGTATTTGGTCTAGGTGTGTTGTTTTGAACATTCTCTTCATTTAGGCCCCGTCCACACTAGCCCGGGTAAATACAAATACGCGTATTCGAATTGAAAACGATCTCCGTCCACACTAGCGTTTTCATATCGTTTCCAAATGTTTGCCGTAACCATGACAATGATTGTCATGTACCCGTGTTAGTGTGGACGGCAAACATTTGGAAAACGATATGAAAACGCTAGTGTGGACGGAGATCGTTTTCAATTCGAATACGCGTATTTGTATTTACCCGGGCTAGTGTGGACGGGGCCTTAGTAGATGCTTTTCAGCCACCTTGCTGGATTCCGAACAGCCAAGCTGGATTTGGACAGTTCTAGAACACTGTTAGATTTAGGACAGTTCTAGAACACTGTTAGATTTAGGACAGCTCTGGAAGACCCTCCCCCAGACGTAGCTGTCTCCAGTCCTTGGTTCACCCGGGGCTGACCCGGTGTAGTGTCACTGGAGCTGGCGACCCGGTTCCTGTCCCAGATGGTCTAGCAGTTTGGTGTCAACGCTGAGCACATCCCTTCTGGCCCCCAGCCTCAACCCTTATGTGTGTGTGTGTGTGTGAGTGTGTGTGTGTGTGAGAGCGAGAGAGCATATGGCCATGCTGCGCTGCATTACCCATGCACCACTGACAGCACCCAGACTTATTATAACGTGAGAGCTGTAGATTAGTCATCATCCTCGTTGCTGATATCTCGGTTCCTCCCAACATCCTGGTACAGTAGCTGACCATAGCTATTCTTGCCCGTGGAGATGGAATGCGAGCCAGCGGTTGTCATGGAGAAGCAAGCTGAGACAGCATAACAGACATGTTGCCATGGTTCTGTGCTACCAGCCTGATTTCAGTCTTCCTTGTTGCTTGTCCTCTTGTTACTGTTGTGGTTTTATGTTCATACACAGTTGATCCTTTTATAGCTCACACGTGTTATTACTGTGAGGATATGGTTGTATGAATCTCAACTCCCCTCCTCCTCCTAACCTGTTCTCCTCTCCCTCTCCCTCTCCCTCTCCCTCTCCCTCTCCCTCTGCCTCTGCCTCTCCCTCTCCCTGTCCCTCTCCCTCTCCCTCTCCTCTCCTCTCCTCTCTCTCCTCTCCTCTCCTCTCCTCTCTCTCCTCTCCTCTCCTCTCTCTCCTCTCCTCTCTCTCCTCTCCTCTCCTCTCCTCTCCTCTCCTCTCCTCTCCTCTCCTCTCCTCTCCTCTCCTCTCTCTCTCTCTCTCTCTCTCTCTCTCTCTCTCTCTCTCTCTCTCTCTCTCTCTCTCTCTCTCTCTCTCTCTCCTCTCCTCTCCTCTCCTCTCCCTCTCCTCTCCTTTCCTCTCCCCACACAGGAAACGGAGGTGATCCCAGACAGAAAGCTGCTTCAGCGGATTCTGGGGGAGGGCGGCGGAGGCTGCCTGGAGGCGGGGCTGCATCTCGACTTCTTCCTGGCCCTCGCCATCTGCAACACTGTGGTGGTTTCCAAGGCAACAGCTCAGAGACGGAAGGTGAGCATCTCCAGATCGCTGTGACCCTGACCTGGCAGGATGAAGGAGGGAAGGCAGAGGAGAAAGAGAGGGAACAAAGGAAGAGAAGTAAGGGAAGGAAGGGAAGGAAGGGAAGGAAGGGAAGGAAGAGAAGGAAGAGAAGGAAGGGAAGGAAGGGAAGGAAGAGAAGGAAGGGAAGGAAGGAAGGAAGGGAAGTAAGAGAAGTAAGAGAAGGAAGGGAAGGAAAAGAAGGAAGAGAAGGAAGGGAAGGAAGGGAAGGAAGAGAAGGAAGGGAAGGAAGGGAAGGAAGGGAAGGAAGGGAAGGAAGGGAAGGAAGGGAAGGAAGGGAAGGAAGGGGTTGTCTTCTGTCTCTGTCCATCCGTCAAAGTCACCGGCTTTGATTTCAGAAAAGGCGTTGAAGCCGCCGAACTGTAATCCGATTTAACGCAGAAAAACTGCACCTCTTTATCTTTGCTCTGACAGTTTACATTCTTCTGTTCCAATTATCCATCCTTATTCCTGTAATCCACCCCTACATTCATAGTCAGTTCCAATCAAATTGTATTTGTATAGCCCTTGTCATGTCACAGAGGGCTTCAAAGATCCCATAGTACTGCACGTAAAGCAAACCTAAAACTCTCAAAGAAGACATGGAAAGACTCCCAGGAAAACTTGGTTGGTGACACAGAGAGGCTACTCCTGTAGTCCACCTCTATTCCTATAGACCAGCCATGCTCCTATAGACCACCCCTTAATCCTATACTCCAGCCCTACTCTTATAGACCAGCCCTGCTCCTATAGACCACCCCTTAATCCTATACTCCAGCCCTACTCCTATAGACCAGCCCCTGCTCCTATAGACCAGCCCTGCTCCTGTAATCCAACCCTACTCCAGACCCACAGGTCTGCCACAGAAGGTAGAAAAGAGACATCCAGCTACCAGCAGCTGCTGTAGCAGCGATTTAATAGGCAGCTCTCCTTGCCTGGCTCACTACGTGCTCTGCATCCAGCGCAGGGAGCCTCTCCTCTATCAGTGTTTGGGGCTCATTTCTGTAATTGCTCTTGAAGATCCCACGATGTCCTGGTCTCCTGTCTGCATTATCCACTGTGCATGCAGGGAGGGGAGCTTCACAGGGTAATGAGGTCTGCTGTTATTAATGTGATGACCCTGAGTGTCTCTGCTGACCGGGGCGTTCTCCCCTCAGCCAATGGAGGGTCAGGGCAGGGTGAGAACCAGCCAATACCGTTGGATGAGTGAGGTTGGTTGGTTGGTTGGAAGGTCATCAGATCCAAACTGGCAGGACTGTGTTCCAGGACACAGATTCAGACAGAACAAAGAAGATCTCACCAGACTACAAGTGGTATTTGTCTGTGTTTGTAAAAACGGACTTTAATCCCGAAAGCCACAAACAAACCATCAATGAATCAACAAATAACTTGAAGGAGGACTTTTCTCACCTGTCGTACTCTGAGTTGTACTCTCACCTGTCGTACCCTGTTTGTACTCTGAGTGCTGTTCTGTACCCTGCAGCTGTTGCAAACTGCAATTTCTCCACTGCGGGACAAATAAAGGCTTATCTTATCTTGTCATCTCCAGGTGAGTGTCGCCCTCAGCACATCCCTCTTCAGGAACCCTCTGGAGTACCTGTCCCACCTGTTTGGGAGGGTGGCCTCGCTACGACACACCCTGGCCTCCTGGCAGCCAATGCCAAACAAGACCCGCTCCACCCCCCCCTGCGACCTCGCCGTCCTGGGGGAAGACCCCCCCACTCCCAGCCCCTCCACCCCCACCAGCAGCAGCTCAGGGGCTGACGCGACGGCTGGCCCGTCGGGGAACCTCCGTCCTGGGCTCTGTTACGAGGCGGAGAGCCCTGACGAGGCAGCGCTGGTCCACGCTGCCCGGGCCTACGGCTTCACCCTGCTGGGTCGCGGGCCAGACAGAGTGACCGTACGGCTGCCCTGGGGGGAGGAGCTGACCTTCCAGGTGCTGGACACTTTGACCTTTGACCCCAGCAGGATGAGGATGTCGGTCCTGGTGCGGCATCCTGTCTCTGGGGAGGTGGTCCTGTATACTAAAGGGGCAGACTTTGCCATCATGGAGCTCCTGGCTACCTCAGCCGCAGGTGAGGGGCAGACCCGGCATCAGGACTTACCTTCACACACACACCTGCATGACACTGTGTGGTCTAACACACACTAAAGAAGAGAGAATAACTGACCTTAATCAACATCTGTTTATTTGTTTAGAGGACACCCAGTGTGGCTAGTGTCTCTTTCTAAAGGGAGCCATGATGACAACAATGTGAGGAATGTTAACGGTATTGCGTAATAGCCATGGTTTTCAAACCGTTCTCCCCAGAGCATAGTTTTGAAGAGAAGCAGAAGGCCATTGCTGCCGTCACTCAGCACCATCTAGACTTGTACGCCAGACAGGGTCTAAGGACCCTCTGTTGCACCAAGAAGGTGCTTATTTAATACATTCATTTATTCCTCCACTCATCCATATAATCAATGCATTAATTAATTAACTGATTAATTTATTCAGTCGTTCGTTAAACAGTGTTCCCATCTGTTGATTTGTGAAGGTGTTGAGTGAGAAGGCCTATGAGGACTGGAGGCTGTGGAGGCAAGAGGCCAATGCTGCCATGGACAACCGGGAACAGCTACGCAGTGAGACGGCAATCCATCTGGAGACCAACCTCACCTTGTTAGGTAGGAGAGACCAACCTCACCTTGTTAGGTAGGAGAGACCAACCTCACCTTGTTAGGTAGGAGAGACCAACCTCACCTTGTTAGGTAGGAGAGACCAACCTCACCTTGTTAGGTAGGAGAGACCAACCTCACCTTGTTAGGTAGGAGAGACCAACCTCACCTTGTTAGGTAGGAGAGACCAACCTCACCTTGTTAGGTAGGTGAGACCAACCTCACCTTGTTAGGTAGGAGAGACCAACCTCACCTTGTTAGGTAGGAGAGACCAACCTCACCTTGTTAGGTAGGAGAGACCATCCTGGTTCAGACTAACTTCACCCTGCTATGTAGGAGATGCTATCCTTCAAGTAAACTCCACAGCACTTGACTCCTCCCTTCCTCTCCTCCTCTCCTCCACACCTCTCCACCTCTCTTCCTCCCTTCCTCTCCTCCTCCCTTCCTCTCCTCCACACCTCCTCCACACCTCCTCTCCTCGTCGGCCAGGCGCCACAGGCGTTGAGGACCGTCTGCAGGAGAGCGCCCCTGACACCATCGCTGCTCTCCGAGAGGCGGGGATCCAGGTGTGGGTGCTCACGGGCGACAAGGCCGAGACAGCCGTCAACATTGCATACGCCTGCAGGCTGCTGGATGACGGGGACCTGGTGTTCAACATGAGAACCAGTAGCAAGGTAGGGAAGGACAAGGAAGGTTGTTTAGGGCCCGACGCATGTTGACACTGTTGTTCAGGGCAACTGTTACAAGGTACGGAGCAGAGAACCAGGTCAGAGCTCTGTGGTGGTGAGTCATCAGGGGGGGGGGGGGACCATGTATTTTTATTTCAGACCCAGGTAAGGATTAGTTTCCTTTCAGTCTGTTTTGTATTTTCCTCCTGTCCAAGGAAACAACTCTTCGCTCTCTCTTTCCGTCGCTCTCTCTCTCTCTCTCTCTCTCTCTCTCTCTCTCTCTCTCTCTCTCTCTCTCTCTCTCTCACTCTCTCCATCTCTCTCTCTCTCTCTCTCTCCCTGTGCCTGATTTGAGTGCCCAAAGCTCTAACTACATTTACACCTGAGTAAAAGGTCAGGTCCTCACATTTCCCATCTCTGGGTGACGTAGGTAGCATGCCAGAAGTGAGCTCTGCTCCTCTCTGGCCATTAGAGATCCCAGGGTGCTCTGTGGCGGAGCGAGGAGGAGGAGGAGGAGGAGGAGGAGGAGGAGGAGGAAGGGGCTCCTTCACAACCTCCTGTCTAATCATTCCCTGCTCTAAATAGAACAGAATGACCCCCCTGGGCTGTGTGTGGATGAGGTTGATGCGAGGGGAGCCCTCATGAGTGGAGGCCCAGTCTGGGGGCTCCCAGCTGGGGCAGGGATGGGGCTAGGCTGGGGGCTCCCAGCTGGGGCAGGGATGGGGCTAGGCTGGGGGCTCCCAGCTGGGGCAGGGATGGGGCTAGGCTGGGGGCTCCCAGCTGGGGCAGGGATGGGGCTAGGCTGGGGGCTCCCAGCTGGGGCAGGGATGGGGCTAGGCTGGGGGCTCCCAGCTGGGGCAGGGATGGGGCTAGGCTGGGGGCTCCCAGCTGGGGCAGGGATGGGGCTAGGCTGGGGGCTCCCAGCTGGGGCAGGGATGGGGCTAGGCTGGGGGCTCCCAGCTGGGGCAGGGATGGGGCTAGGCTGGGGGCTCCCAGCTGGGGCAGGGATGGGGCTAGGCTGGGGGCTCCCAGCTGGGGCAGGGATGGGGCTAGGCTGGGGGCTCCCAGCTGGGGCAGGGATGGGGCTAGGCTGGGGGCTCCCAGCTGGGGCAGGGATGGGGCTAGGCTGGGGGCTCCCAGCTGGGGCAGGGATGGGGCTAGGCTGATGGATGAGCTGTGGTACCCCCTATACAATCTAGAACAGGTTAGAGATCCCATTAGAGCTGCAACACACACATACACACACACACATTCACACACACAGACACATACACACACACACACACATTCACACACACACATTCACACACAGAGGTTGTGATAACAGTTATCACATTCAACCCTCCCAGGTAACACTTCCTCTCCTTTATGAAGGTGGAGACGAGGAGTAAGAACATTTTTAATTAACTATTTGTACTCCCGATACAGAATTATGATGCAGACTGTCACTGTTACATAACATCCTCATTCTCCAAACTCAATGAAGTTCAGAACGGAGGCGATGGATGAGATAAAAACTGAATATGACCTCAATATTTGTCACCCAATGGACGCCCCCCCCCCCCCCCCCCCCCCCACACACACACACACACACACACCACTCCGAAGGACTCTGGTTCGCCAGTCACCCACAGGCAAAAATGATTAATCCGATTGGACGAGACCGGACTCTGGTAATTGGAACTGGTCAGGGATCACACACACCATGAATCATCTCACCCAACTGACAGCACAGTCAGTTTACTCTACTTCCATGTACATTATTGTTAGGTTTCCTTATTTGTTATTATTAGTTTCGGGGTATTCTCAGTTGTTTGATGAATTACTCAGTATTTTTCACTTTTTCACATTCTTCTATATCTTGTACAGTGGCTAAAGTAGGTTAGAAATTGTTGTTACAGGTTTAGATGATTTTATGAGGTTTTGATAGGTGGCTGGGGATTGTCAAGAGATGCAGGACCAAAGACTTCTAATGTACCTGAACCTGTCCTTGTTCCAAATGGCAATAAACTTAAACCTTGAACATGAATCTACCAGCTCTGTTGGGTCCCAGGGGTGAGAGGCGTGGGTGGCAAACCGACTGACTAACCCTCTCAAACAACCTCCACACTCTAAGAACCAAAACGGCCTCTACAAAAAATATGGTTCTTCCAATGCCCCTGAGAGAGAACCTTCCAGAACATCCATGTAGTTTCATGTTTAATCTGGATCCGTTCCCCATGTCTCTCTGTGTTGTCCAGTTGACGTGTGCGTCCATCCTGGATTCCACCCTGGAGGAAGTGAAGAGGTATGACCAGGGCCCACCTGGATCTGGGGCCACTACCATCGGCCTGGTGATTGACGGGCCTACCCTGGCCATGGCGCTGGAGTCGGACCTGCAGGCCCGGTTCCTGGAACTGTCGAGGCGCTGTCGCTCCGTCCTGTGCTGCCGCGCCACGCCCCTGCAGAAGGGCCACGTGGTCAAGGTCGTGAGGGAGAAGCTGAAGGTCATGACCCTCGCTATAGGTGGGCTTAAAGCGAATGTCTGTCGTGTTGTAAACCACCCAAAGCAAAACAATGCCTGCAAAACCTCTTTTTTTAACAAGCGTTATTATCTGTGGTCTGTAACTTCTGATGTATTCCCTCCTCGCGCACCTCCTCTGTGACGTCAGGTGACGGTGCCAACGATGTGAACATGATCCAAGCAGCTGATGTGGGCGTGGGCATCTCTGGACAGGAGGGCATGCAGGTGTGTGCCATGCAAGAAGACGCTCTCAGTCTCACCAAACCGTCACAGTTCACATTGGGGATATGTACTCTACTGCAGTGGTTCCCAACCCTGGTCCTCGGGGACCCCCTGTCTGCTCTATCGTACGCTAGTCCATGTAAATAGGTTGTTTTTCAGGTCACATGTATGTTGATCTGTGTGGAAGCGTGTCAGTCCCTGAGCTGCGTGTGTCTGATGGTTGTGTGCGCTCTTGTGTTCTCCCAGGCGGTCATGGCCAGTGACTTTGCCATCTCCAGATTCAAACACCTGAAGAAGCTGCTCCTGGTCCACGGTCACTGGTGCTACTCCCGACTGGCCAACATGGTCATCTACTTCTTCTATAAGAACTGTGGTGAGGACCACTGGTGGACACGGGGGGAGGAGGGTGGGGGGGTCAGAAATGTTTTCGCCCTCTAGGGTTCCCCTCTGGTAGATAAAACGTGATCAAGTGGGGTCAGATGGCTGAGCGGTTAGGGAATCGGGCTATTAATCAGACGGTTGCTGGTTCGATTCCCAGCCATGCGAATGACGTTGTGTCCTTGGGCAAGGCACTTCACCCTACTTGCCTCGGGGGGAATATCCCTGTACTTACTGTAAATCGCTCTGGATAAGAGTGTCTGCTAAATGTAAGTGCCGTCTGGGAGACCTTGCAGTGGAGGTGGTGCATTGTGTTTGTTTTTTTCCCCCCTCAGACAGCTTGATGATGGATCACCCCTGGTGAGGATTGTCAGGGAAACCCCTCAGTTCTACTTAACCTCCCAACGCCTCACGATACCAACCAATAAACAAATGGGCTCTCAGGTGCAACGTTCCACCTGCATGTGTTCTCAGTCTCTGGTTCTCCTTCAGGCTTACGTGAACCTGCTGTTCTGGTATCAGTTCTACTGTGGGTTCTCCGGTACAGCCATGACGGACTACTGGATGCTGATCTTCTTCAACCTCTTCTTCACCTCCACTCCGCCCATCATGTTCGGGATCATGGACAGAGACGTCCCCATGGAAACGCTGCTGGGGCTTCCGGAACTTTACCGGAGCGGTCAGGGGTCGGGGGTCAGTGTGAATCGTCGTGGGCTTGAACTTGAACACATAAAAGTGTTGTTTTGTTGAAGAACTACCCTTAAGTGCAGTGACGTCCTAGTGTGTCCGTGTTGATGTTCCTTCTTGCTTTCGTAGGAATTTAAACGTTCGACGTTCTGGATCACTATGTTAGATGCCTTCTACCAGAGCCTAGTGTGCTTCTATATCCCATACTGGGTAAGGCCAAACACTGAGCTTCTACATACATGTTTATACACGTGAAAAAAACAGCGATTGCAGCGAACAATACTACATTACAGTTGTATTCACGTCTGTCATGAACTCTCTCACAGCCGGAGGGAGGATTAGGGTCATGACTCAGCAGGATTTTTCTGTCTTGCAGACGTACAAAGGCACAGACGTCGACCTCTTCACCTTCGGGATCCCCATGAACACGACGTCGCTTTTCACCATTCTCCTGCACCTCGCTATAGAGATAAACAGCTGGGTGAGATTCTCATCACTTACCGCCCTGGCGCTGGATCTCCAACTGGTTCTAACTTCATTCACTTGGATTATGCTCACGTTATCATAGCGTGAAGTGATGACCTGAATTACATTAAAACATTTACTGTTTATTACGGTCTGTTCTGCTCTTGCAAACTGGCTCACTCTCTCTCTTTCTCACTCTGTTTCCCCTTCCCTCTGTTTCTACATGATTGTGTGTGTGTGTTGTGGGTCGGTTTAGGTGCAGTTAAAGGCCTATGTTTCGTTCCTCAGACGCTGGTCCACTGGGTGGTCATGACGGGCAGTGTGTTCCTGTACTTCAGCATGACCCTGGTCTACAGCGCCCTGTGTGTGAGCTGCAACCCTCCCTCCGACCCTTACTGGCTGTTCCAGGAGCGGATGGCCGACCCTGTGTTCTACCTGGTCTGCCTCCTCTCCACCGTGGTGGCTCTGCTGCCCAGGTAGGACACACCTTCAGCCTGCGGCTCGGGATGCATGTTCCTGTCACGACCCAAGTCCGAGAGAGCAGCGACCGAGCCTGACTAGAACCTGACTAGAACCTGACTAGAACCTGACTAGAACCTGACTAGAACCTGACTAGAACCTGACTGACATTCCGTTTTTGGAAGCCGACCCGAGTCAGACTCCAAGCTGGAGGACTGATTTTCACACGCAGACAGTTGGTCCATCGGTTTTATACCATATTTTTACTCGAAAAGAAGTTGAATCACCATGTGAAGTAGGCTAGCCCGACATGACCAAACCTCACCCATCCTGACCATCATTCCTACATCTTTTACGAGTCTCGCTGGACTCGGGTAGGACCGCCACCCTCTACACAGCACGCATTCTCATTAGCTGGTTCATTTGAGCAGTGCTGACTGGTTAATTGGTTGGTTGATAGTTGGATGGCTGACTTGATTGAATGTTGATTGGTTATCGATTGTATCTTTCGATAAAGCTTGTCCTTAATCAACATACCATACATCCCAACTCTAATTGGCCTGATGGTAGAAGCATGTGGGCCACATTAGAGTCCACGGCAGCATTGAATCAGTCAGATATCGGGACTATTTGCTATCAGCAGTATTTGTTTTGATATATGTACCATGTCGGTATTGGACCTCCTATACATGAGGAGGGCAGAACACAAGGTAGAGGAAGAGGATGGTGAAGAGGGTGATGAGGATGTGAGGAGAATGAGGATGATGAAGAGTAGGAGGAGGATGAAGGTCACCTAGCAGCAGTTCAGAGTTCCTCTCAGAGTGTGAAGCTCCTGAACGAGAGCTCACAACGCTCTGATTCACATCAAAGAGACGTAGATTTTTCTCTGGCCTACTTTCCCATCACCATCAACACCCTTTCATTCTCTGTCTCTCTGTCTCTCTCTGTTGCTCTCTGTCTCTCTCTCTTTTTTTCTCTGTCTCTCTCTCTCTTTCTCTCTGTCTCTCTATTTCTTTCTCTCTGTCTCTCTCTTTCTTTCTTTCTCTCTCTCTCTGTCTCTCTCTCTCTCTGTCTCTATTTCTTTCTCTCTCTGTCTCTCTATTTCTTTCTCTCTCTTCCTCTCCCTTCCCCCCCCCTCTCTCTCTCTCTCTCTCTCTCTCTCTCTCTCTCTCTCTCTCTCTCTCCCACAGGTACACGTTCCATGTGCTGAAGAACACTGTCACCCCCTCCCCCCTGGCGCGGGCGCGGCATCTCGACCGCCTGCCCCCCCCCATCAGGGACCAGTGGATCAAGGAGTGGAGGGAGTACAGCAGCTCAGGGGGAACAGCGGGTCCCGTCCATGCCGCCTCGTCCCCCCCCCTCTCTCACCCGTGAGCCCTCCCATCCCTTCTAGCTTCCCGCCCAACCCCTCGGTTACCCACTGTGACATCACAGGAAGTGACATCACCAAAAGTGACATCACAGGAAGTGACATCCCAGTCATCGTCATCATACGGAGCTTTTCAGAACCCCTTTCAGCACTGAGGGCCCACTCTCTCAGGAAGGGAGAAAGAAACTGAGATTCAGAATGACTCGTATTTATTATTGCTGTGCCACTCTGGACATTGTGTGCCAGATACCCCCAGTATCTGCCCAGTGTGCATTCCTATTGTGTTTTAAGAGTTTGTTCGTATTTATTTTTATCTGTCATCTTTCTCTTTCGGTCAAGACCGTTTAAGAGATGAGTTCAGAGGGTGTTTATTCTCCCCTTCTTCTTCTTCTTCTTATCTCTCTTTTCTCACACACATTTCTCTCTCTCTCCTTTTCCACCCTCTTCCTCCTTGTAACAAGCCTCCATAGTGAACCCATAAGCCTGTTACTTCACTGATGGGTTTTTAGAACACAGTGGTAACCCAATCAGTCACACTCCCCGCCCCTCCAAAAACCAAGCACTTTTCCGGAACAACGCACAGTTCATTTAAAAACCTCACACACGCACACCTACTCACACACACACCACCCCTACACACACACACACACACACACGCACACCTACTCACACACACACACACGCACACCTACTCACACACACCACTCCTACACACACACACACACACCTGAGTGTGATCTGCTCCATAGATGTATGCTCCAAATAGCCCCATTGCATGTTGGTCTGTGAAGGCGTTCCTGCTCCTCGGTCGCCTGTCTGATCGTGACACACTTCAGGTTTCCACCAGGCACCAGGTGTGATTATCAGCTCATCATCACATCCAAATCTGTTCCGTATAAAGCTGCCGTATTGAACTAAAAATACTCTCTTATACTATTCGTATAAGGTTGGGCGCGAGAATGTTAAATTAAATCATCTTTTTGAGTATATAGAATATACAATGCAAAATTATGATATTTGAATAGTTCAATAATCTTTTGTTTTTGTTTTTTTGAGAAGTATATTATGTTTGCTCTGTAATCCCATACTAGGACAAAAGATATACCTCAGCACATCATCTCAATAAATCGTGGAATTATTAAATACAAATGCTGAAAGATAAAGGTGCATATTCATGACCAACAGAAAAAAAGAAAAGAATGTACTTGTGTGTGTGTCCTTGTCTAAAGCCACTTAAATGGAGTTCTGGTTGAGATGTGGTGTCTTGGCCTTCCTCGTTATGGTGTCTGTTTATGTAACACGCCTTTTTAGAACGTTACTGCCCTCTAGTGTCAACCGGAGGAACTGCAACAAGGTCATCTGAGAGACAATGTCATTCTGCTCTAAGTTAAATCCTGATGAAATCGTTTGTAAATATCTACACAGAAAATAAATGCAAAAATGATTTAGGTAAATAAGCATACAATAATACCCTGACATACCATAAATTATCGAGACACAAATACATTCAGGCATCGCACGTGGATTTAAAACATTTATTAGCAGTCTGATTTTGAAAGCAAATATCCTCCATATACATGAGTGGTATGAGCCTATCAATTAAATATATATTTTTCTCATCAAATAGTTTTAATAAGTAGCATACAAAGTTTGATGTTGTCTTTTCAATAAAAACAAATGTGCAAATTTCTCTAAATGAAAACATACATTCAGTAGTATTGGACACTGAAAGCCCAGATCATTTTATTTGTATTCTTATTAACTATTAGTAATATTATTTTAATATGGTTCTAATTATAATAGATGGCTCTTTATGGGCCAGCTGGCATCAACTGGAACCACTTTGCACAAAAGGCAAATGTCCCATTTGATAACAAATTTTATCAATAAAGTCTTCACCTAAATATTAGATATTTGGCAGTAAGACTCCCCTTTTAAACAGAGAAATATAAAAATGCCTCTACTACAGACACGTCCATGTCTATCCACACTGACAGAATGAACAAGAACAGACATATGCAAATGTGGCTTGAATCAGTTACTACAATTTCAGCCAACTGTCACTCTGGTTCTCCAACCAGACAGTTACAAAAGCAGCTTTCCACCGTAGGACGATCAGTTAACCCTAGGATTCTCCTGCGAGTCGACCTACATTGAATCACTACACCAACCACAGCAACAGACACTCACAGACACACACACAGACTCGTCTGTCTGGTGTGGACAGACTGGGGATTCCTGGCTAGCTCCATGGAGGAAGGATTCCAAAATGGATGACTGGGAAGATGACTGGCATTCTCCAATAACAGACTCCTTAGTGACCATGAGCTAAGATTCCACAAAACAACAACGTCACAATATCCCTGTACATTCAAACACTGAGAACACAAGAAACAAGGGTTTAACACAAAGAGGTTCCGGTTCTCTTCTTATGTGTCACATGTCTCATGTGTCTCTCTCTCTCTCTGTGTGTCCCTCTCTCTCTCTCTCTCTCCCTCCCTCTCTCTCTGTCTCCCCCCGGTACACGTCCCACGTGCTGAGGAACACCCCCCCCCCCCTCTACCAGGTAGGCATCATATCAGGGAACCACGTGCGTCCCAGATGGCTGGACACCTCCGCGTGGACCTGCTCCACGTTGTATCCCCCGTCCGGGATCAGAACCTCCTCCATGATGGACAGCTGGGTCAGCCTTCGCCCACAGATCCTCACAAACTCCACGAAGCCGCTGCAGGTCACCTGGCACTCCCCCAGGCCCACGGCGGTCAGGGCGGTGCAGCGCCGCCCGATCTGGATCAGCTCCGCGTCCAGGGGCTCCAGCCCGTTGGCGCACACCACCAGCTCCACCAGGCGGGGGCAGTGGAGGCCGATGCGCCCCAGCATCTCTTTACTGACCGCCCGGGCGAAGTACAGGTGGGTGACGGGGGTCTGGTCCTGGAAGAAGGGATGGAACAGGTCCTCGTGGAGGTAGAAGTACATGACGATGTTGACCGTGGGCGAGTGGCGGACCAGCGCCTCCCAGCTGCTGCTCTTGACGGCGTGGAACTGCCCCCGGGCGGGGCTCTCGGTCGCCACGTCGATGCGCAGGTGCTCCAGGCGCACGTGCTTCTCCGAGGAGAGGGCCAATAGGAGCTGGTCGCTCAGCAGGTGGTAGTTCAGAGCCAGCTCCCTGAGGCCATGGCAGTGGTCCGCTACACACAGCACCCCTGCAGGTAGGATAGAGAACTGCACCGTGACCGGGTGGACTTCTCGAACGGACAGCGGCTGTCTGAAGTTCACGATCAGACTACGGCATGGATACAGCCTTCTTCATGAGTGGAGGCATCATCTATCAACAATGGAGGTTCTGCTTCGTGATAACAATACATTTATCAAGAATCTCCGACCTCCTTGCCATTCTCTCTCTCTGATACACTCCAACACGAGTGTATTTCTCATACTGTGCGTACAAGAATAGGATGTTTCATGCGTCGGTACAGTGTCTGTATGAGTGGGTGTGTGTGGTCTCACCTGCAGGCGACACGTGCGGACAGCTGCTCATCTTCAGCAGCCTCAGGGTGGCGCTGTTGTTGGCCGCCAGGACCTTCAGGGACGGGTCGTCCACAGGGGTGTCGTCCATCTTGATGGAGCACAGCGACTTGGAGTTGACGAACACCACCGTCAACGCAGACGCAAAGTGGGACTGCGGAGAGGAGAGGAGGGGGGGCTTCCGTTACAAACAGGACGCCATATTTGTTTACGTGTGTCATTCCCACCACTGGTGACATTTGATGGCAGTCCCAGCAGAATCGTTGTGAATCAAATATCATCATTACGCTTGTTTGACTGATATCATGTTGTTGTTGTTGACTAGTGTTGCCGGGGTGACCTGTGGCTGACCCCAGGGTTCTGTATGTAATCCTCCAGACAGGGCCGGCTGCAGGACTCTGAGATGTGCGTAGGCTCTGGCACCACGTGTTGATTAGGCATGTGTCATCCATCGTGTGTGTGTCAGGGTGAGAGAGAGGCTGTTGAATTTAGTGCGGGTGTGTGAACGTCTGTTACTTGTGTGTGTGTGTGTGTATCTGTTACGTGTGCCTGCGTAGGTCTGGGCGTCTGCAGTGTGTGTGTGTGTGTTACTGTGCGTCTGCAGTGTGTGTGCGTGTGCTAACACCGTCTTACCTGGGAGACGTCCATGAAGCTGGGCCTGGAGGTGGAGATCAGCCTCAAGGTCTTAATGGTGCAGTTCACCAGCTGGGAGAGGATGTCACAGGCTGCCTCAGCTGACTGTGTACAGCTGTCCACCTGGAGAGAGAGAGAGAGAGAGAGAGAGGGGGGGGGGGGGGCGGGGGAGAGAGAGGGAGAGAGAGAGAGAGAGAGAGAGAGAGAGAGGGGGGGGGGCGGGGGAGAGAGAGAGGGAGAGAGAGAGAGAGAGAGAGAGGGGGGGGGGGCGGGGGAGAGAGAGGGAGAGAGGGAGAGAGAGAGAGAGAGAGAGAGAGAGAGAGGGAGAGGGAGAGGGAGAGGGAGAGAGAAAGAGAAGAGTGCGCGATAGAGAGAGAGAGAGAGAGAGAGAGGTAACAAGAGAGGGAACAGAGAGGGAACAAGGGATGGGAAGGAATACAAAAGAGGGAAATGAATACCTTACAACCGAAACTATGATAGACGCACTATATTCGCCTGCACAGACAATGGCACCTCAAACAAACCTGGTTCAACCACTATTTACACTCTCTGTCACACACTGGTGCAATGACACCAGTCAAGTCCCAGATGTACTGGAGCTATGAATCAAACACAGCTCAGCGGATGTCTAAGGGATCTAAGTATCTGGTTGTGAAAGCCATCAGAGGAGCCGTGTCTTCCTTCAGCAGATGGCTGGTCCTTAAGGAGGTCACACTTTGTCCTGGGAGGGAGGGAGGGAGAGAGGAGGGGCTGGTTCACACCTCCGCTCACCCCGGGGCTTACAGGCTGGCTGGTGACTGTTAACATGGGGGGAGGGAGGAGGGGAGGAGGGGGGGGAGACGGAGGAGAAGGAGAGGGAGAGGAATTGGCCTCTTTACCTTGAAGCTGACATACTGCAAGTGCTGAGTGTGTTTCTTGATGATCTGCTGGATGAGGTCTGGGTGGGTGGGCCGCAGGTAGGACGTGGCCGGCTGGTTCAGCTCAAACTCAAACCTCCTCCACAGCTCCGGGATGTGGAACACCTCGTTCCAGCGCCTGCACACCGACGACAACCTGGCCCTGTCCATCAGAGGAAGGTACCGGAAGATCTCCAGTACCACGTGATGGGGCAGGTTTCCCCAGCCCTCCATCGACCTGAACGGCTGGTGGTGCTGCTGCAGGAGGAGGGGGGGGTCTGGAGCCTGGCTCAACACTCCCCTCCTACGCCTCTTAGCGCACCTTGCAGACCTGGGGAATGGCTGCACTTTAGACACAATTCCACGCTTCATCCTGTGAGAAAAGCAGTGGTCAGAAGCAGGTCCGAGCCACGAACACACACACGTCACCTGTAAACGGTAAACTCGGTAGGAGTTATGTCATTAAATGTTTAAATCCTACTTCTAAATTAGGAGTATAGACGTTAGTAGTCAACGCAGTTTAGAAAGGAGATGATAAATCCTCTTCTGAGGGAAATGTACATTCGCTAGCTCTACAGCCTCGAGCAATTAGTTTACACTGTCCTCAGACTGTGTTTAATGGAAATTAGATCCCTTAAAAATGTTATATAGTAGGCTAGTGACACACAGATTGCGAAGACACAAACAATTAAATAAAACGACGACAGAAGTTGTTGTAGGCAATCTCTATGATTGCAAACCTGTTGGTCACTGAAAATAAAATGTTTCACAAAAAGTAAGTTAAATTGACTCACATGAATTTGCTCTACTTTGACTGTAAAACCCACACTGTTGTCCCTTCTTTGAGCTGCTGCGGGGAAGGCATCGCGGTAGAGACTGTTGACAGCGGCTATAGGAGCTCTCGTAATAATCTGCTCTGCTTTGTCGGTATTACAACATCTTGCTGCGCGCGCACCACCGTGAGGACGTTTATTGTAAGTTTAGGAAAAATGTATGACTGCAATGCAAGTGAGTTCGTCCAGACATAAATGCAAAAGCAAGTTAATAACGAGAAAGATGAGATTTCAAATACATTTGTAACATGCTAGTTAAGATGAAATCGGGCCTACATAAAAAATAAGTAGATAGTCCTATTAGTTTTCATCTTAATAAAAAGCGACATAAACAATACCAGTTTATCCGAAATATGGCATTCAATTACTTTATAGTTTTATTTATAGTATATAGGATTTATATATAGGATCAGTTTCAGTTTTCAGGGTACGATTCGATCAGTACCAAATGGTTATGGAAACACGGGCCCATGGTTCAGAGCTCAAGTAGGAGTTCACGTGCTGCTCAAAATTAGGTCAGTGTCAAGCTGAACCATGAAATTTAAGAACAGAACTGTCGCTTAATTTCTTGGCAAAACACAATACAGCCATGCCCTGAAATGCACCCCCTATGTAATGTATGTTCTGTATATCCCAGCATCAAATGATTTTTACTGTACATTGAGGGGACTTGTATGCGTAAACAGAGTACGTTTCATGCATGTGGCACTTTTCTAGTCAGAGTTAGCAGGGGGTGCATTTCTTGGCAAAACACAAAACAGCCCTAGGGCAGCTGCCCTGAAATGTTGATAGGCCCTACATAGAGGTTTTAGTACTTGTCTTTTATAGGCTATAGGCATGTGAACCTTTGGTCCATTTTCAGGATAGCTGATATTTTGGGTGAGAAGGCTGTTGTTTTCGACCTGTCTGAGTAGCAGACAGGCATTAAATGCATTGAAAGTACTTTAATGCCTAATAAATTGTTCCTCGTTAGAAGTTATCTCAACTGAGTGAACTATGAGCTAGTAGAAGGCTAAATTCATGCAATTCAATATAATATGCGAATGTAGCCTAACTCTCTGCCACATGATAAGCACTAGTACTATATGGAAGAGGAGCGTTCAGTATTTTCATTTTGAGTAGGCTATACAAGTGCAGTGCTTTGCAAACAGCGCTTTGAAAATATATAGGCTATCTATGGGTTAGATAGGGCTAGGGTTATAACGCGTTCTACTGCACTAGTTCCGACCGTCAGGTATATTTAGACAACTTTGCGCGCCCTATGAATTAATCCTCCGGTTTCGAGTGACACTCAGCTTATATGGACATACCAAACCTACTGTAGGAATACCGCCCTTGCATTGTGTTGGCTATAATTAGTGAAAACCGGTTCCGATGTTTTTCCACTGTAGAGGTTGATGTTCATCCTAATTTCATTTTTGTGACGCTCACAAATAGGCTACTTTAATATGATCACAAAATGCCCTCCTGAACCTGTATTGAGATACTAAACTGGGATCATTTTCAGACTGATGGGGAAGAAGACTCCTGTATTTATCTCACACAATAGTGTTTCACAGTCTAGGGGGAGACACGAGCTTTTAGTCTTGTTGCGCAACCTCGTTACGTGCCCATGGCGACGTACCCTGCACTCCTCCCTTGATGACCTGCGCAAAAATGTGACGCGAGCGTGACCACCAGGCAAGAACTCCCTCTCTGCTCGCTGCGACTGTGCACCCCTCTCAGTCACCGAGATTCACTGGAGAGGGACGTGGTTGTGTAATACCCACATAAGAAGACAAACTATATCTCTTGGATACGCTGTTTGTTAAAGGCCATGGAGATGTTTTTTGAGGTTCGCAAATGACACAGACTGCTAACTCGCGGCTTGCACAACTTGCAACGTCAACAACACGTTCTCAGTTTCAACTCCATCCGTTGGATATCTAGCTAGCTAGTGTTAAGGCTCCTTTCAAAAGGTAACGTTCAATTACTTTATAAACACTGTGTATTGAAATGCTCAAAATGAGTCAACTGCCTAGTACTAGCTAGCTTGCCATTGTTGGTAGTAGAAGATATTAGTAGCGAACTAGCTGGTGCTGCTGTAGCTGTTGCTGTTGTTGAAATGTTGCTAACTAGTAATATTCCGTGCATAGCTACATTTATAAGTAAGCAAGTCAATGTTCGTTTAGGTTAGTGATATATAGCTTACTAACTTTAACCGGTGTCTTCATTTTTCGTGTGCTAGCTATGTAGAAACGATATCAGAATTGTGCATCATCTAGAGAAACAGAAAAGTTGCTAGCTAGCTAACCATTTGAACTACAGAAAGTGTCATGTGATGTAACAGATTTTTTGTTAGCTATCAAATAGTTAGCTGATGCTAGATAACACGATTCCGAGTGGACCAATATATAAATGCTTCTGCCCTGACTGGATTCAGTGCAGTTGATCTTGTCAAAGTAGTTGGTCAAGTGCATCATCAAACTCCTATATGAGGTTATCCACAGCCCCTGTTTGGGAAACTTGACTCAGACTCTAGCTAATAAACATTCCTTGTCGCGGGCATAGCCGGGTTCTCCTAGTCTTATTTCTTCAGGTGACAGATTTAAATGTCTTTACTGTCCACGTATTTTCAGAGTGAAGAAGGATGACGCTAAAAGCCAAGCTGTGCTCCGTATCTCTGGGAGTGGAAGGAATGACGTGTGGCTCCTGTGTTCAATCAATAGAACAACGCATAGGGGGTCTTCCTGGAATCATACACATCAAGGTTAGACACACACACACACACACACACACAGCTAATAATTTCAGATATTTGTTTATACTACCAAACAGATATGATATGTCCTACGTTTTCATGTAACGTTAAACAGACACAGTTGCTGCCATGGACTCTTTGTCGATTGTATCCAGCGAGTCCTGTCTTGTGACTTTCTATTTATATACTTTTTAGGAATTAGAAATCACCCACGTCAGCATTTCTAAAAGCAGATTTGAACACCAAAGAATGGATGTATAAACCGTTGCTCGGCAATTATCTCACTTCCACTTTATGTGTCCGTCCTTTAGTGATTAGTTATGTATTTATCCTATAGGCCACGCAGTATGTCTGGTGTCACCAAAGCTGTGATTTGTCCCAGACTAGTCCCCCTGAGGGGTGGCCATCTAGTCTAACAGCAGATAAACAGTGATCTATGTAGACGTGGGGGACTCCCAGATTGCGGTAAATACGGCCTGCCCTTTCCCTCACTGTGTTCTGGCCTCAGGCAGAGGTTACATGAGGAGATAATGCAATAGTGCGCTCCTGACAGAGCTTTGGCCTTTGCGTGGCGTTGTCACTGCGGGTTAAAAAGCAGGCGGCACACACAGGGAAATGTCATTAGTGTCTCTAAGGGATGTGGACTTAATGGTTTATGGTACTGAGCAGAAGCACATAAATGGATAGATTGTTTCCCTCTGGGTTGTCTCCTCTCTCTCTGTCTCTCTCTCTCTCTCTCTCTCTCTCTCTCTCTCACTGTGTCTTGATTTCTGTCCCTGTCTTTTCTGTCTGCTCTGGGTTCTTTGTCTCTTCCCCCCCCCCCCCCCGCCCTTCTTATCTCCCTCATCTCTCTCTCGTCTACCCTTGTAGGGATACATAATAAATCCCTTCCTCCCACCCCTCCCCCTGGTCTCTGCTGGTGTCCAGGCAGCACTCAGTGAGGCAGGCTCAGTGGTCAGGTGATGCCGTCGGTGAATCACAAGTTTCCTATTGCTCTGTCAGAGAGAGCAAGGAGTTCACTGTGTTCTTGCAACCTGCTGTGGTTTCTCATGGAGCCAGCAGGATTGTCCCCTCCTTTTATAAGGTTGTGAATCTTAAATGACCATATCATAAATGTCACACTCCTTTCTGATCGATATGCCATCCCATATAAACAGCCTTGTCTAACCCTACTGAGTTGAAAAAGTTTGGAGTCCTCTCCGTGTGTACCCGACTCGTGCTATCTTGATTTGATCTTGACATGCATACCACAGTATCCTTTCTCTGACTGAAGCCTTGTGCTCTAGGTGTCCCTGGAGATGAAGAACGCCAGCATCATCTTCGACCACAACCTCCAGAGCCCACAGTCCCTGGCCGAGGCCATCGACGACATGGGCTTTGAGTCCCCCCCCACAGAGTCCTCCAGCAGCATCTCCCTCGTTCTCACAGACACCCAGCTCATCCCCTGCCCCGGCCTGACCCGCGAGGCCCAGCAGGAGGCCTGGGCGAGGCTCTCCCACGTCCAGGGGGTCCTGGAGGTCCGGCAGTGCCAGGACCAGGGGGGGCTGTCTGTCACCTTTGTTCCGTCCCTAACCAGTGCTCTGCTCCTGGGGGAGGTTGTGAGCAGCCTGGCCCCCCTGGAGATCTACACGTCCACATCCGGGAGTCCCACTGAGAGAGCTCCGGCCCTGGCCCCTATCCCAGCCCCGGGCTCGACCCCAGCCCCAGCCTCGACCCCAGCCCCGGCCTCGGCTCGCAGCCCAAACAGCGGAGGGGGGGTGGAGCTGGTGAAGATGCGTATCGAGGGGATGGTCTGTCTCTCCTGCACCACCACCATCGAAGGAAAGATCGGGAAACTTAAAGGGGTTAAAAAGATCAAAGGTGAATTGACCACTTTTGTATGTGTGTGTGTCTACGTGTGTGTGTCTACGTGTGTGTGTTATATAGTTTTACCTTCCCTGCTCTTGTGTACCGTCACGTCAGCATTTCCTCCGCTTTACGGCAAGGAGGTAACCAGGAGGAGATTATGAATCAGCACAAGTGTGTTGTGAAATCCACGGTGTTGCCCTGTCGGTCAGTTAACTGACCGGTGAGACAAAAGCATTAACCCTGACGGACTGGCCAGTCAGCAACAACCCCTCCACCTGTTCCTGGCTGCTTGTTTACTTATTTTGTTTATTGGATATCCTATTTGTTCAGGCCATGACAATGTTTTTTTTTTTTGTAAATTCATGACTGGGAAAGTCAACAACACGTTCTCAGTTTCAGCTCCTTCAGCTGGTTATCTAGCTAGCTAACGTTGAAGGCTCCTTTCAAAAGGTAACGTTCAGTTACTTCATAAACACTGTGTATTGAAACCCTCAAGAAGAGTCAATTGGCTAGATCTAGCTAGCTCGCCAATACTGGTGGTGGAGTAGATTGCAAGCTAGCTGGCTGTCATCAAACCACCATTAGTTCTTACTAGTATTGCTAGCTAGCAACATGCCCCACCTCCTCCTCCCCCTGTTCCTGCTTCTTCAGTTTCACGCGTGCTTCTTGGGAGACGCACACGGTATCTTGGAGGTCATCTCTTGTCTGGTGTTGAGGGCTGCATGGATATCCTGACCAGAGTCCTCCCAGGACTGTGTGCCTTTTATTGTCTTCAACAGGCATCTTAGTTTCCTGGCCAGGTTCCACTTTTGTTAAGGGAACCAGACGAAACTAATATTCTCTCTTTCCCTCTTAGTTACTCCAGGGTCAGATTAGCGGTTCACTGCAAACAAAAACTAAGACGGTATAATGTTTCCTCATGTGAGACCAGAGTGAACCCTGTGTGACTCACATGTACATTTAGTCATTTAGCAGACGCTCTTATCCAGAGCGACTTACAGTAAGTACAGGGACATTCTCCCTGAGGCAAGTAGGGTGAAGTGCCTTGCCCAAGGACACAACGTCATTTTTCCGGGCCGGGAATCGAACCGTCAACCTTCTGATTAATAGCCCGATTCCCTAACCGCTCAGCCATTTGACCCCCTTGACTCTTGTCTCTCCTCAGTGTCCCTGGAGTCTCAGGAGGCAGCCGTCCTCTACCTGCCCTACCTTGTCACCGTGGACGACATCGTCAGCCAGATCGCCGTGGTGGGCTTCAAGGCCGTCGTCAAGTCCAAGCCCCGCCCCCTGCAGCTGTCGGCCAGCGAGATGGAGCGGTTGCTAGGCGCCTCCGGCAAACCGGCGCCGCCCCTGTCGCCGGTGTCGGACGCGTCGGGGGAGACGGAGATCTTCATCGACTCGGTGCTGAGCAGCTTCACGGTGACGGGGATGCACTGCCGCTCCTGCGTGGTCAACATCCAGGACAACCTGGCCAAGCTGCACGGGGTCTCCTCTGTCCAGGTGGGGGGGTCGCTCGAGCGAGACACACCAAGCCGTGAGGCCGCGGCTTCCACCACCCAACAGGCGCCACACAAGTGAACGAAACAATAATGACAAACCAAGAACTCTTGTTTTATTCCCCTCAGGTGTCTCTGGAGAAGGAGTGTGCCTCGGTCTGCCATGACCCCCTCCTGGTGACTGTGACCCAGCTCCAGGAGGCCATCGAGGCCCTGCCACCCGGCTCCTTCAAGGCTCATCCCAGGGACGCCTCCGGGGCCTTCAGCCCCACCCCCGCGTCCTCCATCCCGGTCATCTCACCTCCTCCTGGGGCAGCGCTGGCTCCCCAGCCCCATCTCCCCTCCCCCCAGCCCTGCTTCATCCAGCCCCTGGTGTTGGTCACCCAGATCCACATAGAGGGGATGACCTGCAACTCGTGTGTCCAGTCCATCGAGGGCATGATCTCCCAAAGAAAGGGCGTGCGGTCGGCCCAGGTGTCCCTGGCCAATCACAGCGGGACGTTTGAATACGACCCACTCTTGACAACTCTGGATGAGCTGAGAGACGCCATAGAGGACATGGGCTTCGACGCCTTCCTGCCTGGTGAGAACAGATAGGTCCACTAGCGTAACCGCACCACAAAGTCCACAGCAAAGCCGTCTCCATCTTTGTCTTCTCGACGATGAAGATATAGATGTGGTGACCATCTCTCCCCCTTGTGTGTCCCCCCCCCCCCCCCAGAGAGCAACTCCCTGGTGCCCCTGCCGGAGCGCAGCGCCCCCTCCTCCCCCGCCTCCGCCCCGGGGAAGGAGGCGGCGCTGGACAGCGACCCGGAGAGGAGCGCCTCTCGCGGGGGAAAGGAGCGCCCCCCCGGCCTCTCCAAGTGCTTCATCCAGATCGGGGGGATGACCTGCGCCTCGTGCGTGGCCAACATCGAGAGGAACCTGAAGAACGAGCACGGTGAGACGTCGGCACTTTGGGGCGGGAGGGCCCTCGGAGGATGAGGTCTTTATCAGCAGTAGATGGGGGAGATGGGGGGGGAGGGGGGTCTAAACCAGACAGGTTAAGGTTCAACTAGATTGGTCAACTGCGGTTCAACTAGTTCAACGATTGGTCAACTGCGGTTCAACTAGTTCAACGATTGGTCAACTGCTCTCGTCTCCCCTGCTCCTCAGGTATCTACTCGGTGCTGGTGGCTCTCATGGCCAGCAAGGCAGAGGTGAGGTACGACCCT
Source organism: Thaleichthys pacificus (assembly GCA_023658055.1). Taxonomy (NCBI): domain Eukaryota; kingdom Metazoa; phylum Chordata; class Actinopteri; order Osmeriformes; family Osmeridae; genus Thaleichthys; species Thaleichthys pacificus. The sequence continues at coordinate 14,130,973 of CM042855.1, read as the reverse complement.
GACGTCATGGACCCTCTGAAGGTAGCAGAGTGCATCAGAGAGCTGGGGTTCACTGCCACCGTCATGGAGGACTACGAAGGCTCCGACGGAAGCCTGGAACTGGTGGTGAGGGTTCTGGTCCGGAACGGGGTGGTTCTCCACGCGTGGGTTTAAACGAGGGTCTAAGTTCAGCTTCTAGCCCTACCTGTTATAAAAGGCTACGGCTTCTGCTTTCACTGACCAGCTGTGTTTACAACTCACAACTTTATAATCACTTCATTTTTACAGGGCGTTTGTTTATGGTCTGTGTTCCTGTTTTTATCATAATCTAACAATGATCTATCTCATCTCTCTCTTTAATCTCTCTCTATACATCCCTCCACCTGTCTCTCTTTACCTGTCTCTCTCTCTCTCTCCCGTCGCTCAGGTTAGAGGGATGACTTGTGCCTCATGCGTTCACAAGATAGAGTCCAACCTGGTGAAGCAGGAAGGAATCCTTTATGCCTCCATTGCCCTGGCAACCAACAAGGCCCACATCAAGTACGACCCTGAGGTGACGGGCCCCCGCGATGTCATCAGGCTGATAGAGGTACTCCTCTCTCTCCCTCCTCCGTTTCATTTAACTGCACTTATTTGTTCGTACGTTTATTTGATCATATCCCATATCCACAAATGCATTCATCCATTCACCGAAACGCTGCATTCTCTCACTCACTCGTTTGCTCTCTGCCCTGTTCTTCTGGGACTGACAGAACCTGGGCTTTGAGGCTTCTCTGGTGAAGAAGGATCGCTCTGCCAGCCACCTGGACCACAGGCGCGAGATACAACAGTAAGACTGTGTGTCTCTGAGTGAGAAAGTGAGAGAGTGCGAGTGATAGAGTGAGAGTGTGATAGAGTGAGAAACAAGTAAAGAGTAACTCCTGTCCTCATCCCCCCTCTCCCTCTCCTCAGATGGAGAAGGTCGTTCCTGATCAGCCTAGTGTTCTGCGTGCCTGTGATGGCCATGATGACCTACATGATCATCGTGGACCACCAGGTCAGCTCCTCCCACCAGCACAACGCTTCATCGGAGGACGTGGAACACCACCACTCCGGAATGTTCCTGGAGATACAGCTGCTGCCTGGCCTGTCCATCATGAACCTGCTGTCCTTCCTCTTCTGCGTGCCTGTGCAGGTAAACGCACAGGCCACCCTGCTGGGAAAATGGCGGGTTTTATATTTGTAGATTCGTCGTCTTTGCCATTCCGGGAAAATTGTGACGTATCAGGATAAACCAGACCGTTACTTTCAGTTCCATTCAGTTCAGTAATGCTTTACTGGCACGAATGAATGAACGTTGTGGCCAAAGCTATATGAGATTGAACAAATATGACTTATGATATGTAAACACTTACACTAACATTTGTAAAAAAAAAAAGAAGTAAATAATAAAATACATCAATAATAAACATCAGTACTGTTGACCCTGACTGTTTTGACTGCTCTGACTGCATCCTCTGTGCCCGCCTGTTTCTCCGTCCCCAGTTCATCGGAGGGCGTTACTTCTACTCTCAAGCCTACAAGGCTCTGAAACACCGCACAGCCAACATGGACGTCCTGATCGTGCTGGCCACCTCCATAGCCTTCACCTACTCCCTGGTCATCCTCATGGTGGCCATGGTGGAGGCCGCCAAGGTCAACCCCATCACCTTCTTCGACACCCCGCCCATGCTCTTCGTGTTCATCTCCCTGGGCCGGTGGCTGGAGCAGATCGCCAAGGTGCGCTGCGGACCTCTGCTGTACGGGTGCTGCTCTGTGGATGGCTGTCTGTTCTGTCCCTGATCTCATCTGGTGCTCTGTGCTCCCTGATCTGTCTCTGCTTTCTGGGCTCTCTGCTCTCTCTCTCTTCTCGCTCTCTCTCTCTGCTCTCTCTCTCTGCTCTCTCTCTGCTCTCTCTCTGATATGTCTCTGCTTTCTGGGCGCTCTCTCTCTCTGCTGGGCTCTCTCTCTCTGCTCTCTCTCTCTCTCTCTCTGCTCTCTCTCTGCTCTCTCTCTGCTCTCTCTCTGCTCTCTCTCTCTGCTCTCTCTCTCTGCTCTCTCTCTGATCTCTCTCTGATCTGTCTCTGCTTTCTGGTCTCTCTCTCTCTGCTCTCTCTCTGCTCTCTGCTCTCCAGAGTAAGACGTCTGAGGCCCTGTCCAAGCTGATGTCCCTGCAGGCCACCGAGGCCACTGTGGTCTCTCTCAACAGTGACATGTCCGTCCTAAGGTACTCTCCTCCACAACTCTGTCCTCTCCTCCACAACTCTCTGTCCTCTCCTCCACAACTCTCTGTCCTCTCCTCCACAACTCTGTCCTCTCCTCCACAACTCTGTCCTCTCCTCCACAACTCTCTGTCCTCTCCTCCTCAACTCCCTCTGTCCTCAGCTCTGTCATTTCTGTCCTTCACCTTCTCTCCTGTTCAGTAAGTGCTCTGCTGTCTGTGCTGTAATCAGTGGCAGTACCCAGTCCCTCCTAGCCCTGTGTAATCAGCAGGCCAGCAGTCAGCCTGACCTTGGCCTGTCTCGCTAGCAGATTAGATACTGCAGACCAGATTTTTAAACAGCAGTTGCACAACATGTGATTGATGTCAAGATAAGAAGCCCAGTGTTTATGATATGTAATTTAGTCATAAGTTATCATATGATAGTGTTGAATACAGATGATTTACATTAGATATATATATATTTTTAGAGATTGTTTGATTGACATCGATTTTGCACGTTGTCTTCACTGATGAAATTATGTTCCTGTTTGTTCCCCAAACACACACCACACTCTCTCTCTCTCTCTCTCTCTCTCTCTCTCTCTCTCTCTCTCTCTCTCTCTCTCTCACACACACACACCCTCTCTCTCTCTCTCCCTCTCTCTCACATACACTCTCTCTCTCTCTCTCTCACACACACACACACACGCCCCAGTGAGGAGCAGGTGGATGTGGAGCTGGTCCAGAGGGGGGATGTGGTCAGGGTGGTGCCCGGGGGGAAGTTCCCTGTGGACGGGAGGGTCATCGAGGGACACTCCATGGCAGACGAGTCCCTCATCACCGGTGGGTCATCAGCAGAGCTGCAGCCCAGCATGGCTGCAAACACACAACACTGAATCTGACATGCTGGACTGCTTGTTTGTCCCAGTGGAACAACACATGTTGTGCTTTTAGCCTTGTGAGGAAATACCCTGGCCGCACATGAAGTTCTTTTGTGCACATAGAAAATAAAAACCTGAACCAAACAGGAACATTTGAAGTCCAAACATACCTCGTCAAGCCCAGAGATTTGAGGCAGACGTTCAGTCGATCCAGCTAGCTTGTTTATGTCATGTGACAGAGCTGTGACCCCCCCCCCCCCCCCCCCACCAGGTGAAGCCATGCCTGTCACCAAGAAGATTGGCAGCTCGGTGATCGCCGGCTCCATCAACCAGAACGGCTCCCTCCTCATCAGCGCCACCCACGTGGGCATGGACACCACCCTGTCCCAGATAGTCAAGCTGGTGGAGGAGGCCCAGACCTCCAAGGTGAGACGACCACGAGGAAGATGATGGTGATGAGGTTCACCTCGGTCTGACCTCGGTCTGACCTCGGTGTGACCTCGGTGTGACCTCTCTCCCTCCCCTGGCCAGGCTCCCATCCAGCAGTTTGCAGACCGGATCAGCGGGTACTTTGTCCCCTTCATTGTGGGTGTGTCTCTCCTCACGCTGTGCGCCTGGATCCTGATTGGCTTTGTGGACTTCCCCCTTGTGGAGAAGTACTTTCCTGTGAGTCTCCCTCTCCTCTCTCTGTCCCTCTCTCTCTGTCCGTCTTCTGTCTCTCTCTCTCTCTGTCGCTCTCTCTGTCGCTCTCTCTCTATGTCTACCTAACACCCCTCTCTCTCTTTCTTTTATGTCTACCTAACACGCCCCTTTCTGTATGTCTACCTAACACGCCCCTCTCTCTATGTCTACCTAACATGCCCCTCTCTATGTCTACCTAACATGCCCCTCTCTCTCTCTACCTAACACCTCCCTCTGTCTCTCTCTCTCTCTTTATGTCTACCTAACACGCCCCTCTCTCTCTCCGTGCAGGGCTATGATAAAAGCATCTCCAAGGCAGAGGCTGTGATCCGTTTTGCCTTCCAGGCCTCCATCACGGTGCTGTGCATCGCCTGCCCCTGCTCCCTGGGCCTGGCCACGCCCACGGCCGTCATGGTGGGCACAGGGGTGGGGGCGCAGAACGGCATCCTCATCAAGGGGGGGGAGCCCCTGGAGATGGCCCACAAGGTGAGAGGTCGTGAACCCGGATCCGGGAGGTTAACTTCAGCTCTGCTGTGTGTCCAGTAGTTACACCCACCCCTGTTGTGTTTCAGATCCAGCTGGTGGTGTTTGACAAGACGGGCACCATCACCTACGGAGCGCCCAAGGTGGTGCAGGTCAAGCTGCTGGTGGAGGGGAACAGGATGCCCCGCACACGCCTGCTGGCCATCGTGGGAACTGCAGAGAACAACAGTGAACACCCGCTGGGAGCGGCCATCACCAAGTACTGCAAGCAGGTGAGACTGCTGCTGAGAGACCTGTCTGGAGCTCTGGCTCTCTGCTCATCCTGGTCCACACGTCTTCATCTGTGTGTGTGTGTGTGTGTGTGTGTAGGAGCTGGAGACGGACTCCCTGGGTGCGTGTTCAGACTTCCAGGCCGTGCCGGGCTGTGGCGTGCGCTGCCAGGTGAGCAACACAGAGACCCTGCTCCGGCAGGGCGACAGCGACAGCGAGGACTACAACCAGCGCAACGGCGTCCTGGTCCAGATCAGCGACCCCAGGGCCTCCACAGGCTCCCACCCCCTCATCATGGACCCACAGCCACTCAGTACGTGCACTCTGGGAGGTGTAGTCCACAACGATGGAGATTGTCGTTTGTAGTCCAGGGCATGGAAGTTGTGTGGCCAGGAGAAGGAAAAGTCATTGATTGTGCGTGCGTGGTGTGTATTCACACGTGTGTGTGTGTGTGTTCAGCTCTGGTGCAGACAGCAGCCTACGTGGTCCTGATAGGGAACAGAGAGTGGATGAAGAGGAACTGCCTGCAAGTGACGGAGGACGTGGACGAGGCCATGACGGAGCACGAGCGGAGGGGCCGTACGGCCGTGCTGGTGGCCGTGGATGGTGAGGAGCCGGACCCTCGCTGGGGGGGGGGGGGGGGGGGGGGGGGGGCTGGCAGGGCTGGCTAACTGTCGTCTCGTCCCCCAGGGCTGCTGTGCGCCATGATAGCCATCGCTGACACGGTGAAGCCGGAGGCGGAGCTGGCCGTCCAAACGCTGACCGCCATGGGCCTGGAGGTGATTCTGATGACCGGGGACAACAGCAGGACGGCCCGGGCCATCGCTGCCCAGGTACGGACCAGACACCTGGCCAGACCTGACCTGACCAGACCTGACCAGGACTAGACAAATCAGACCAGGACTGGACAGACCAGACCAGGACTAGTCAAGGTCCTTGTATCCCTTAAGTCCTCTCTCTGTCTCCTCCCACCTACCACACACTCACACACACGTTCTCTCTCCCTCTCTCGCTCTCTCTCTCCCTCTCCAGGTGGGCATCAAGAAGGTGTTTGCGGAGGTGCTTCCCTCCCACAAGGTGGCCAAGGTGGAGCAGCTGCAGCAGGCGGGGAAGAGGGTGGCCATGGTGGGCGACGGGGTCAACGACTCGCCTGCCCTCGCCATGGCAGACGTGGGCATCGCCATAGGAACCGGCACGGACGTGGCCATCGAGGCGGCAGATGTGGTGCTCATCAGGGTGAGCGGAGGGAGGGAGGGAGAGGGAGTTTTTTTTTTCATGAATATGGTCAAGCACTTAGTGTCTAGTATTGCTTAATGACACAAACTGTTCTTCCTCTCTCTCTCTCTCTCTCTCTCTCTCTCTCTCTCTCTCTCTCTCTCTCTCTCTCTCTCTCTCACACTCTCTGTCTCCCCCCTCTGTACCTCTCTCCTCTCTCTCCCCCCTTCCAGAACGATCTTCTGGATGTGGTGGCCAGCATCGACCTGTCCAAGAAGACCGTCAGGAGAATCAGGATCAACTTTGTGTTTGCTCTCATTTACAACCTGGTGGGGATCCCCATCGCAGCAGGTAGGGGGCAGCAGACTCACTGCTTCTCACGTTCTCTCCTCACTGGCTGTCTGGGCCAGGTGGCTGGTGGCCTTCTACTGGGAAGAAAGACAAGGTGCAGGAGGAGGAGGAGGATAAGGCTGTTTTCACTGAGTATTGATCAGCGGTAGAGCATTTGAATGCTAATCAAAACCACCCCCATCACCACCCCCCAAAAAAACATTGCTTTGTAAAAAAGCTGGTGCTAAATAAACATAACGGCAGAAGAGAGAGAGAGGGGCGGGTTAGGTAGACATAGAGAGAGAGAGAGGGGGGGGGGGGTGTTAGGTAGACAGAGAGAGAGAGAGAGAGAGAGAGAGGAGAGAGAGAGAGAGAGAGAGAGAGAGGAGGGGGGGGGTGTTAGGTAGACATAGAGAGAGAGAGAGAGAGAGAGTGGCGTGTTATGGGTTTATGATGATGATGATGATGATGACGAGGACGGCAGTGACTGTGGTTGTGTGTGGTGGGGCCTGCAGGTGTGTTCATGCCCGTGGGGCTGGTGCTGCAGCCGTGGATGGGTTCTGCTGCCATGGCGCTGTCCTCCGTTTCCGTGGTGATGTCTTCCCTCCTCCTCAAATGGTGAGTCACCCAGCTGGATGCTGTGTTACCTCCAGCTCAGCATGATCACAATAATATAGATAGATATCTCTCTCAACAACAACAATATATATTTGTGTTTATATCTTGGCGGTGTAATGAGAATATGCATATAAATATATCTGTCTATAACTACAGCCATCCACATACACACACAGTATATATGTGGTTATAGATATATATATGCATGTGTGTTTCGTCTCCAGTTACACCAAACCCACCGCAGAGCGTCTCGAGGCCCGGCTGGGCGGGGCCAGGAGCCAGGGCAGCCTATCAGACGTGAGCGTCCACATCGGCATGGGCGAGCTGCGTCGCTCCTCCCCCAAGCTGAGCCTATTGGATCGCATCGTCAACTACAGCCGCGCCTCCATCAACTCCCTCCGCTCCGACAAGCACTCGCTCAACAGCATGGCCCTCAGCGAGCCTGACAAACACTCGCTGCTGGTCGGAGAGACTTTGTGCGAGGAGGAGTTTGTGTAAAGCCCAAGCACAGCCTACAGGCTAGGCTAGGGTAGGTTAGGCTAGGTTAAGCTAAGATAGGCTAGGCTAGGCTAGGCTAGGCTAGGCTAGACTCAACTGGGCTATTCAATGCTTAGCCAAGTGAGGCTAGGTTCACTCAAAGATTCCACACAACTCCTAGCTTAGCTATGCTAACTGGACATGGGATTGGCTAGCCTATGCTAAGCTAACTGGGTTTATATGGGTTACTGACTCATCTATCTACTCAAAAGCCCTCAGGGTGGCATCTTTTGGACATTCTGCCTGGGCTCCTCTCATTGCTGCCCCTCCGAGCGGCCATAGAGAACTGAAAGGGAAGGAATGTGGAGGTAACAGCTTCCTGGTGTCTGGAGTGTCCATGGCCAGTCATCAACTCAGGGCAGGGCAGGAGAGCAGGGCAGGAGAGCAGGGCAGTAGACAAACTGATCACAGGGGTGGGGGGGTGGGGTCAGTCGGTCGGTCGTGTAGAAGCGAGCGCAGACAATCTTGGACCCAAAGACAACCGAATGGTGGACTGTATCATGGTGGAGAGTTCAGTCCCCACCATTTTAAGTTTTGTTTTGTAAGACTTGTGTATTTGTATGTAATTGTGCTGATGTCTGTTGATACTATATTACAAAGACTATTTATATTTGCCTTATTTATCACTGTTGATTTCACATGACTCGTATGTGAGTTCCGTTTAAATGAAGGAACGTTTAGGAACACTATTGTTATAACCACTTATAAATGAATGCCATTTTTTACAAATTGTAACATGAGATATATCTGTGGACGTAATCACAATGTTTGGAAAACAAAATCTTGCCTAAATCAAGCTGCAACAAATGAATATATTCATGTATGGGTGCTTGACCTTGAACGCAATTGAAATGTTTTGTTTTTTTCCTTAACAACTAAGGCATTGTGCACCAGTAAATGTTACTCAAGTGCCAATTAACCCTAAGTCAGCAAAGTCCAACACATTCCAAAGATAACACAGAGAGAGAGAGAGAGAGAGAGAGAGAGGGAGAGGGAGAGAGGGAGAGGGAGAGAGAGAGGGGGACTCTGAACAGAACATGCAGAGATGGAGTACAGTAGTCGGGGGTGAAAGGTTACTGACTCACTGATCTTCCAGGGACAGGGGTGGGGTGGGGAGGGTTTAGGTTTCAATACTTTGAGAATGTATCCTTCAGGGCTTCATCTGAGACCTTTTCTTCAGTGACTAGAGGGGCTGGTCAGGGGCTGGTCAGGTCCTGGACAGGGGCCTGGTCAGGGCCTGGACAGGGGCTGGACAGGGCCTGGACAGGGGCTGGTCAGGGCCTGGACAGGGGCTGGTCAGGGCCTGGACAGGGGCTGGACAGGGCCTGGACAGGGGCTGGTCAGGGGCTGGTCAGGGCCTGGTCAGGGCCTGGTCAGGGCCTGGACAGGGGCTGTCTTGTTGTTTATAAAAGATACCAGGAAGGAAGGAAGGCAGGTGAAGGGTATTTGGACAGCACCCGTATTCCAAGGGCCTAACACCGGTATCTACCGGTTTCTCAGAGCTGTGGAAACTCACTTTCCGACTGACCCAAGATCTGTTCCTATTTGTCATTTATGTATTTTGTTTGTTTTCATTACGAACAAATCATTTTCACTGGTCCTGGACCAGTTGGTAATAGTGTTATGTAACCATAGACACAAACAGTCATTGGTGAACCAATGAATGTGAAACATGTGAACACTGAACTTGACATGTTACTTGGTGGAAAATAGAAAGCTGTTTTTAGCCCAGCTGTGAGAATGTTCCCATGATGCTTATTGTTCTCTCTACACTCTGGGTTCTTTGTCTTTGATATGTTATGTATGTTGGTGCACTTTGTAGAACCCTGGTTCCAGGGAGACACCAGGAACAGAGTTCAGAATGTTGAATCACACAAGAATCAGTTCTGAGGGTTCCACAGATTGTTCAGAAATTCTAGAATGCTGACCTAATCTGTGACACACACTGTGTCTTCATCTTTGTGAAGATGAGAAAAACATCTTTAGATATACATCGAGACATACTTATATGTATTGTTCGTCTCTCATCTTCAACCATGCATACAATACATATAAAGGGTATATGGACTCAACTGACCAGGGAGATTCCTGGCAGGTGTTTGAAGTCATATTTATTGCAGATTGTATATCAGCCCTGATCTTGTTATTACTGTCTTCGTACTGTCCTCTTAAATTGTCATCTGTGTTCAGTCTTGTCGTTTGCTCTTGGTGCCGTCTGTGTTTTTCTGCTGCCTAAGTCAAGAGCGACTCGTACAAGTTCTCCCGCAGAGCATCACAATTTCTTAAGTGCTTTGTAAAGTTTTCTCTTTTGGATTAAAGATATTTCCTATTGTGCCTCTGCCTGTGTTGGTTTCCAGTGGATGTTATGAAACTGTTTCTGTGTCAGGTGGCTGAGCGGTTAGAGAATCGGGCTAGTAATCAGAAGGTCGCTGGTTCGATTCCAGGCCGTGTCAAATGACGTTGTGTCCTTGGGCAAGGCACTTCACCCTACTTGCCTCGGGGGGAATGTCCCTGTACTTACTGTAAGTCGCTCTGGATAAGAGCGTCTGCTAAATGACTAAATGTAATGTAAATGTTTCTCTTGAGAACATGGTGCGGTCTGACCAGCAGGGGGCTCCAGTGGTCTGTTGGCTCTGTATTACAGAGCGTGTCCTCTACAACGATGCGAGCGACGCGAGGCATTCCATTCATTTTCAATGGAGCCAGGCGAATCGCTTGCGTGGTGCATTGTGGGTATCGACGCGATCCATGCGATTCGAGTTGAGATATTTTCAACTTTATGTAAATGAGGAGCTATTTTCGCGAGCGATGACCAATCGGATTGTTTGCTTGTTTCTTGTAACGTAAAGGAGTAACATCCTCACCCAAGGATTTACGTATCAGGCCATTATATTGGTTGGCATGACAACATACTAGATGGAAAATCAGAACAGGCATTCTTTAAGACTTCATAAATCTTTATTTCATCCTGTCTAGACAATACAACATCCCAATGTACTGAGAAACTAAACAATTAATACAATTTTCCATGACAATGTTTTTTTTCAAAGTAATAATAATAGCCATTTTGTCTTGATTAATGTAAACTGTAATAATGACTTTACTCCTCTTGAGTGGATTTGTATCACTTTGGCTGGAATGAGATAGTTGATTTGGCAGATTGAAGATCATAAAAACACATAAAAGGATTAGATTAAATCTAACTTGTTTTTTTTTTTAGGGGGAGGGTAAGGTTGTGTGTTATTTTTTGGGGTTAAATAATATAAAGAGGGGGGGGGGGTTAAAAAACTATTCTGATTAGCACAATTTTAGTAATACTACTATATACTAGTAATACTACTACTAGTAGTACTACTATTTTAGTAGTACTTAAAGGTCACATGACATGAAAACTTCACTTTAGGAGGTTATTTAACATTAATATGAGTTCCCCTAGCCTGCCTTTGGTCCCCCAGTGGCTAGAATTTTCGATAGGTGTAAACCAAGCACTGGGTGTTCTTCTCCGCCTTTGAGAAAATGAAGGCTCAAACGCTCGGTTTGAAAATCTCCTCTTATTGACGTAACAAGGAGCCAGGCTACCGCCCTTCTCTCTGCTGTGCCCGCCCAGATAATCTGGCCCGCCAATGAGGAATTGAGCTACGATTGTGCAAGGGCGAGTGCAATATCGTGTTTTCCTGCAGAGACATCATGCCATGGCTAGCAAACGAACGAAGCATAACAGTTGCTCAGTGCTTGGATGTACAAATCAACACACAAGTCTTTTTGTAGTTCCGTCATCCGAGCCTCTAAACAATCAGTATCTTAATTTTATTTTCGCTGAAAATGCGCCTACACAACTTCTGTTGTAGGCGCATTTGTTTTGTATGTCTGCGCCAAACACTTCAGCCACGACTGTTTCCTCAACTTGAGCTAATACAAAACTGGCCTTGCTGAAATTAAATTCTGGATCAGTACTATCTCTCCTTCGTCCAGCTACTAACCTCGGACAAGTAAGTTAACTAACGCTATATCATTTTGTAGCTTTACTGTATATGGTTACCTAGCTTGCTACCATTAGAATGTGGCTGTAACATTAGCTCTGCAGCTAACAGCTGAGTTACTGTCGCTATGGAAAGGTAGATAGCATCAAGTATAAGTGTGAATACATATGCTGTACGTGAGTGTTGTACACTTCTTTGTTATTTGGATAAACGTTCTGCTGTTGGTGTTATGGCGCGCGCGATATCCACCTTTCCCCTCATTGAAATGACTGAGTGTGTACCTCTGCAAACCAGGGTTATCAGATGAGAATGGGCAAATTCGAGGTATTTTACAGCAACGAGGTTACAGCCATTGCGATACATCCGTTGTAAACATTAGCGCATGGTTCCGCTCCTCATTAGCATTTAAAGCTACAGACACCAAAACAGCGCGTTCTGAGGAAAGCTCCTTGTGGGACTGCTTGTAGTGGCTGTAATTCTGCACCAAGGCTGAATTTCGGGAAAGAGACTTCTGATACAGTATTAGGGAACCACTAAGGCCTATATAAAAGCATCCAAAAACAGCATGTCATGTGACCTTTAATAACGTAAATATGCTTTGTTGTGCTTTTTTCCCCACCAACTGTTGCTTTCATAGTTATGCAAATGTTCCACCTATGCGATCATATAAGGTAAAGGAAAACAGCATAGATCTCACAGACAGACTGATAAACAGCATTTCAAGTAAATAGTATTGTGCTTTCCTTGGTCATTCTTAAAGTAGCATTGCTGTTAGTGATTGGAAAATGCTACATTCAATTACACAGACTTATCACTGCATTGAAAAACCTAACTTCTAATCATCTATAAGGGACAGCTCAGATAAAACAGCTTCTCTCGGAATGTAAAATACTTACATTACTTATATATCCAACCATATAAGTAAATATATATTTCTCAATACTTAAACATTGAACATCTTACAAAAACCACATGATGAGAATGGACGATGTCGACCCAGAGGAATGTTCACAAGCATTTTAAACAAACCGTACCTTGATTTTTCAGACATAAAACTTAAAATCCACAATCTATTTACGGCTGTGTGTAAATGTTTCTGTTAGAAACTAAAGAATCTGCAGTAGTCCAGTTATACAGGATCAACTGTCAGCATTACCACCTTGTAGCTTCTGCCCTGTTAACATAAGAGTATTGCACTCAACCATAACAGGCTGAACGACAAGTGAACTAACCACTGACAAGCTAGCTTTAAAATCAGTTGGGAGAATGTTTTACTCTTAGCCTGTGGTTGGGCAGACTGGTTTCCATGACCACAGACTCTTGATCAGAAAGACCACTGAGAGTAAAACATTCTCCAGAACACGGCCCATGTCCATCTCCCTATCAAGGCGTCAAGTGGTTAGCAAGCAGAAGAAACTCGTCGATTAAGATATTGCTTCAGAAAGCACCAGAAACACCAGAGGCTTGTCTTGCTGTTTTAAACCCCCATTTTCAGAGGGAGGAACTGTGTTGCACCTATTAGATGTAATCAGACTGGAGACTAAGATTATTCATGATTAAATACTGTGATTGGGAAGTGTGAGGTGTCACTCATTTGGCAAAATCAACTCTCTGGATACTTCGGTCTGTCCTCCAAACTGCACTAATTCACAAGAGGTTGTAATCGTTTTGAGGTCTCACAAATAATTGTTTGGCAAATCATGTATTGTAAGAGTGGTTAGGCATCAATACATGTGATAAATAGATCAATCCTGTTTCAGATCAGTAGTCGAAGCAACAGTGTTAGAACACCTGGAATTTTGTTCCCACTTTAACGCAACATAGGTTAAATTGAAAATTGATTTTTGGCAGAAAAAAACTAAATGACTAAAATCGCTGACTAAAAAAATACTGTCTGGGAATACAAACACTAACGACCACAGAACTCTCTCGTAAAAACATAATCATCTTGATCCTTATCTGGAATCAGATTTTTTTTGTGGCAAAAAAAACAAAACAAATGAACAATCACAGATACCAATGAAACTGTGATACTAAAGGAATGAGTATGATGAGAGGAGAGGAGGAGCGGAGGTCTGGACCAGGACCAGGACATCTGACTGAGCAGCAGAGAGGAGACGTGAGATAGGAGAGATAGGAGAGAGAGAAGAGGTAGGAGAGGAGAGAGATGAGAGGTGAGGTAGGAGAGATAGGAGAGAGAGGAGAGGTAGGAGAGGAGAGATAAGTGAGGTGAGGGAGGAGAGATAGGAGAGAGAGGAGACGTGAGGTAGGAGAGGAGAGAGAGGAGAGGTGAGGTAGGAGAGGAGATAGAGGAGAGGTAGGAGAGGAGAGATAAGTGAGGTAGGAGAGATAGGAGAGAGAGGAGAGGTGAGGTAGGAGAGGAGAGATGGAGAAGCAAACCTAACTTTGGCACACTGCATGAGGAGGGCTGATGGAGAGGAGGGGAGACGCTGGGCTGTCTATGGACGACCGTGGGGGAGAGGTGAGAGGAGGGGAGACAGGGATGGAGGGAGGAAGGGTTGGGGGTGGAAAATCATAGTCCTTTGTTGAAGTAGACCCTTTCCACCCCTGGGTGACTCGCCCTGATCTTCTCCTGCAGGTCTGGCTCCAAGCGGCTTACTGACATGGAGCTGGGATGGGGGAGTGGTGGAGGGAGGAGGGGTGGAGGGAGGAGGGGTTGGAGGGAGGAGGGGTGGAGGGAAGAAGGGTGGAGGGAGGAGGGGTGGAGGGACAGAGACAGATAGGATGCAGAAGACAGTGGGAGGTTGGAGAGAGATGAAGAGGGAGAGGGACAGAGAGAGAGAGAGAGAGAGAGAGGAATAATGGGGGAGGGGCAGGAAAACAGGTCAACATTATGCAATATTCTTTCTCTCCCAGTCAGAGATACTCAAGCCCATTTCGAACAGTGAATATGACTCTGTGTTTGTAAATGGCACTAGACATTAGCTGATTATCACTGACACCGTTTATTTTACTTAAGAACTCTTACCTCTTTTGTGGGAACAAAGCGCAGCACAGTGGAGTGGCAAACACCAGGCTGGAACAACACACACACACACACACACAGGTCAGAGGAGACAGGTGTCCTTTTCACATCTGGTTATGAATCCTAGTGCGTGTCTTGGTGCTTCTTTGACGGGGATGCAGCGGAGGCGTCCTGACCGACGCCACCGGCTCTGCTATCGGAGGTTTATCAGCTCTCCATCTCTGGCTACTCACCAGAATCCCACTAAGCCAACTTGAATGGGTGCACTCATCCATGGGAACTTCTGAAAAGAGCGATGCAGAGACCAGTGAGAGGCAGAACAGTAGGGGGATGAACTCCAGTAGAGGAGCGACCTCTCCCCCTCTACCCTCCTCTCCCGTCCTCACTGAACACTCAGGAAGCTGAGGAAGCAATATGGCAGACGGCTGCCCGAGGGTTTGGCCATCTTGCTTACACCCATCCTGCTGTGTTGGATCAGTGAGAATGGGGGAGTAGAGAACCGGAGGCCTCTCTTGCTGCAGGCTGGACAGGTCATGCTTGGTCTACCGGGCTACAGTGTGTGATTGTGTGACTACTGGAGTCCCTCGATTGCGCTCTTACACAACAGATAGGCGTTAAGACACACTGGCCAGATCCCAGAGGGGTGAGTCAGGGTTTTCGGTTTCATGTGCTGTCAGAACATAACTAGGAAAGGGAAGTATGACTCATATGGATACATCAGGGTGTAAGATTAGGGAGTCAGGTGGCTGAGCGGTTAGGGAATTGGACTAGTAATTCGAAGGTTGCTGGTTCGATTCCTGGCCGTGCCAAATTACGTTGTGTCCTTGGGCAAGGCACTTCACCCTACTTGCTTTGGGGGGAATGTCCCTGTACTTACTGTAAGTCGCTCTGGTTAAGAGCGTCTGCTAAATGACTAAATGTAAATGTAAGATAAGTCACGTTACCTTAAGGAAGGCTTTCTTTTCCAGTGCGTTCATCAGAAAGGGTGGGATTGCTGGAAAAAAAAGACGAGTCCAATTAAAAGATGTGCTTTGGTAAACGTGTAACGACCTAACAGTGTGAGCCACTGGGGGATGGGCCGTCAGAGAGGGATGTCTGGTTTGGCTGGGCTGAACTCACCCATCCCAGGAGAGGCCATGAGGATCCTGGACACCACCACCTGCGTGATGGCCTGCTGGGCGGCGTTGGTCGACTCCCCTAACCTGTTGTCGTTCTCATCTGTGATAGGAATGCCATGTTTCAATTCTCTGGGAAAGAAAAGATGGAGTCAGGACAGATAACTGAGTACAGATGACACCGCACTAGGATGGGAGACACGGATTGGCTGGTATTATGCTGGCAGGAAGTCCAGAACACCTTGACGATACCTCCGTCACAGACATCAGTCCCCGAGTCTGAAACCACTCCCTGTCTGCGCGGCTCACCTTTGCCTCATTAAAGGAATGTTGATACAGTTGGCAGCGGCAACAGCGGCGAACGGCACCAACCGTCCAATCAGGGGCGAGATGTGCTGATAAGCGAGAAGTCCGATTTGATAAAAGAAAGAAAGAATCGTGAAAGATAAGACAAACTATTTGAAGTCTAATAAACACGAAGGCTGGGGGCGGTACTACTGTGGCAACGGCTGACCTACGGCATACCTTCGTTAATGCGTTCAGTCCCAGAGCAGTGGCCACCGCCCCTGTAGTGGCTGACACATAAGCCGTACCCAGCTGACTGCAGACACAAGAGACAACAGTCAGGGGTCATTTAGGGGTCAGGTGGCTGAGCGGTTAGGGCCGCATGAACACAGGAAGCTGCTGAAGCATCTGTGGTGTCACCTGACGGTGAGGGGGGCGTCGCCGCTCCTGTTGGTGTAGTTCACGATCGCGTTGAACGACTGGTTGATCCACTGCCAGAGAACTACAGCTGGTGTCGTCCTGGTGTCGAGAGGAAAGGAACACGGGTTCACTAACTGTTTCCTGTCACATATCGTCATGTTGGGTCAGATGGCTGAGCGGTTAGGGAATCGGGCTATTAATCAGAAGGTTGCCAGTTCGATGCAAAATGACATTGTGTCCTTGGGCAAGGCACTTCACCCTACTTGCCTCGGGGGGGAATGTCCCTGTACTTACTGTAAGTCGCTCTGGATAAGAGCGTCTGCTAAATGTAAATTTTGTAGGCCTATAATATTATTCTACATCAATCTGTGCAGCAGAAGTTTCGAACCTCAGCTATGCTCTGTCAGAACTGTGACATCACACATCGTGTCAGGCAGATCAACATGGCATAGCAAACACACTGACTGCTACAGTGTTGTAGTTGGTTTGGTTTAATTTGACCGATAGGAAACAGCGCTCACTTGTAGAAGGTCATCATGCAGCCAGTGATGGTCATGTTCATGGGGACCTGAGCCGACATGCGGCCAATCAGAATCATCTTTTCGCCAGTATCCGGGTGGAAGGCGGAGTCGAAGATGTACTTGGCTCTCCATAGCTCATCCTCAGTTAGACCTGGAGACACAACGCCTTGTCTGGGAGAGGAGGAGGAGAGGAGGAGGAGATAAGAAGAGGAGGTGCAGGGTAGGGGGGTTGAAGGAAGGAAGAGGAGGGGATTAAAATCATACTGAACATGAAACCTCTGGACTGTTACACCAATTAGGAGTGGCATCTGAACCCGTCTAGGGGATAGCTTTGTGAAAACGCTCAGATAATCTGCCCAAGTTTTTAATCTGTCCTAATCCATAGAGAATATCACCTGTAGTCATTGATGATCTTGTGTGCGTTCTCCAGCTGCTCGTTGGTGAGGAGAATGTTCCGGGGGTCTGTGACGGTGAAGAAGTGCTTCGCTCGGCCCTCGAAGGTTCCCTGGTCCCAACGTGGCTCCTTGATGTTGATGGAGGTGGATAACTCTGTCGTCATGGTTATCTGAGGGGAGAAAATATGATTGGTGCATTCAATACTTTAGTGCTATACAGACCAGTCCAGGGGTCTCCAACCCAGCTCCTGGATAACTACCTTCCTGTTGTTTTTAGCTCCAACCACACTTATTTGACCGGATTCAATACCAGTAATCCTCCTCAAATGTCACTTTAAAACTGTTTAATTCAAACAGAATACCGCACACACACACTTTAAAGTAACTATTGCATATGTTCCTGTTTTCTGAACTCTACATTCCTGTTGCTACAGCGCTGGTACAAGAAACTCACCCTGTGAGCAAGAGTTATTCTCTGAATGGATTACCACTGTGCTGATTCAGCATTGTGTTGCTATGGTGATGACTGACCTGCCTGTCTGATCCTGAAGTCCCTGAAAATAGTGAACACACCAAGCCTGAAAACTATGAATGCCCTGGGCCTGGGTGACACTTAACCTTGTCAAGGAGAACTCACTAAGTAAGCGGAATGAATGGGTGAAAACAAGCAGGGGGATGCTCATGGTCTTGTAATATTCCATATAGTAATATTCAATTGAGATATTATATTCTATTGATTTGGCTGGTATATTGAGTACCAGGGGTACAACACCATTTGTCGATACCATAAATCCCTTTATAAGACTAGCCCATTGGCTGCAACTGTTCAGACAGGCTCTCTTAGGTCAGTTATGTGGAAGATGAAAAGCAGTTATGAAAAGGGACAAAGAGCACGACATTCGCACGACATTCTCCGTGCACAGTCTAACCCAGTCTGAGCTGGTTCGTTAACCATTTGTTACACATGTTGCCGACCTATGCGCAGCACACACAGCAGAGATGCAGCGACAACTAGGGGTTGCAAAATCCCCACAGTAGCTGTTAAAAAAAATAGTTTGGCGTGTATGGAAATCTGTCGCTGATGAAATAGGGCCCCAAATTGCACCAAAGATGGCTGCAGAAGCAACAATAGGCATTCTGTGTCCAGCTCCTGGGGCTTTGCAAGTCGAGAACCCTGTCTCTTTAAATGTAATTTAAATCCACGGGCCACTCACGAGATAATAACTCTCATTTGAATCACGACCCCGCCGTATTTATACCTCTCTTTCACAATTTATTACAATCCCCACAGATCGTCGTCATCACTCGGGGTAAAGTACTGATTTCACTCTTGGACTGCGGTTAATAGTAGACTATCATTGATATGGGCAGTAATATTGGCAGCGTCGATAATTTATGATCTTTGACCCGAGGCGGCCTTTGATCCTACGAACTGGTTCTGCCCTGTTCTTAACCAATCAATGCCCTGCATGGCTACATATTAACCCACAGTGTACATGGCTGATGGATGGAGATTCCCCTTAGCAGGTTGTCAAGCCTCCGGAGGAGAGAGCAACTACAGCCAGAATCATGACTGTATATCAGTGCTTCAGTCCCAAATCACAGAAAATGATCCGTTAGATGAATAGGCTAGATGTGTAAGTCGATTTCTAACAATTATGTGGAACCGTGCGAGACGCAAACAGTCGAATAATTGCTACCCTTACCGTTGACAGACTGCAGTCCCTTTAATTGTCAAACCCGACCTAGACCAGCTCAATCTGGACCAAATCGCTGCAACCTGATGTTTCAGTGAGTCGATGAGCAACACGCTGCAGCATGCGGACGGCCAAAGTAACGCAGTAGTTTATCTAGATTAAATAGCCATATTATCCCCAGCATCTGCCCAGGCCAGCTGTGCTACCCGGGATTACCACCTCTAGCCCTGCTGCTGCCACATCCACAAATCAGTTACTTGGTCACCATTCAGACGCTCCCTACCGCCCCAGTTATCCAGATGCGAGACTGAAGTGGATGGTGGTCTGTCTATTATGCCAACATGTGTCAAAAAAATATACCCGGTCACTTACTGCACGAGACTCCTTGTCTGCCACGGTCCCTGCAGTCCGCGAGAGATGTCCCTGAATGGTTCAACAAAGCTAATTTGACGAGTCTGTAGCGTTAAGTCAAAAACAACGGGGAAACGTTTCTCAGCGGAACGACAACCTTTCACAATAAAAGTAATACTGTACCCACCTTTAACTACTGTTTATTTATTTTTATTTTTAGTCATTCACAAATGCATTATTTCGGCATATGGGTGTTAAATATATAAATGATACGATATTGTGAATTAATCAAGTAGGCCATTTCGACAGCAAAATGCACAGGGACTTTTATTTTGAAATATGACATCCTCTACTTTCAGACGTTTTATGATTTACTAATACATAATTGATAATTGAAAAATACATGTATCATACATTTTAGTAGTAATACTTTAACCAACACTGTTAACGAGAAGAGAACACTGATGTCTTGCGTGTGAACCCCCCCACCACCACCTGCACCCCTCCCCCCCACCCACCTGCACCCTCCCCCAGGCGCAAATCACAAAGTTCCTGCGTTGTGCGCGTGATGTGGTACAAAAGTATGGAAATGCAAATGCTTGTCACCCACTGGCGTGTATGGACTTGCTGTGCACGTGCAGGACCTTTGTGACGGATATAAATAGTTTTAGATAAGTAGCTATGCAAGGTGCAACTTCTCTCTTTATTATATAGCCGAGGTTGCAAACCATAAAGATATCTTACAAGGGATGCCATATTGTACCAGAATCTAGTCCATTTAAATACATTTGACTTACACAAAAATGACTTACACTGAAGGTTTACCAATGCTGAGGTTAAATATAAAAAAGGATGCAGTTTGTCAGTGCCATGTGATAGAAATAAAATACAAAAAGTGCAAAGAGAAATAAATCTATTTTTATCACCTTGTAATAACCTTGAAAAGTTAAAAAAAGAAAAAAGAAACGTGTTCACATATTTTACACCAACTGCAACCTCTGATTTGAGGCCATGCCAAAATAAATTATGCGGCTCTATGTGGCAATACTCTAACCATGATCACATCCTAACACAATTAAGCACATTAGTATCAGCATTTAACCTCATAGCAGATATAGTTCTCCTGACAAAACCAGCAGGTATAGTTGTGACTAATCTTCATCATAATGACAATCATTTTTCCAGAGATAAAAACAGCATGCACAGAGAGAAAGAGAGAGAGAGAAAGAGAGAGAGCGAGCGAGCGAGAGGAAAGGTGTGTTTTCAAGGACAGTAGTGTTGGGTGGGTTTTGGATATATGCATTGTTAATATGGCACACATTTTGGTCCGTGTGGTGGTGTGGATGCTTCATATCTCGTATGCCCACTTCCTCGAGAGGATCAATACTTTACAGGCACCGGAACGTTTACAGGAAATAGTCTGGCGTGCGGCGGGTCACATGGGGCTCTCCCCTGCGAGGGGCGGGGTCAAACTGCAGGCTGGAACACACAGACAGGAAACAGTCACTGTCAGCTCACGGAACATTTAACTCACTGATACACCGTAACTACCGAAGCAAAAATATGCTTGCAGGACGACCTCTGAAAGACCTTGTGCCTGTCTGATTTCTTTAAGGGAGTCCCATTACTTACAAGGAGTACTTGAGCGTGTCATCCAGTTCCATGATGGCGGCCTGGTTTCCACAGCGATAGCAGTAGTTTGGAGCACTGAAGATGGTCACCACGTTACGGTCATGGCACCAGTTATAACCCTACAAAAGACAAACCGTTAAAACTGACCAAGTCTTGATTATTTTATATTTATTAATTTACTGAGAGGCCAAGGACCCCTCCCCGGACCACTCCCCTCCCCGGACCCCTCCCCTCCGAGGACCCCTCCCCACCCAGGAACCCTCTTCCCAGGACCCCTCCCCTCCGAGGACCCCTCCCCACCCAGGAACCCTCTTCCCAGGACCCCTCCCCTCCCAGGACCCCTCCCCTCCCAGGAACCCTCCCCTCCCAGGAGCAGCTGGAGTTTACCTCCATGACCAGCTGGTGGGCTCTGGAGACGAGGGTAAGTCCGTTGGCATGGTTGAAGGTTTCAGAGATGTCCTGTCCGAAGGTGTAGCCTGCCCCCCGGGGAGAGATGCCCCAGCCGCCTCGATCGTCTGGGTCTGACCACAACAAGTCACACATGGGACCCTGGGGTAGGGGAAAGCAGAATGTTAGTGAGGTCAAAAATGTTTCGAAAACACTATAGATTTATTGTTATTGTTTTAAGCAGCAGAAATGAGAACATGACCATATCTCATTTCTATACTTAGTCACATTGTGATTCAACAGAAGAAGAAAAAAGCTCTGTCTATAGCCCTGTGTGTGTGTACCTCGTGAGGAACCTCCTGCAGGCGATCCAGCGCTCTGATGTGCTCCAGTGTGTCTATTGAGGGTGACAGTCCTCCATGGAGGCAGAAAATCTGCAAGAAGACGATGAACATCTCACATCATCAACCTCATCTCCAAGATACAACACTACATGAGACCGCACATATAGGAACATGATATCAACTAAATAATCTTATATATACATATATATATTAAAATTGTATATATACATACATATATTAAAATTGTATATATACATACATATATTAAAATTGTATATATACATATATTATTATATGTATATATACATTTTTATATATACACATTTATGTATAAAAATACAAATTATATTGCGAAGACCCAGAATCTTGAAAAGCTAATAGACACATCAGACATTTCTAGCCACGGCGCTCAGCCTCTGAATGATCGAGCTGGTGCTTCACCTGGTTGTCTACCAGTGCGGTCAGGGGCAGGTAGTCGAACAGGTCAGGTGAAGTACTTCCACACGTTAGCGTTGCCGTACTTCCTGAGACACTCGTCGTAGAAGCCGTACACCTGCGTGATCTGACGAGACTCGTGGTTCCCTCGCAGGATCGTGATTCGCTCACGGTACCGTACCTGTAAAAACAAGAGCAATCATTTCCTGTATGTGCGCAGAAATAACACAAATAACCTTACCAGCATTGTGATGGATATAAAGTGTAGGTGTGTAATTGACCACACCAACCCTATTCATTCCTGCTGTTTGTCTCTCAGACTATTAAATTTAGTCATTTAGCAGACGCTCTTATCCAGAGCGACTTACAGTAAGTACAGGGACATCCTCCTCGAGGCAAGTAGGGTGAAGTGCCTTGCCCAAGGACACAACATAATTTTTCACGGCCAGAATCAAACCGGCAACCTTCAGATTACTAGCCCGATTCCCTAACCGCTCAGCCACCTGACTCCCTATTACCTTCAGAGAGACGAGGAGTGTGACCGTCTCCACAGAGTAGTAGCCCCGGTCCACGTAGTCCCCCATGAAGAGGTAGTTGGTGTCAGGGGACTTCCCCCCGATCCGGAACAGCTCCATCAGGTCGTGGAACTGGCCGTGGACGTCCCCGCACACCGTGACCGGACATCTGACCTCCTGCACGTTGGACTCCTTCGTTAGGATTTCCTTGGCCTGAAAACCAAATCAAATCGTATTTGTACGGCCCCGTTTTACAAGCAATGTCACTGAGGGGCTTCACATACGGCCATTGAACTGCGCCCAAACCAGCCTACACCCTCGAGGAACACCAGGAAAAAACTCCCAGAATTATTTTTGAAGAAACCTTGGGAGGAGTGAGGGAGGGATCCTCTCCTCCAGAGACGGTCGGTGACAGAGAGGTGCAGCCCATAGGCTAAACATAGTCATGTGTCAGAAAGGAATTTGGATATACAGTATTTTAGGCTGCTGCTGTTTAGTTGGGGGGTGGACAGTTCGACAGAGCAGGTGGTCACCAGGGTTATAGAAATGGAAACAGAAAACGAGAAGTTCATGATCAGAGTTTTAGAATTAGGTGGACGTCTGATTTGAATCTTGGCATGTGCGCCCGAAGGCATCTAATTAACACTGGTTTAGTATACATCAAACACACCAATAACACATCAAAACTAACGCCAAGTAGGCCAACCCAAGGCGTGGTCATCATGGCAGGTGCGTGGAGTGTGGTGGGCGAGGTGACATTGTCACTAATCTAGCAATAAAGCATTCCTTATGTAACACCAACCGCTCATCAGTATGGAACATTCTAGAAACGTAAACCATGCGTCCTTATCTCAAAAAGTACAGAAAAGCTTTTCTTGTCGAACTAATTGCTATGCTCCACAACCGCCATCTTCCCAAGGCAGATAACAGTCTGGCTCAATAACAAGCAATACTGTGAAATTGTTTTGTTAACTATCAGTGCTGATTATTAGGATAAATGAAAGTGACGATGGGATACTGCAGAATGAACTATCTAGGCACATCTTCACGACATACATTTAAACCAGGTCTAATGGAGCGCGTGTTGCCAATGCCATGCAAAAGCCGGTGTTTCATCATCACAATATTACTAGCTACTTCACAACGACCTGCCAAGATGGCTAGCTTAGCGAGGTTTGCGTGAGTTCATTGCTATTATTAGCTAAATATATTACTAAGAAGTAACTGTACAGGGTACCTTTTCGCAGAGCACTTTGACTTGGTTTTCCGAAAGCTGTTTGCACTCGTTGAGTTGCTCGATCCACCCATCCAACTCCTTGGTGAATGACTTGTCGTCCATTGCTTGTCAAGCTTCAGCTAGCAGCGTGCTAGCTCTGTTCCCAATGAAAACAACTAGGAGCTAAGCTAGGCGCTAGCTGGCTACAGCGTTTTCGTCATTCGCACTGTATCTAGCGCTGGAGAATGAATGCGTCACTCGTGATAGTGACTCTTTCAACGATATTTGTTCAAGGTCCCAACACTATCGGCACATGTACATATTAATACAGCATGTACTATGGTTTCGTGAAATGTGTAAATTGACAGCTATACAGAAGCGAAGAAATTCACACGCAGAAAACTACCAAGCTGAGAAATTATGTGGACCCAGCCCTGCTTCTTTCACCAAGCAACAAACTGCGTTATGTAACGTCATCTTCTCCGTAACTGTGGGACTGCCCATCTTGGCCAATCACAGACTCTGCTGCCATCTGCTGGACACAGTGAACACAAACATCCCTGAAACAGCACTCATAAAGGGGGTGTTAGACTCACAGCTAGAGGGATACTTTACAAGCAGTCTGGCAACCCTGTTCACCTTACTAGACGACTGTAGGAGAAAATGGCAGCGCTAAGGGCAGGACAGACAGTAAGTCATTCTAGGATATTGTTAATTTGATCGTCTTTGGGCCATGCATCTGTATGTGTATTAGTGGATAAGCTTGCTTAACCTTAAACCACAATTTATCCGTCTTTTTGTATTTGCTTCGGTTGCTGCTCAATGCACGAGGGGTTTCCATATTGCTGGCATTAGCTAGCTAGCAGCTAGCTGTCTAGCCTAGCTCCGTGTTATACAACACTTACTTGAAATTGAAAGAGCGGATTCACAAATGCGTAACATTGAACTTGTTTTCTCCCTTTTCCCCAGGTCCGTCAGTTCAGCACGTCAGTGTCCAGGTCCAGGCTGATAAAGGTTAGATGCCGTCTGAGCTAACTTGAGTACTGATTAGCAAAAGTCAGCAGGCCCAATGACCTACAGGCCCCGCTGTGAATGTACTTAACCGTAATATTTCAATGAAAAACTGAACCCATGTAAACAATAATGGATACATTCAGTGGAGACAGTCAATGTACGTACAATGCAATCCCGTTGTGTCCAATGTCATTGGAAGGGGTAGGTCAATATACGCTTTTCACACCGTGTCTGTTCATCTCTAGCCACCCATTCAGCTGTATGGAGTGGAGGGCCGCTACGCCACTGCTCTGTACTCTGCTGCCAGCAAGCAGGGCAACCTGGAAACGGTCGAGAAGGAGCTGGTCACTGTGTCTGTGAGTCTGCCTGTCTTGATCACCATGCATGTGCAGAGAACCTTTAGCCAGGGGGGTCATTAGTGGGTCGACAAGTCTTTGAACGTCAAGGTTATAACAGACAACAGAATATGAATCCCAATCCTGATGAGGGAAAAGGCTTTAATCTGTTCAGATTCAATTGTATTAGTCTGAACTCGCGTCACTGACAAACCAACTGAATGTCTCCTGTTGTTGACCAGAGTCTAATCAAGGATCCCAAGCTGTCCAGCATTGTGATGAACCCCCACGTGAAGCGCCAAGTCAAGAACAAGACCTTCACTGATGCCCTGACCAAGGCCGGACTTTCCCCCATCATATTCAATTTCATCAGTGAGTCCCCTACAAGGGCAGGGCATGGCTCTTGCAGCAAAACCCTAACCGTTGTTATTTTCAGACCCCACAGGCCATTAAACAGTATTTTTATGATGAGAAATATTGATGGACAATACTTGATTTACATTGCTGGAATTGGTTGCTCATTTTATCCTCCCTAGTCTTTAAATCTGTTTTGTCAGATATCACATACAGGATACAGTTAAAGGGTTTAGATGCCCTGTTAGTAACTGTGAATGTCATGTTGTTAACCAGGCCTGTTGGGTGCCCTGACGACACGCCTGTTTCTGTTTGGTAGATGTTCTAGCTGACAACAGGCGCCTCACGCTGACCGGTGATGTCATCACCGCCTTCGGGAAGATGATGAGTGCTCACCGCGGGGAGGTCATCTGCACTGTCACCACAGCCCAGGTCAGACACACACTCTCTCACACACACACACACACACACACAACACCTACCTGTCTGTTTCTCACTCAGAGACGGTCTTCTTTCATCTTGGTGGAACCTTTCTGTTTCTCGTGGTTCCAAGATGTGGCTTTGGAATTGCTTTGTGTTCTACAAGTTGTGTCCTGTGTGTGCTACAGCCTCTGGATGCAGCGAGCCTGTCAGATCTTGAGGTGGCCCTGAAAGGCTTCCTTCAGAAGGGACAGATAATCGTGCTGCAGACCAAGGTAGGGCCCTGGGGTTCAACAGTGCCTCCTCATTCTCCAGTCTGCTGTGACAGACATGCACACTGTAAACATGACGTACTGTAAAGCACTTGTGTTGTTTCCTTAAAGGTGACGTATACATTTTAAAGATTGTTATTATTATTATACTTATAGCAGGACTTTTTGGAGTTTGCTCTTGGTCTTAGTGTTCACTTACACTCCCACAAGCCCATGGAATGTTTTTAAATGCTTAATTGTTGACTTTATATATGCATTGAGTGTCCTTTTCATGTGTCTTCTTGTCCCCAGACGGACGGCTCCATCCTGGGGGGCATGATCGTGAGCATTGGGGACAAGTACGTGGACATGTCCACCAAGACAAAGATCCAGAAGCTCACCAAGATCATCAAGGATTCCTAAAGTCCTGTGGACTGAGAGGGAGGGGTGTGTGGGAGAGGAGCAAGGGGGAAAGGCTGATTACATAGTACATTACCAGGCTCCCTGTCCATGAAGGCTATCTGCTCATGGAGCCAGCCTGGCTTTCTATTGTCTTGTTGATATTAATGTAATAAAACTTATGAAACAGACTCTCTGTGATTGTGTTGCTTACATATTATTTATTATTATTATTATGCAGACAAATGCATTTATTATACTACTGAAGTTGTTGATTTGAGGCTCCACACTGTAAAAGGACACAGCCTGTCTGGTCACTGCTGTAGATTGAGAGTAATATATTTTTATGTGGGCCTTTCCCATGATGGCTCACGTTTGGGAAGCATCCAGGGGTTATTACGATTGGACGTTCTAGATCAACCTTTAATCCGATTTTTAATCTCGGTTTTAGAGGAAGGGGGCAGACGTCACCCACCGAAGCTTGTAACCCCACCTCTTGAAAGGTTTATTCGCTGACCGGGCCTAGTTTTTAGAATTTAAACACGATCCGCACAAAATAATTTCACATACAGACGCACATTCTGTGTAAACTGAAAGCTATTCTTAGTTTTACAGATCATAAGAAAAAGTCTGCGTTTCCTGAAATGTGCCGCGCATGCGCTGTGCAGACGCATATTTTATTAATTTTTTCGGGCGAAAATGGCTGCCTTTCTTATTTAAACCTCTGTCTTAGAAGAATAGATAAGCTTGAAATGACTGCCGCACACTGCGATCATGTCGCTAGACAATATTCATGGATACCAGAGTACAGATTGCACGCATGAAATTAAGATGTTGTGGCTGTCAAGGATGGAAAAAGGATATGTTTTATATTTAACCCTTTGCATTCCATGAACCGCCTACAAATAAGGTTTGTGATTTTTTCGTTTTAAGATTTCGTTCTAAAACAAAAGATCGCCGGCAGTTGCAAAGTATACCCTTAATAATTCCGCAGAGTTATCAAACTGTCAGTGTTTCATGTAATGCAAACGTAAGAATTGCCAGGTATTGCTTTGTCGATTGCTTTACAGTCAGGTTTTGCTATACCAAAGCTATAGTTGGCCGATGCTTTTAATGCACAAGCCTATATGAATAGTTGTAATAACTTATCACATTTCAACTTAAGCTGAATCAAAATGAACAATCCAGTTGTAACGCATAAATATCCTTGCGTGCGTGTGTTTGTGCCTGCGTGCGTGCACGCGCATATTTGTCAGAGAGAGAGACAAAAGAAAGAAAGACAGAATGAGAAATTGATTAAAATGCTCTTTCTATCCTTTTTTTTTTACCCAACTCCAGTAGAAAATGATGCACCAAGTCACCAGCAACAGCAATGACTATTGCATGACAGGGTTGTCTGAGGACTGTCAGCATTCAACCAGCCACTTTGACTTGTGCAGCTCACAGTCCAATAAATTCTACCCGTCGCCCCAAAACCCCACTCTGCAGCTCCCTCTCCCCAGCCTGCCACCTCTGACACAAGGCATGCATAAACCCATGACCTGCCAGATGCAGGACAACCAGAACGACTTCCACTCCCAAACGGTGAGGATCCGGGGCAGCGAGGCCACACCAGGGCCGGAGGGCCCCAAGAAGAAGAAAGGGATCGTTAAGTCCGGTCGGAGAGGACGGCCATCTGGGACTACCAAGTCAGCCGGGTACCGGACCAGCACCGGACGCCCGCTGGGGACCACGAAAGCTGCGGGGTTCAAAACCAGTCCTGGGAGGCCCCTGGGGACCACCAAGGCTGCCGGGTACAAGGTGAGCCCGGGAAGGCCTCCTGGAAGCATCAAGACTCTGGCTCGCCTCAAGAAGCTGGAGTACGGCAGCTGCGACGGCAACTGCGACGGCACCAAGAAGCTCGACTTCAGTAGCTGCAGCGGGCCCAAGAAACTAGACTATGCCAGCTGTGATGTCACGCCGTTCTCGTACACTATGATACAGAAGCGTGGCATCTGTGAGCCCAGTGGCAAAGTGGAGGAGCCCAACGAGTAAGGCCTGTAGTACTCGATGAACAGCTTGGAACTCACTTCAAGTGCATGTCCAACACCGAATGACTGCAATACCCCTGAGGGGCATATATGTGTGTTGAAGATGTGAACTGTTGGTATCCTGGCATCTCAAACTGACAAAGAATGGCTTCTCTTTAATGTACTTTGCTATGGTCATTGTGTACTCTTCTCTTTTCCCAGTACATGACTGAACTCTATTTCTATAGGACGTATGCTATCTTGTTTAACAGATGCATGAGGCATAGAATACAATCTGAGTAGTTACACATGAATGAAAGCCATCATAATCGTCATCATAATACTGTTCTAATACTCTCTGGTGGGGTGGTCTTTTTCTATAAGCTGTTTGGGATATATGATTTTCATGTGCTCATTAATGCTCCGATAAATGTTGTATTGTTATCCTGATTAGCTTAGTAGCTTCCCTGGTCTGGTCATGATGAAACATGCTCGTAATTTAGAGTACAAACACACAACACACAGGCTTTTTTCTCTTCCTTGGGTGTATGCTAGTGTTGTACTTTTTTGTGTTGTGTCCAGTACAATGTACTTTACTTTGTAACTACTGTATATACCATATAGGAATGGATCCAGCGCAATATAACATTGAGCAGGTTTTTGTAAGCTTGTATTGACTTATCGAAATATCCTCACATATTACTTTGAACACATGAATTATTTCTTTGTGAAAATACTTTTGTCTGTGTATGGTGTTTTCCTCCTGTCCTCACCGTCAAACAAAACCCTGAATGAGCTGTTTGTTGTTACGCTGTTGATTAGAATTTTTTTATTTTAAACAACAGAGAAAATGCTATGTGGAAAAAATGTGCTTATGTATGTAAAACCAAAAATAAAGAAATAAAGGGGTCAATCCAAATACCGTGGCTCCTTATAATGTATCATCTCATATATGGACGTGTTTAATACTAACAGATCCAACGCACATAGTCATCATAAAACATGCAGTAGAAAGTAAACGCACGCTGAGCTCAGTGATTCCCCCCATTAACGAAAACAAGCGTGCACATTAAAGAAAGCAACCACACAGACAATGGCCTGTTCAGTGTCACATTTCAAGTCGATGAGTAGATGAGCATTTTACGTGCGCGGAACTATTAGTTGACCACCATGCTACACACTTAGGTTCCACTCGTCCATATTGTGTGGTCCTATCTGTAGGCAGCTTTTCTCTTTAATCTGCATATATCGTTATTTAGTAGCTACATGTGTTCTGATTACAGTTGAAACGTAACAACCACAATGGAATAAAAGATTTATGTACTAAATAGATAATCGAGGTCATTGTGTTTGTGAGCGGTTATTCAAGTGTAGCCTACTACCGCGTAGTTCTCTGTCGCACGGCCTGTTATTTCCTGCCCAACCAAGCAACATGGCGCGCCGTCTGACGTTTGTCCAGGCCGACTTCGATCACTCCTTTTGACAATTGATCCACGTATATTGTACGCATAAATTAATCTAAATATTGGCATTCGCGGAAATATTTTAGCCTAGGTTTAAACCTATGGAGAGATTGATCAGTAACAATAGCCTACTTTACGAATGTAGGCTTTGTCAAATCCTTTTGATGTATTATGGGCACGTCCTTGTGTTTATTAATAGACCTATTCGGGGATGTTGGTAAACAAAAACACTGGATATCGTAATCCTGTTTTTATTCGATCGTTTTAGCATATTGTGCCAGACACTCCTCAAGCACAATTACAGTATCGCCCAGGCTATGAGTAAGAGGGGGGGTGAGTGCCCCGGCCCAGAGTGAGCTGTAGACGGGGGGTTGGGTGGCTGTGCGGATTGGTCGCTTTCTCACTTGCAGTCAGTCAGCCTCGGCTTGTTTTAACCTAACCAGGGGCACTTCGACAGAACGATAATAAGCATGTAGTGTATAATATTGCATTGTTGTAATAGACCAATGTGTGACACATTGACGCTTGCAGCTGTACAGATTGTGGGATGCTTTCATTTTTATTTTGTCAAGTGGTGATTGTTTTTAAACGGGCCGCCGCTGCTCAGGCAGATGAAGTGGAGAGAATGAGAGCCGAGTCTTGGCCTAGTGCTGCTGCTTGCTGGGATTGTAGCCTCCAGATCCGCTTTCACAAATCGAAAAAAACACACGCTTCATGTCCTATTCCAAAAGACCCGCAGTTGGTTTCGTGGTAACCGACCTCCAAATGGTAAGATTCTAGCGTTTTCACTCCACGTAAGTTGTTTTTAGCGTGTTTCGGGCTGTCCTTTTGTGAGATAATGGAAGCCCCTGTGACGGTGTGCAGGCTGTGGGTTTGTGTGAGCCACACTGTAGCCTTTTTTGTGATGGCACTGGCTCACCTCTTCCACAGCCAGTGCCAGCGTTTTTAAACGGTATACTATTATATTTTGGACGATCGTTTTATTTTCCAATTTACAACGCGTGCGCAATCCTGACATTAGGCGATATGGATTGTATTATGAATGGAGCAGGTCAGTAGTCGTTTCCTGATTTTTTTTTGTTTCCCCTGCCACTACCCCGGACGGCCTAGGGAAGCCAGTAATGTCGGCGTATTACGTGTGTGTGCAGTGGATGGCTGTGCCCTTTGTATTGTCGCTTTGCGTTAGTGTCGCTTTCAAGTGAAAAAGCGATATAGTTGTCGTAGTAAGGTACACGTTTTAGTAAATCGTTGTTTGGTTGCATTTCTGAAACCGTGCATGTTGTACCTGGCTCGGAAAACACAACACGTTATCTAGCGCGCACGTTTTCAAATAACCCGGATCTAACCTGCATATTTGTGTTACCTGACAGGAAAGAGCCATGACAACATGAATCAGTCATACAGACGGGCTGCCAGGAGTGGCTCAGCGTACGGCCAAGGCCAGCCAGAGCTGAGGACCTCCAACGGCCTCCCCTCCACTACGCCTTCCTCATATGGAACCCAGAACAGCAGCTCCAAGCGTGGCCACGAGCAACCGGCCGCCATGCACCTGGCTTCCTCCAGCCTCAGACCGGCCCCGGCTCCGGCTCACGGACACAGCGGGCCGGAGAGGTCCTCCCACAGCTACGGCTCGTTGATCAGGCTCCAGGACCTCTCCACGATGAGCCACGGCCGGCCAGAGCACCACAAGGACCTCCACCACGGCAGGAACCATTTGCACTCGTCAAGTCCGCAAGTCCGCTCCGACTTCGGGTCTCCCCTCCCGCAGCGCCCCCCCTCTCCCGGTAACGACGAGTCCTTCGGGTCCCTTCAGGACCTAGACAAGAACGGCTTCTCCCCTCACAGCCCCGACAGCCTGGAGCCTTGCTCGCCCATCCCAAACGGATACCTGCACTTCGAGTCCACCCTCTTTGACAACGGGGACGTCAAGGAAGAGGAGGACGAGGACGAGCTGGTCCCCTTCCAGCCGTCCCTGGGACGCTTCCGGGACAGGGCAGCGACGGGGCCGCCGTCCGCCGCGCTCCCGGCCGCCCCCTGCCCCGGCGCCGGGCTGGAGCACAGCGCGTACAAACCTGCGGTCTTCAACCTGATGGCGAAGACCATTGCGGAGCTCCACCCCGCCCTCAGCCCCAGCGCTCTGCCTGACGTGGGGATGGGGGACGGGTGGAGTATGGACGAGGAGTCGGACAGTGACAGTGAACTGGCGTCTACTCCAGACCACGGGCTGATGTCGCCCACCAGCAGTTGTAACTCTAACGTGAGTCTCTCCCAGATGTGATCTACACGCTGGGATAACTCGGGTCACGCTGGGATAACTCGGGTCACGCTGGGAAAACTCGGGTCACGCTGGGATAACTCAGGGGTGTAGCTTTAACTATTTTGAACACTGAAAATTTGACCTCCCCTCCCCACACACACTTTTTATCAAGGAAATTATATTTAACAGCAGCATTTATAAATATAATCTTTCACACCCATATTTGAAAACATATAGCCCCACAGCAAAAATGCAACGCCTTCTAGCATTTATCTAATCCTATTCGACTTTCTAGATTCTTATCACCCAGTCTGTCTATCTGGCTCTTCGTAGATATGTGGACTTAGAGCTCTCTGTCAGTTGGTGCATCCAGGGATATGTTACCTTAAAATGAAAGACCTCTCTCTTGAGTGACAAAGGGGAACTTCCATGTGTCAAGTTTCAAGATTACATTTCATCTAGATGTAATTTGACTACATATTAATATAGAATATAGCATGTTCACAGTAGTAAACAGGGATTCATCTTTTGTTAGTGGTATGTTGAAGTTTGTGTGCTTGTCAGTTTACCAGAGTGTTGATATGTTTGTGTGTGTGCGCATGCTGGTCCTGTTACCGAAGTGTTGATGTGTCTGCTGGTCTTGTTTTGGAATTGTTGATGTGTGTGTGTGTGTGTGTGCTGGTCTTGTTTTGGAATTGTTGATGTGTGTGTGTGTGTGTGTGTGCTGGTCTTGTTTTGGAATTGTTGATGTGTGTGTGTGTATGCGCTGGTCTTGTTACCAGAGTGTTGATGTGTGTGTGAGTGTGCGCTGGTCTTGTTACCAGAGTGTTGAAGTGTGTGTGCTGGTCTCGTTACCAGAGTGTTGATGTGTGTGTGTGTGCTGGTCTCGTTACCAAAGTGTTGATGTGTGTGTGTGTGCTGGTCTCGTTACCAAAGTGTTGATGTGTGTGTGTGCTGGTCTTGTTACCAGAGTGTTGATGTGTGTGTGTGTTGGTCTTGTTACCAGTGTGTTGATGTGTGTGTGTGTGTCCTGTTACAGCCCAGCAGCCCTAAAAAGAAGGCCGTGCCCCCTGTCAGGTACGTGGAGGGGAACCTGGTGTGGGCCAAGTTCAACCGTCGCCCCTGGTGGCCCTGCAAGGTCACCACGCACCCTCAGGACGGAGTCCACACCAAGATGAAGGGTAAGGACATGGACATGAGACAGAGAGAGAGAGACAGAGAGAGAGAGACAGAGAGAGAGACAGAGAGAGACAGAGAGAGAGACAGAGAGAGACAGACAGAGAGAGACAGAGAGAGAGAGACAGAGAGAGAGAGAGAGAGAGAGACACAGAGAGAGACAGAGAGAGAGAGACAGAGAGAGACAGAGAGAGACAGAGAGACAGAGAGAGAGAGAGAGAGAGAGAGAGGGTGTGAGCACATGGTAGGAGGGGATCGTTGCTTCTTCTGTTTACCTTTTTCCACATACAGCCAATGATTTCCCGAGCGTCGTTGTCTTTTTCACTAATGTCGTGGTGGTCCTAGTGCCCAGTCGCAGGCCCTGCCGTATGTACTTCCTGGAGACGGTGGGGGAGATGGCGGACCATGCCTGGGTCCCAGGGAAGGCCACGCTTCCCTTCCAGGGAGGACACCAGTTCCAGAACCTTCCTGTGCTGAGACGCAGAGGCAGGCAGAGGGAGAAGGACTACAAGTACACGGTAACGACACCGTACCACAGCCTGCGTTGCCTTTGCTGTCTGAGGATAACAGTCACACTCACTGCTCTGCTTTGGTACTGTGCTAAGCTAAACGTTCGGTCGTATGAATAACATCTCCTACCGAGTTGCTTGGTCAAAAGAATGTTTTCGTCAAACTAAATAGCTCCAACCTGCATGATTTAAATAACTGACCGATTTGTGTACGCTCACACAGAGTGGTCTGCATGGGTCTTGATTAGGATGCATGAGGATTTATTGAATGATAATATTGAGTGTTATTTCTGTTGCCCTGCAGATACCCAAACGCCTGATGGAAGCGTGGAAGGTCAGCGTGCTGGAGGCAGAGTTCCAACTGCCAGACCTGCTGAAGAGGGAGTCCAAGGACCCCACCGTGACCTTCAGCAGAGAAGACGTGGTGCCCTCCCCAGCGCCTGAGGAAAAAGCCCCGGAGGCCCCCTCCTGCTCCGCTGGCCTCACGCACCCTCCCCTCCTCAGCCCCGTCGCCAACGGAGGCGAGCGGCAGCCTGTCAAGAACTCGGTAGACGCCCACCACGGCAACAAGAAGAAACCCTGTAAGAAGAAAAGAGGCTTGTCGGAGATTTTCGGCCACATCGTCGGGGGACACAAGGAGCCCTCCAGCATCTCTGAAGTGGCGGACAGAATCTCCGCTGACGGGGAGACACGGAGGGAGGAGGTCAAGGACTCCCCGTACGCCGACCTGGACTCCGTCCCCATGATCCTGTGTCCCAAACGCTCTCAGAAGCCCCCGCTTCAGAACTCTGAGAAGGGCTCCAAGAAGGACCAGGCTCCTAAGAAGGCCAAAGAGAAGCTTCTGGAGAAACGTTTGCCACACCCCTCTCCCAAGAACATCAAACCCAGCTCTTCAACCCTTTCGGAGAGCTCTCCGTCGATGCCTGAAGACAGAAGTGGCAAGGATCGGCGGCCCAGACAGCGCCTCGGCGAGGGTACTGAAAGCTCCCTGGACAAGCACTCTCTACACCTCCCCGCCAGCTGCGGGCTCATGACCAGAGCCTTGAAGGCCGAGGAGGAGGGAGAGCTCAAGGCGGCGAGAGAAGAGAGAGCCTGCAGTGACGACGAGGACGACGTTCTCTCTAACGTCAGGCTCAAAACCGAGTCCTCCAGGGGAGCTTTACTCAAGCCAGCCGCCGCTCACAAGCCCGACAGGAACCACGCCCGGAACGGTTCCTTCCGCCGGTCCGAGAACCCGCCCGCCGCCGGGTCCAGCCACCCCGCCGCCCTCCCGCTCAAGATCAAGAAGGAGAACGCGGTGTCGGACATCTCGTCCTGCTCCTCGCCGTCTTCCTCCCTGTCCCCCATGGACGCCTTCCAGGACGCCAAGGAGCTGAGCTTCAAGTCCCTGGTGAAGGAGGAGAGCGACTCGGGCGAGTCCGGAACCTTCCGCCCCCACAGCGGCTACAAATTCAGCACCTTCCTGATGCTCCTGAAGGACATGCACGATACCAGGGAGAAGGAGGGCAAGCCCTTGGCCATGCCCCCCAGCCCAGCCCTGATCAAGGAGGAGCCCCTGGTCATCCCCACCCACCCTGGGGACAACCCCTCCAGGGGGCGCGGCGGGGGGGACCGGGCCCCCAGGGCCACGGTGAGGAACGGGAAGCCCCCGTCGGCCAGGAGCAAGCCCAGGACCACCAGGCCCATCATGAAGAGCGACACCTACAAGGTGGAGGGCAGGGTGGTGTTCCCTCGGGCGGCGGGGACCCCCGACAAGCCGCGCAGGAAGACGCCGCCGGCCGGCAGGACGAGGCCCGGCGTCTCCGGCCTGACCCCGGAGCTGGCCGACCTGGCCTGGGGGAGGGAGTTCGTCAGCGGGCACGCCGATCTGGCCGAGTCCGGGTCGGTTCGTCCGGTCGTCGTCGCCGCCGCTGCGGCCGAACCGTCGTCTAGCTACCTCGACAAGAGCTCAGACTGCAAAGTGGCTCCGAAGAAGCGCTGGCAGGCGTTCGAGGGGGGCCTGGGAGGGACTTCGGCTCTGGGGGGCGGGGCTGAGGTGAACGGGGTGTACAGAGACAAGCTGGGGGGGTCCCCAGACCCCGTCAGATCCCCTGGTGCGACCCTGGAGAGGCTGGACGAGGGCTACTCAGACAGGAGCGACGGGGCAGGTGAGAAGGGGGGGGGGTGAGAAGGGGGAGGGGGGGGTTTCCAGTAGCTCCTGGAGATGGACGTTGAGAACCCGGTTTCCTTTTCACAATGTTGTGATTTAAGGATGTTACTGTTATTTGTTGTTTTTGGATTGTTTTGTTCACATTGTTTTTTTTGTGATGTTTACCCAGCACACTCTGAAAACAAACGACTTCGAAAACCCAGTAAGCGGCTCCTGGAGTCCACGGAGGAGTACGAACAAATATTCGCCCCAAAGAAGAAAACAAAGAAGGTGACAGAATCCTACAGAACGGTACGACTGGGGAAAAACAAATGTTGACAGCCGTTCTAAAAACCAATCATAAACGTGTGATTATAACTGGTTCTCTCTGTCACCGCTCTCCTCTCCTTAGGGCTCTGGGTCAAACTGTGACAGAGAAGGGCAGCAACAGGCCTCAGGAAGGAATGTGCCCCCTCACCCGTGCACCTCTCCTGGGACAGACACCTCCAGCTGCACCCCTTGGGAGCTGGCGTCCCCGGAGCAGGGTCTGTCTCAAGATGGCTGCCCTCCTGTACTACAGCAGTCACCGTTCCAGCCGTCACTAGAGTCTGACGTGTCAACAGAGGACACAGAAAGGACAGACCTGTCTCCTCTGAACAGTGGTATGTGTGAGTGTGTGTGTCTGTGAGTATTTGTGTGTGTCTGTGAGTGTGTGAGTGTGTGTGTGTCTGTGAGTATTTGTGTGTGTGTGTGTGTGTCTGTGAGTATCTGTGTGTGAGTGTGTGTGTGTCTGTGAGTATTTGTGTGTGTGTGTGTCTGTGAGTATTTGTGTGTGTGTGTGTGTGTGTGTCTGTTTGACCTTTGTCCTGGACACATAGAAAAACCCAGTTTGGTGTGTTCCTCTCCAGGCCACTTGGACAGGAAGAAACCCAGGAAGCCATCCCACAGGATCCTGGAGTGCACCATAGAAGAAGTCTCCGTTGCTCCACCAAAGAAGAAGGTTGGACAAGATAAACACAAACAGTTTGTTAGGATATTAAACATCCAAACAAACGTCTTGGAGCAATGCATTTTTAACAACGTATTCTTTCTTCTACATGGTATATAAAACGTCCTTAAATCTCTTTCTAGGAGGTGAAGAACGTCGGTGCATGTTCCCCAGGGCCCCCTGACCTTCAGGTACTGAGTGTCATCATCATCATCATCATCAACAGCTTAATAATAATAATAATAAAGGCTAATGACCAACACACTACTGTTTGTCTGTACAGGCTGTATGTGTGAAGAAGGAGGTGGCTGCTGTCTCCAGAGCCTCAGGTCCCCCTGCCCTTCCAGGTGCACCGACCCCCCCTCACCCAGGTACACATGCCCCCCCTCACCCAGGTACACATGCCCCCCCTCACCCAGGTACACATGCCCCCCCTCACCCAGGTACACCAGCCCCCCCCGCTGCCCTCCGCTACTAAACTTACCCACCCTGCATATGAATGAATGAGTGACTAGACAGACAACTTAGTTTGAGTGAAGTGTCACCTGATTGTCTCCTGGGGGTGTCATGGTGTCTCACTGGCTGTGTCCCCCTGTCTCTCCTCAGCTGCAACCCAGACCTCCGACAGCAGACCCCCCCCTCTGTCCCCCTCCGCCCCCAGGCCCCCGCGGCCCCCCAGCCCCCCCCTCCTCCACACTCCTAAGGTGGAGGCTAGGGTGGAGGAGGGAAGCCTGCCGGTCAAGCTCACTCCTGGGCAGGCGGCCAGCCAGAGACAGCCTAACGGAGCCATGGCAACCAAACCAGAGGTCAGCTTAGACAACGTCTGTTTAGTAGCCTGTCTGTCGGTGTGGGTTTTTTGTGTACGTGCATGTTGACATGAAGATCTCTGATGTTTGACGGGCGTTCCCAATCTCCCCTTCGTCTCTAGGGGTTCTCTCCCAGTCTGAGTGACAGCTACCCTTCCCCTGGAGA
Organism: Thaleichthys pacificus; assembly: GCA_023658055.1. NCBI lineage: Eukaryota > Metazoa > Chordata > Actinopteri > Osmeriformes > Osmeridae > Thaleichthys > Thaleichthys pacificus. The sequence goes on along the minus strand of CM042855.1, from coordinate 14,093,204 downwards.
CGCCATGTATCCTAGCAACCGCAGGCCGGGGGTAGCAACAGCAGGAGCTCTGAGGGAGAACGTGTGCCAGGTGAGGCCACGACTGTAGACTGACAACTTCTCCTAAACACAACGTGAATCCTCACACGGTCGGGTCTGTTGCTAATGTGTGGTTCTAAGTCTCCTGACAGCTACGTGTGTGTGTGTGTGTGTCCTCAGGTGTGTGAGCGGTCGGGGGATCTGTTGCTGTGCGAGGGGCAGTGCTACGGGGCGTTCCACCTGCAGTGTCTCAGCCTGTCACAGCCTCCCAAGGGGAAGTTTATCTGTGGAGAATGCAGAACAGGTGAGAATGACCTCCACCCACGCTTCCACCCACAGTCTGCTAAATGACTAAATGTAACTCCTCTCTGTGGCAGGCGTGCACACCTGCTTCGTCTGCAAGAAGGCTGGCGACAGCGTCAAGCGCTGCCAGATCCCCATGTGTGGCAAGTTCTACCACCCCGAGTGCGTGTTCATACACACGCCGGCGCAGCCCCAGAACAAGGGCTTCCGCTGCTCTCTCCACACCTGTCTGTCCTGCCACATCGCCAACCCCCTCAACCCCTGCAGCTCCAAAGGTACGAGCCGTACCCACGCCCCCTGGCCGGCCTCAGGCCTTCCCGAGCCTTCTGGCCTCTCCGCAGCACGTTTTGAATCCCGGTTCTCCCTCCCCCTCTCCCCCGCAGGTCGCCTGGCCCGGTGCGTGCGCTGCCCCGTGGCTTACCACGCCAACGACTACTGCATGGCGGCGGGCAGCGTGGTCCTCGCCAACACCAGCGTCCTGTGCCCCAACCACTTCACCCCCCGCAAGGGCTGCAAGAACCACGAGCACATCAACGTCAGCTGGTGCTTTGTCTGCTCCGAAGGTACGGGGGCGGGACTTCCTGGTTGGGAACGCCGGGGGCGGGACTTCCTGGTTGGGAAAGCCGTTGTTGATGCCCTGTGGGGGTGAACTGTTGTCTTGTCTGCTAGACGGGGTGGCCTTCAGGCTCTGGGTTTGTGAGGGTTAGACGACCAGCGGACTGGAGAGAGAGTTGACACGCACCTGGACTCGACACAAAATAACGAGCAGATCAAACACACAGTAACAAGGCATATCTGATGTACTGATTGTGGTGAACATAAGCAGTTCACAAGCACTTCGAAAATCTTACCCCTAGCTACACCACCGAACAACTGGAATTCATGTGAATCCCGTAGTTTTCACTTCAATGTGCTTCCAGCTGTAACCTTCAAGATGAATCATAACATGAATCATAACAACATAACAACGCGAGCGCAGAAGGTTAACACTGGTCATTGAGTTCCTGTAGACGTGTCTGAGTTGTATTTCCTGCTGTGTTCCTGCAGGGGGCAGTCTGCTGTGCTGCGAGTCGTGTCCCGCCGCGTTCCACCGGGAGTGTCTGAACATCGACATGCCCGCCGGCAGCTGGTTCTGCAACGAGTGCAAGGCTGGGAAGAAGCCTCACTTCAAAGACATCCTCTGGGTCAAAGTGGGCCGATACAGGTCAGCTGACAACCAAACAGGAAACGTCACATTACATTTTACATTTAGTCATTTAGCAGACGCTCTTATCCAGAGCGACTTACAGTAAGTACAGGGACATTCCCCCCCCCCGAGGCAAGTAGGGTGAAGTGCCTTGCCCAAGGACACAACATAATTTGGCATGGCCGGGGAATCGAACCAACAACCTTCTGATTAATAGCCCGACTCCCTAACCGCTCAGCCATCTGACCCCCCACGTCACACGTGTACTCTAACGCCCTCCACACAGACAGACAGACACAGACAGACAGATGTTGTCCTGGCGTGCTAACCCTGGGGTCCTGTGTCCAGGTGGTGGCCGGCGGAGGTGTGTCTTCCCAAGAACGTTCCGGAGAACATCCTCCGTATGAAGCACGAGGTGGGGGAGTTCCCCGTCCACTTCTTCGGCTCCAAAGACTTTGTGTGGACCTACCAGGCCAGGGTGTTCCCCTACATGGAGGGCGACGCCAACAACAAGGAGAAGATGGGCAAGGGTGCCGACGCGGTCTACAAGAAAGGTAGAGCACAAAATCCCCCTTTTCTCTCTTGCTGGGAGGGTTTTTCCAGGGACTTGGGCGGTGCTTGTGGAGCGGTGGAGGCAGCTGGAGCTGTGATGGGAGGAGGGGAGAAGTGATGGAGGTGTGATGGGACAGAAGAGAGGGGAGGAGCTGTGATGGGAGGAGGGGAGAGGGGAGGAGCTGTGATGGGAGGAGGGGAGAGGGGAGGAGCTGTGATGGGAGGAGGGGAGGAGCTGTGATGGGAGGAGGGGAGAGGTGATGGAGGTGTGATGGGAGGAGGGGAGGAGCTGTGATGGGAGGAGGGGAGAGGTGACGGAGGTGTGATGGGAGGAGGGGAGGAGCTGTGATGGGAGGAGGGGAGAGGTGACGGAGGTGTGATGGGAGGAGGGGAGGAGCTGTGATGGGAGGAGGGGAGAGGTGACGGAGGTGTGTTCTGTGTCCTCAGCGCTGAACGAGGCAGCAGAGCGGTTCAGAGAGCTGCAGGCTGAGAAGGAGATGAAACAGCTGCAGGAGGACCGGAGGAACGACAAGAAGCCACCTCCCTACAGGCACATCAAGGTACACACACACTCACATGCACACACACACACACTCACATGCACACACACACACTCACACACTCACATGCACACACACACTCACATGCATGCACACACACACACATGCACACACACACACACTCACACACTCACATGCACACACACACTCACATGCATGCACACACACACACACACATGCACACACACACTCACATGCACACACACACACACTCACACACTCACATGCACACACACACTCACATGCATGCACATGCACACACACACTCACATGCACACACACACACTCACATGCACACACACACACTCATATGCACACACACACACACTGTTCCTAATGGTCTCTCAGCTCTGACATCATGGACTTCAAAGTGAAGATTGACCTCCCTCCCTCAGGTGAACCGTCCAATCGGGAAGGTGCAGATCATCACGGCCGACCTATCCGAGATCCCCCGCTGCAACTGCAAGGCGTCTGACGAGAACCCGTGCGGCGTGGACTCTGAGTGCATCAACCGCATGCTGATGTACGAGTGCCACCCCCAGGTGTGTGTGGCCGGGGAGCTCTGCCAGAACCAGGCCTTCACCAAGCGCCAGTACAGCCAGGTGGAGATCTTCAGGACCCTGGCCAGGGGCTGGGGCCTGCGCTCCGTGTTCGACATCAAGAAGGGCGCGTTCGTGAACGAGTACGTGGGCGAGGTGATCGACGAGGAGGAGTGCCGGGCCAGGATCAGACACGCCCAGGAGAACGACATCTGCAACTTCTACATGCTCACGCTGGACAAGGTATGGCTGGCGTGCGATCGGCCTGGGAGATCAGTCCTCTGCTGTATGTCTTCCTCTCTCTCTCCCTCTCTCTTGCTCGCTCGCTCTCTCTCTTTCCCTCTCTGGCGCTATCTCTCTCCCTCTCTCTTGCTCGCTCTCTCTCTCTCCCTGCCTTTCCTGTCACACATCACTTACACACTGTCCAATAAAGCCCAATAAAAAGCCCCGAAACATATACGTATCGTTAAAACACTGACAGGCTGTCTGTTAAATCATCACAGCCCGTGCCGAATGTTGTCAGATAACGTTGTGTCTGTACTGTACTGTCTCCCGTGTTCAGGACCGCATCATCGACGCCGGGCCGAAGGGGAACCAGGCGCGCTTCATGAACCACTGCTGCCAGCCCAACTGTGAGACTCAGAAGTGGACGGTGAACGGAGACACCAGGGTGGGGCTGTTCGCCCTGCAGGACATCCCCAAAGGTCAGCTGGACCAGACACACTTCCACCACAGTCACACCTCACACGGAGCACACTTCCCTTCACATATCTCAGACTGACCACATTCCTTCAGGCTGTATATGACAGGCTGAGCTCAAACTGAACTAGAAAACCTACAACTTGGATTTTATTGACGTGTATTTAAAGCGAGACTGGTGTGGGGTACCATTCTGCCATTTAAATCAGTTAATGAATGACCATGTTCCACAACACCTGGCCTCCAGAGTGGATAAACAGACACGACCCCCTTGTCTCCTGGTATGTTGACACAGAGGCCATGACTGGAGGCTACTCTGTCCTAATGAGAGGGGGGAGGGGGCGGTTTACTGACCTCACCTGCTCAGTTAACCCCTCCGTGACTGGGGCTGGAATCCAGAGGGATTCTGTCCAGCACGGAGTTTAATATTGGTTCTTCAAAAGATTTTTTGCAGCCATCTTTTTTTTCTTCAGTGTTCATTTAAATCAAATGACTGAATCTGTGATGGAACACTGGGCTTAGGAGTGTGTCGTAATGTGTGTGTGCAGGTGTGGAGCTCACCTTCAACTACAACCTGGAGTGTCTGGGGAACGGGAAGACAGTGTGTAAATGTGGAGCTCCCAACTGCAGTGGCTTCCTGGGCGTGCGACCCAAGGTGAGGCCTGGAGCTCTCTCTCTCTCTCTCCCCTACATTCCCCATCCATCTCAACTGTCTCTGTCCAGAAAAAGCCCCAAAATATGTACAGTAAATACAAATAGAGAAGACTAATCCCTCTGTGTGTGTGTGTGTGTGTGTATCAGAACCAGCCGTCTGCCGACAAGCTGAAGATGAAGGAGGGGAAGAAGAAGGCTCAGGTGAAGAGGAAGAGCAAGCTGGAGGTGACGAAGGAGCGAGAGGACGAGTGTTTCAGCTGCGGAGACGGAGGACAGATCGTATCCTGTAAGAAGCCCGGCTGTCCCAAGGTCTACCACGCTGACTGCCTCAACCTCTCCAAGAGACCAGCAGGTGAGGAAGAGGTGGAGGGCTCTGGGGCACCAAACCTGCCAGATTGAGTGGTTCCATTGTGAACAGGCTTCTTTAGATGGAAGTGCCCTTTTGTTTTCATAAAATGTCTGACGGTGACTTAGTTCTGATTGAACTTGCCAGGCCTCTTTTGTGAGCTCTTGAGAGGAGCTTCACAGACCAGTGGTTGTAGATATAAACGTGTGTGTGTGTTTTGTGTTCGTCCTCAGGTCGCTGGGAGTGCCCCTGGCACCAGTGTGACGAGTGCGGCGGCGAGGCGGCGTCCTTCTGCGAGATGTGTCCCAACTCCTTCTGCCAGGAGCACCGCGAGGGCATGCTGTTCATCTCCAAGCTGGACGGACGCCTCTCCTGCAGCGAGCACGACCCCTGCGGCCCGGAGCCCCTGGAGCCGGGGGAGATCCGGGAGTACGTACCCAGCATGACCTCTCTCAAGCCTGGGGGCATGGCCCTGCCGGCCCCCCCACCCTCTGGTTCCTCCCAGAGCCCTGGCTGGATCCTCCTCCGCGGCCCCCCACTCCACTGCGGCCCTGCCACCCTCCGCTCTCCAACCCACCACTGAACGGCTCTTCATCAACACCTCTACCGCCAAGATCCCCCCCGCCACCTCGGCACCCGGCCTCGGCCCCTACAGTGACCTGTCTTACAGCGCAGAAGACAACCTCCACACCTCTCCCTCCTCCTTCAAGGAGGAGGAGGAGGAAGAGGAGGACGCGGGGGAGGAAGACGAGGAGGAGGAGCAGGATGCCGGGGAGGACGAGGAGGAGCAGGATGCAGGGGAGGAGGAGGATGAGGATGAGGAGGAGGAAGATGGTGACCTGGAGGATGGGGAGGTGGATGGGTTAGACTTTGGGGAGGTCGAGGGGGATGGGGATGAAGAGGTAGAGGGGGATGAGGATGAGGAGGAGGAGGATGAAGAAGAGGAGGAAGATGGGGATGAAGTGGAGGAGATGGAGGTTGTGGAGGAGGAGGATCCTGCTGGGGATTTAGGGGAGGAGGAGGAGCAGGAGGAGGAGGAGGAGGAGGAAGCAGGGGATCTAGCAGAGGAGGAGGAAGAGGATGGAGCTGAACTGGGGGAGGAAGAGGAGGAAGGAGGGGATGTGTATGACACTTGGGGGGACTACGAGGAGGATGATGAGGAGGAGGAGGTGGAGGGTGAGGAGGAGGAGGAGTGGGGAGCAGTAGAAGAGGAGGAGGACGAAGTGAAATAAACTCTGTAGCCTTTGGGTCTTCCTATGGCCTCCATCCATCCTTCCATCCATCCAGCTCTCCTGAGACTCAGACATACACAGGTAGAGAGTCTTGGGTAGAGGTGACATAAGAGGCTGCCTTGGTGCTGCATTGCCTTGCCACCCCTTTCCTGAACCGCAGACAAACTCGAGATGGGATGAGAACTGGTGCTTAAGGGATGCCTGACCCAGCCAGCCATCAGGTGCCCCACTGTTCATATGTTAATTAGTGTCTGGTGCTAAACTCTTATTTTCTTCCTCTCAAGAGTTGTTTACATATTGTTTTTAAAATGTTGGTAAACAAAAAGTCCACTCATGTTACATCCTAATGGTTGTACTAGACACCGTCTCAGTTATGTCGTAACTAGAACAATCACAAACGACGAGTAAGGCTCTCTCACTGCTCCCTGATACAGACACACTCATAAGATACAAAAGGGTTAGAAAAACGATGAACTGAAAGAGTTAAATACCCCTTAACCATCAGCGATCTGAGCGAAAAGATTCAGGTGGGGGGGGGTTGTGGAAAAATACGAGTTGAAAATGTGAGGACCGCTCAGCGTCTCGCAGGATGAAGCTGTGATAACTCCACTTCCTGTGATTGACATCTGACAAGCTCCTTCATTGGTCAGTTGTTCATGACAGGAAAACAATATGACGGGACAACCAGTTACATTCCAAGAGTTCAGAGCATCTCCCAGCCAATCACTCATCCACCGTGCGCTCGTCATCATCGCTACCGTGCGTCCACAGAATTACGTTATTGATTACTGTTTCTAATTATGTTTAGTGGATCAATGCAGACTGTTCCCAGGTCGCATCTGTCAAAAGAATGCCCTTCCGTTTGTCTGAATGAAGAGTTAGCTTTCAGGGTTCATCTAAGTTTTTTGTGATGCAGTATGTTTAAGTACACATCAGTGTCTGCAAAATAATTCAAAGCAATATAAGTCACTACAGTCACAGCTTGATGAGACAGTGCTTGGAGAGTTTTATGAAGTTTTATATCTCCTGAGTGTTGTGCTGCCTGGAAAACTAACCATGAAACCACCTGTTTGTAAAAGTCCTGTTCGGCCTAGATGACTGGGTTCACTTACATCACCTAACTTTGCTGTTGGGCTGCTGAAAAAGAAAAAACACGTAGAATTTTGTCGACGTTTTTCCTCTGTGTTCGTCATTCGGCTGCTTTGTAAGTTCTGTGTGATTGGTTGGTTGGAACGACTAACGAAACGTTTCAGGATTGTATTGAGGCGTGTGTTCCGGAACTCTGTTGGCACTGGGCCTTCCGTTGAGTTCCAACCTGAATGTGATGTTCCACTGTACATTCTGTATGAGCACACAAGGTACATCTCACAACGCACAAGAACCGCAGGGTTCCGCGGTGTGTCAACCTGCACCAGGCCTAGAACCGGTTCTCTAATTCCACCCCTCTGGTATGACTCATGAGGTTGTTTGGTAGTTTTGACGTTCACTTACAGTTGGTCCTCGTGAGCTGTTTTATCAAATACGATCTCTGACTTCCTCACCCTACTGAATCTTATTTACTGAAATTGGGATCCTAATTGGTAACAATATGGATGGCTACAGCCATAACAAGTGTCCCCAATGAAACCGTGGCTCTGAATGTCGACTGAAACGGAGCCAGTACACAGATGACGAGGACATGGCAACAAAACTATAAAGCGCAAATTTCCTTCCTACCCGACCCTTCATTGAAGTATATTGTAGTCTTTTTCTTAAAAAAAAAACAAAAAAAACATTTGTAGTTGAGATGTAGATTTGGTACTTAGAGAATGTGAATTGCTGTCAGCCATTTGAGGGCCTTACAATCCTCTACATCATGCTTTCTGACACAATCAGTTGGTTCCAACCTCCGACACATATCAAGAGGCTACTCTGTAAACTACTATCCCAATCTTTTTTGAAGCACTACCATTTTTACATTGCCTGCCCAGTGTCCTGTCCTTCCTCGACATGAAGGGGAGAAATAGATGTACCTTTTTGCCTAGTTTTGTATTTATCAAACCTGTATTATCTTTTTATGTTTTTTTTTGTTTTTTTTTGTGTGTTTGTGATGATGATTATGCCAACTGGTCAAATGCAGAGCTCTCAGTACCCTCTTTTAGAGGTGACACAGAAACAGACTTTCTGAATTAATGGGGTGTTTTGCTGCCATGAGAAGACTCATGAACCGTACTGTACTCCTTTGTGTATAATAAATATTATAAGTAAAGTTTTACAATAGACATCCATGTCTATTCGTTATTACACAAGTCTTGTGTGCCATGCCTACAACAAAGGACAAACGACTATGGCAGTTTGTCCGCTAGGTGTCGTGCTTATGGCGTCGCTCCCTCTTAAGAACACCGAAGAAGACATTAGGACACGTGACGTAGGAGATTTTCTAAAATGGCTACGCTAGTCGTGCTGTAAACAGACGTGAAAAGCAACACTGGATTTCTAAATAGTTAATATTTTCCTATATTCTGTTGCACACCAGGTAACCAAAATATCAGAAATACTATTAATGAAGTAATGAATTTGTTGCGCTTGTCTTTGACGATCTTTAAAAAATGCATTATTCGATGGATTGTGATGAGGAAGTCGAACATTAGTCTAGCTAGCTAGGCTAGTCTAGCTGTCTTGCTACTTAAAGTATTATCGGATAAAATGTAGTTGGATCTATCTAGCTTACATGCTTTTTAGTTAACGACAGTGGATAATAAAAGCAAGTTATCAGTAACATTGTAACCCGAAGGATACAATGGGCTACAACTGAAGATGTTTACTATGTTTACGTATACGTAGGCTACTAATACCTATGCTATGCTAGTACCTATACTAATTCATATGCTGTATAATGGTTGTCCACACAACGCAGGGAACGTTAGTTTACCCCTGAAACCATGCCTGAAGAAGTCGAAGCCGAAGCCGGCCAGGCAGGCGGCGAGGGGGTGGTGGGTCTGGAGGAACCGAAGAAGATGACCCGGGAGGACTGGAGGAAAAAGAAGGAGCTAGAAGAGCAGAGGAAGTTGGGAAATGCCCCCGCTGAAGTGGACGAGGAGGGAAAGTAAGTGTGTGCCCATCGGAGTCAAAAACACGACCGAGGCCTTGCCGTAATTACAGTTGGAGTTCCAATGACTTAGACGTTTGACTCGCCAGGTCAAGGAATATCAGCTGGTGGTGGACCCACCTGCCTCATAAACTGTCTGCCTTCCACTCTCTCTTGTCTCCAGGGACATCAATCCTCACATCCCCCAGTACATCTCATCTGTGCCGTGGTACATCGACCCCTCTAAGAGGCCGACCCTTAGGCATCAGAGGCCCCAGGAGGAGAATGAGAAGCAGTTCTCCAGCATAGGAGAGTGGTACAAGAGAGGGGTGCAGGAGGTAAGCTAACCGTCACACACACACACACACACTTCTTCTGTCTCACTCAAACTCACTCACCCACAGAATCACTTTCAAACACACACATTGAGTTACCAAGTTCCCTCTCGCATTCTTCAACAGAAATCTGTGAGTACCAAGTTCCGCAAGGGTTCCTGTGAGAACTGCGGAGCCATAACACACAAGAAGAAAGACTGTTTGGAGGTGAGCTCGACCAGGACCTCTCCTCTCCGCAGCACCATCTTGCTCTCCTTGATACGGCTAGCCAGTTGCCTCAACAGAGACTCAAGGCAACTAGTTTAAGGATTCGGTCAGTCTGTGATGCAAATATAACCCCCCCTTCCTCTTTGCTCTCCCCCAGAGGCCCAGGAAGGTAGGGGCCCAGTTCACCGGGACGGGCATGGCGCCTGACGAGCACAGCCAGATCTCCCTGGATCTGGACTACGACGGAAAGAGGGACCGCTGGAACGGCTATGACCCCGAGGACCACACCCGCATTGTGGAGGAGTACGCTAAAGTAGACCTGGTGAGACACCGGAAAGCGCTGGTACATTTAGTCATTTAGCAGACGCTCTTATCCAGAGCGACTTACAGTAAGTACGGGGACATTCCCTGCCCCCCGAGGCAAGTAGGATGAAGTGCATTGCCCAAGGACACAACGTCATTGGCACGGCTGGGAATCGAACCGGCAACCTCCTGATTAATAGCCAGATTTTCTAACCGCTCGGCCATCTGACTCTGACTCTGGTAGATGAATTCAACACTGTCGGTATGTCGGATGGACATTCTGACAGTGTGAAAGGGTCTTATTTGAACATCCCGTTCACCAAGAATGTTGACCTGACTCTAACCCTGCGTTTGCCCCTTTAGGCCAAGAGGACGCTGAAAGCCCATAAGCTTCAGGAGGAGTTGGCCACAGGGAAGATGGTAGACCAAGCGGTGAGTCCTCTCAGACCAGTGGTTCTTTACCCTGTCCTGCATGTTTTAGATGTTTTGCTCCAACACACATGATTCAAATGCATGTTCGTTACCAGGCTTCTACAGAGCTAGAGAACTTTCGTTCTCTAGCTCTGTTTATTTGAATCAGGTGTGTTGGAGCAGGGAAACATCTAAAACATGCAGGACAGGGGTTCCCTGAGGACAGGGGTTAAGAACCACTGTCTCAGACACTTAGTTCTGAGTTATCTAGCTAGTACACCTAGGCAAGGGTATGGGGAATGTTTGTGTTTCCTATGTCTTTATTGTGATACGCGTTCTATGTGTTGTCTGCTTTGTGTGTGTGTGTGTGTATGCTGATAAACTTTTATCTGTCCCCAATAGAACTCTTCCAGAAACCAGTGGGGAGATGATGAACACACACAAGTATGACACCTGCACTCCTCCATGGCTGACCTCTGTGTTATGCTGTGTTCACACCCAACACAAAGCACATTTATACTTTTAAGCCTTCAGTGTTAATGAATGCAATGGGATAATAACTAGCTATAGCTACGATATCATATTTGAGGTTATGGAACTCGGGTCTGTCTTGGCCCATCATGGTACATTAAGAGGGCGTCACTGCTGGATCAAATGTTTCTGTCCCGTCTGTGGGACCTCCTGTGATCCTCCTGCCTCCTTCCTGCCAGGAGCGTGAGCACAACAGCGAGGACGAGGATGAAGACAAGTACGCCGACGACATCGACATGCCCGGGCAGAACTTCGACTCCAAGAGACGCATCACAGTCAGAAACCTGCGAATCAGAGAAGACATCGCCAAGGTGAGCCGGGCGACGGGCAGGTCACATGATGATGATGTAGATAATGATGTGGATGATGATGTAGATGAGGATGTGGATGATGATGTAGATGAGGATGTGGATGATGATGTGGATGATGATGTGGATGAGGATGTGGATGAGGATGTAGATGAGGATGTGGATGATGATGTGGATGATGATGTGGATGATGATGTAGATAATGATGTGGATGATGATGTAGATGATGTTGTAGATGATGATGATGATGAGGATGTAGATGATGATGATGTAGATGAGGATGATGATGAGGATGATGAGGATGATGATGAGGATGATGATGTTGCCTCTGGTTTGTATTATAATGTCCCCTGTCTTCTCTCCTCCAGTACCTGAGAAACCTGGACCCCAACTCTGCCTACTACGACCCCAAGACCCGCGCCATGAGGGAGAACCCATACTCCAACACGGGCATGAACCCTGACGAGTAGGCCTACCTCCATCTCACTAGGAATCTCCATCCATGTGTCCTGTAGATCCATGTTATGATCTGTCTACTGAACCTGGTCGGTTTTCTTTGTTCGGTTAATGAATGAATGTGTACTGTGCTTCTTCACAGAGTGGGCTATGCGGGAGATAACTTTGTACGATATTCGGGAGACACCATCACCATGGCTCAGACACAACGTGAGTCCTCCAGCCTTCTGGTTCCTTCTTTCACCGGTTCCTCTCAGGACACGGGAAGGACGTGGTTTGATTTGTCTCCAGGACGTATCCATAGAGATAGGATTTCCGAGCCAGGAATATTCTCGGTTCTGTTTTGAGAATGGGCCTTGGTGGAACTAAACAGTTTGAGATGTGTTCCCATTTTCCCAAATCCTGTTATGTAGTGGGATTTAGAATTCTCTGAAAGCTATGTCAGGATGTTACTCAAAGAGCCGATGCGTCTTAGACGAGTCATAGACATAAAAAAAAAAACTTTACAAAAAAACTGCTTTTCTCCCCTCCTCTTCCTCTCCCCCTCTCTATCCCTCCCCTGCTCCCTCCCAGTGTTTGCGTGGGAGGCCTATGACAAGGGCTCTGAGGTGCACCTGCAGGCCGACCCCACCAAACTGGAACTGCTGCACCAGTCCTTCAAGGTCAAGAAGGAGGACTTCAAAGACCAGCAGAAGGAGACCATCCTGGAGAGGGTATGTGTGTGCGGGTGTGTGTGTGCGGGTGTGTGTGTGTGTGTGTGAGAAAGGGGAGATAAAGAGTGGAAAAGCCATCCTGTACAAGGGGGGAGAAATAAACATGAACACAAAGAAAAACCAACTTAGCTCTGAGTTTCAGAGACAAGTCTCCCAGTTCACGTGTGCGTGTCAGATATTCCACAGCAGTGGTTTGCAGCAGCGCCGTTAATCGTCCGTCTCTCGTCCTCCCCCAGTACGGCGGCGAGGAGCACCTGGACGCCCCCCCCAGAGAGCTGCTATTGGCCCAGACGGAGGACTACGTGGAGTACTCCCGCCACGGCGCCGTGCTGAAGGGCCAGGAGAAGGCCGTGGCGCGCTCCAAGTACGAGGAGGACGTCCTCGTCAACAACCACACGGTCAGTGGTTCTAGAACGGGCCGCAAGGGTTCCGGAACTGGGCGGGTTCATCTGTAACAGCAGGAAATGTTAATGGACGTGGCAAGAATGTGCGTCTAGAACAGCTGTGGTTTTTATAGACGAGCCTAGGCGCTATTCTTCCTGACTCTCTCTCTCTCTCTCTTCCTTGTTTCTGAACAGTGCATCTGGGGTTCGTTCTGGAGGGAAGGCTACTGGGGCTTTAAGTGCTGCCACTCCATGGTCAAACAGAGCTACTGCACCGGGCAGGCCGGGATCCAGACTGCGGTAAGGACTGCTGAGGACAAACACTAAAGATCTGTGTTACTGTCTGGTTCTAGAATGTCAGGACCAATTCTATGTTAGGGGGGGAAAAAAAGAATATAGTTACTTTTGTGTACTTCTCTATGTTTGAGGTTCTCCAAAAAACCAGATTATCAAAGCAACGAAATGACCTGTTTTGCATACGCTAGTCACAGAGGCTGAGGTGATTGACATGTCTCTCCACCTATAGACCAGCTCGGCATGTGTTCCGTTTGAGGAGAGGCTGGAAGAGCCAGTGGAGGAAGAGGAGGAGGAGCCTAAGACTCTGCTGGAGGTAAGAACGACTTCCTGTTCCAGGCACTGAGCAGAGAGTTCACCATATTTGGTTGTCTGTTTTTGTTGATACCGTAATATTAGGTTGTGTGTATTTTTCTTAATACCATAAGAAATAATCAGGTTGTCTTATGGTGGCTTTAGCCCCTGCTGGCATGCCTTGTAGCACCTGTTGAGACTGTAACCATGGTTATGTAGATGCACCGAGAGAAGATGAAGGACAAGAAGAAGAAGAAGAAGAGCAAGAAGAACAAGAAGAAGCACGACTCTGACAGCAGCGACTCTGAGGACGAGGAGAAGAAGAAAGAGAAGCTGAAGAAGGTAAACCTCCCCTTGAATTCTGAGTCCAGCTACCGTGTGTGCGAGAGGCAGCGAGAGGCAGCGAGAGGCAGCGAGAGCAGCGAGAGAAAATGCACTTGTATTGAAAGAAGAAAGGGTGAGTAAACATCTGTTTGTGTACGTCCTCTACCAACCGTCTCTGTGCCCCCCTCTTGCCCCCCCCCCCCCCCCCCTCCCCTCCAGGCCCTGTTGGCGGAGGACAAGCGCCTGAAGCAGGTGGAGGTCCTGCTGCAGGTGGATGAGAGGAAGAGGCCCTACAACAGTCTGCTGGAGGTGAAGGAGCCCACGGAGGAGGAGATGGAGGCCTTCAGGATGAAGCGCTGCCGGCCGGATGACCCCATGGCCAACTTCTTCAACTAGTGACACCGCATGGATGGACAGACGGACGGACTGACTGACTCTCACACCCATACAGCTCACCTCACCTTCGCCCATAACCACACATTACAGCTAGTCTACAACTGATTCCCTCTCAGTGTAAAATGTATTTTCTTTCTTGAATCAGTGTCAGTGTCTGGGAAACTGGGCCTTCTGCCTTTAGATAGTCAACCACACTTTCAACCCACACAACAGATAAGGCTAGTCCAGTCAAAACCCAACCATGACTGCAGCCTGTCAGATCTCCTGGTTTGCTCTGTTCTGTGATCATTTTAGTGAACGTTTTTATAAAGTGTGGTCAAATATATTTTTCCGTGTTTGTAAATAACGGCGTAGAATGCCTTGTTAATCTGATTTAAAAGAGCTGATTCACGTCTGTACACGGTGCCTGGCACAGTGCTATGGTTTTTGGTGGAATAAAAACATTTTATAAGTAACTGGTTCTAAGTTATTTCTTACATCTTCGGTTTCCTCTGAAAGAGTTAAAGAATCTGAAAATGTCCTTGTGCTCTTGTACACACCCGCGGGGAAATCCCTCCAATCCCCCCCAAGCTGGAGGGAGGTACGTTTGCCTCATGTCGAAGTCTCAAAGCAAATATACAGAAAAGGACTGCAATTACTCGTCAATTAACAATGGTGTGTCACAATCTTTACCCCTCCTTGGGAAAGAGGGTAGTTTCTTTTATTGGTGAAGTGCCAGCAGCTCAGGCTCAGTGGGTTGGTGGGGAGACAGACAGCCTCGCCCGCCAGCTGAAACTTCATTTATGGGTTTTCGTTGGCGCCGATCTCAACACATCTGGAAGTCCTTATTTTTACACATCCATGTAAAGTTGTATGATAACTCGCTTTCATTTACTAAATCACCAATGTGCATCGGTGATTACTAATCTAGAAGACATACTTGGTAGAACTGTATGGACAGGTCCAAAACAACAGCCTATTAAACTATTATTGATAACCTGTATTTGTTGGGCTGCGCAATGTGTTGTAACTTCGGCGTGGATGTAATTACATCATGGTGATGGTATTTGATGGCTGGATGCACTGCTTCAACATACGACGAGTGAGAGGGTGTACTGTAGCATAGCTTGCGCTGCAGATAACAGCCATCGAACAGGATTTATTTATTGCACAGCACTTTAAAGATGACATTCAGACCTGAGTGACATTGGAGAGGATTGTCATGTAAGCGGCCAGTTTGTAAGTTTGCAAGTCCTGTGCGTGGACAGGGTTGGGCGTGTTTTTTGTTTTAACACCAACTGGTGAGTTTCTTTTTTTTGTATAACTCGTAAAACGTCGTTAAAAAAACATATGCATACAAGATGCATATCGTGTAACTCTTTCATAATAATCTTTAAAACATTAACTTTCACACTTTAAAACCGTGTGTCTGTTTTATGTATTGGGTTGGTTCTTATCTACGTTGTGTCAACTGTCGTTGCTGTCATTTACAACAGAAACCTTCAAATGGTTTGCGTGTTAGTCATCGTGCGCGTTCAACGTATTGTTGTTACTCACAACAAATCAGTAAGTCAACTGACAATAAAATGTCCAACGTAAAAATTCTAAACATACCTGCTTTTGTCTTTTTACACCCCCCCCCCCCCACCCCCACCCCCCTACTCTGCTACTGTCAGTGTCACCATGCTCCAACACATCCTGCTGCTGTGCTCAATAGTCTTGGCTTCCTCCCAGTCTACCTACCCCTTCTGGAAGAAAGGCCGTAACATTACCATCCATTCCTCCCACTTGGTGTGCAGCCTTCCTGGCCCCCAGGGGCCACCTGGACACCCTGGACCTCCTGGACCTCCAGGGTCTGCGGGTCCCATGGGCTCCCCAGGGAAGGATGGCCTGGACGGGGGCGATGGAGAGAAGGGGGAAAGGGGAGGCGGAGGTAAGATCAGTGGAATCTCCACACAGATCAGAGCAGGTTCAAACTCAAAGAGAGAATTCACAGTGGGGACTTTTAACTCACTGATTCTTCATGTGTTTTCTTCCAGGGGAATCAGGGAGGCCAGGCAACCCAGGCAAGCCGGGCGTGAAGGGCCGAGAGGGGGTGGTGGGCAAGGCCGGGCCCCGGGGCAAGAACGGGCCACGTGGGGCCCCTGGATTAACGGGCTTGAGGGGCGTCAAGGGGGAGGCAGGGGAGGTGGGTGAGGTAGGGGCGGCTGGAGGCTGTAACTGTGGGAAGGCAGCACGCTCTGCCTTCTCCGTGGCCATGACCAAGAGCTTCCCCAAAGAGCGTCTGCCAATCAGGTTCAGTCGCATCCTGCTGAACGAGGGGGAGCACTACAACGCCACGAGTGGGAAATTCGTGTGTTCCGTTCCTGGGGTCTACTACTTCTCCTATGACATCACCTTGTCCAACAAGCACCTGGCCATTGGGCTGGTCCACAACGGCCAGTACAAGATCAAGACGTTCGACGGCAACACGGGGAACAGCGATGTGGCCTCCGGTTCCACTGTTCTCCGTCTGCAGCGTGAGGACCAGGTGTGGCTGCAGATCTTCTACTCGGAGCAGAACGGCCTGTTCTTTGACCCGTTCTGGACTGACAGCACCTTCACTGGGTTCCTTATCTACGCAGACCAGGTCTACCTGACAGAGGAGGACGGGAAGGTCAACGCCGAAGCTGCCAGCTGATTGGTTGATTGACACTTTCAACTGAACTCATGTCATGTATCACTACTGCCACTGTAGCAGAGATCAATGAAATCCTTATTATGCTTATAAAATGAGCATATGCATATTATTATTACATATGCCTAATGTATAGCCTACCTAACCTGTGTTCATGTAGTGTACTTGCTCTGTCCATCAGTACAAGCGTTTGGCATGAATGAATCAAATGAATCAAAACCGAGCACCTGTTCCAGAACGTACCACAAGGTGGCGATATTCTGGATGTCATTTGCAGCCCTGTCCATGGCCATTCTAGTTTTTCTCATGTAGGCCTACTAAAGGATATACAGACCTGCAGGATTGATACTGTTAATAATTGTGATTACCGGAGTGGATTGGAAATGTACATAAGTGGGTGGGAGAAGGAGTGAGAACCGGCCGCAATTAGGATAGTTCAAATGTGCAGAACATGACAAGTAAGAATAATACGTTTTATAAAGATTTGTGAACATGCATTTTAAATATTATGTATAGTTTGTATTGCCCAACCATCCAGTTTCAGAAAAAACAACTAACTTATACAGTCAATAATAAAGTATAGTCTACTTCCCCTTCTAAACTATTTATATACAACATATATGATCTCCGCCGTTAGATTCTCTTGCAATTTCATGTTGACCAAGTCTAGTAAGATCACAATTGTGACAAAGGTGACAAACGGAAAGAACTACAATTCCCATGCTCACACGTATGGTTCACGAGCCCCAGACCGCAACAGCAGCTGGCGTAGCCGAGGGTAGGCTACTTTGTTGGAACGGAGCGCGTTGGTAAACGGCTGTGGAAAATCAGTAGGAAAGTGTAAACAAAGGAAAACACCGGAATAAAACGCCGGTCGAAGAGTTAGATAGCTGCGTCACAGTGCCACCGTGACAAGGGATTGAATATATGCTTTTCACCTGCAGCAAGGATAATATAAAAACTTCCCGAAGCGTAATTCTCACATTCAGGATGTCGGACTGAGACAAAGAGGTCTGGGGCATTCCCGTCGGAGCGGTGAGTGCGGCACATGCGATGTTGGCTTCAATGTAAAAGTTTATTGGAAAGCTGTTACCAGGAATCAACTAATCGGTTGGAGTATATTATGTTTGCTGTGATAATCACTAGAAAAAAAGAATAATTTTCAGGGCCGCGAGACTGACCAAGTTTTAACGTCTAAAGAGACAATTTTTTGAAGCTGTCTCGTGGTGAAGAAAAGCGTATGAATGAGAAATAGTCAGCCAAATGTTTGCGTGGTCGAATATTTTGCTGACCGTCCCGTGACAATGTAGGTTAGCCAGGAAAGTAAGTTAATAGCATAGGAAGTTACTTGGAGAGCAGAACATTACACGTCTATCAATTGGAGCGTTTGCGTTAGGCTATGGTATGGCCATTTAAACTGGGCGAGAAACCAGCAGTACACATGTATGGGGGAGATGTTGCTACGGTCATTTAAATCATTGCTAAATTACCCTATCATGTCCTGTCTCGAACACACTTTAGATAGCCCTACCTAGTGTGGTTAGGTTTTGTATTAGGTTGCTATACGTTCGTACGTACTATAGTTTCGATAGTTTGTTTCGTTACCTCAATTGGCCGTTATGAAATGTAAACTACAGTTTGTTTCGGCGCTGTTAAGGTCAGCTAGGAGTCTGAGCAAGAGCAGTTGGTCCCACCAGTCCGTGGTTCTTCTTCATTCGGCTGATTTTGTGGCGTGTCTGCAGGGTGTAACCTCATCATTGAAGCCTTCTCTGGACGGGAGAGATGGAGAGGGAGCTACAATGGTGGAAAGGACAGCTAGCCGCCGACATCCATCAGTCCCTCAGGATCAAGGTGAGACCAAACACGCATGTCTAAAATACGTGAAAACCATGGAACAAAAAGACGAATCATCCCTTTAGTGTTGTCTAGCACTGTGGTCAAGTTGTCACCTGATAGACATAAACTCTATCTTCAGTCAATCACTCTTGCTAAGAACGAAGCCTCGGATCATAACATCCCTTGGAGATCGTTTTTCTGATACGGCAATAGTGCTGTGTTGTACGCTACACAGTGTGAGAACATTGCAAACTTAACAGGGGAGCAGGTCTGTCGTAGTTCTGAGCGAACAGGAGACGAACCCTCTCTACCTGGTCACGTGGTTCTGGTGTTGACAGGCATGTTGCAGTGAGTAGATGTTTTAGTAGCCTCCGTGGTTGTTACCATAGAAGTGTCTGACATCACATTAGTGGTGGTTAAGGAGTGGGTGTTTACAGGAAATATGAAGTGTGTACTGTGTGTTCTGTCTGTACACCCCAGACAAAACTGCCAGTAACCAGCCCAGTACTCGACTGGGAGACTACTGTGGTGTTTATGTGAAGCACAAGCCCTCAGATCTGATATGAGTCTTATCATCCATTTAAAGATGATTTCATTCAGATTACACGGCCAAGGCTCATTAATTACCAAACGTCTTAATTAACCTCCCTGTGATCGTATTTCTCCCTGTGTGTCCCCTGATGCAAACATCTGTCACTGGGCTGGCAGCCTCATGCGCCAGGATGTTCAGACTAATGTGATTCCCTAGGAGGAGGGGAGATGGATGTGTGTGTGTGTACACGTGTGGTTGGGTTATATTTGCATTTGAGATAGGGACTATTGCTTGAAGAATGTCATATTATGAGTCAGTGTCTTTGTACTAAGTCCTGTAGTGTTGACTCATGTCTGTGTGTTTCTGACTCAGGTTGATATGTCAGTTAGCCTGGAAGTCTGTCTGCCTGCAGCCTCCTCAAGCACACCCATAGGATCACATTCCAGCCCTTCTAAAACCTTTAAAGAAAACATTCTAGAACCTTAAAGTAGACATTCTAGAACCTTAAAGAAGACATTCTAGAACCTTAAAGAAGACATTTTAAAACCTTAAAGACACAGGCGGTCTAGAGGGAGTTTTACACACGAGTTCCCAGTGGGAGGTGGAGAACGTGTGTGCGTGTGAATGCGAGATCAGCGGGCCCCTGAAGTGGGACGTAGAGATAGTGGTGATGTGTGTTGAGCATGTGGCAAATTATCAGACATGCAAATCAGGAGGAGGAGGAGGCAGCTGTGGAATCCTTAATTAGGATGCAGTTCCTCTATCACAGCCCCCCCCCCCCTCCTCCTCTACCACAGCCCCCCCCCCCCTCCTCTACCACAGCCCCCCCCCCCCCCTGGTCCCCTCTCCCCCCATCGCTCCCAGACAGACATATGGATGGATGGAGGCTAGTGGCAGAGGTGGATGTCGTTCTAATTTTTAGGGAGAGGGGGGGGGGGGTAGTGGTCTTGGAATCAGTGTTTGGTAGCTGCCCTCGGGCTGGGGGGTGAGGGTGGGTGGGAGGGGTGGATTCAATTTAGGCTTAACTGACACCCATTGTTGCTGCTTCTGCCTCCACAAACTAAACAAACTGATCTGAATCCCGGTCCCTGTGACCACAGCTTCGCCCAGGGCTCGCGGTCAGAATAGAGCAGGTATTATAGCACATCCAGGGGTTCAGGTCTAAAGCTGTGACTGGGCAGAGCAGACCCCCAAACAACCCTTATCACATCAGTTCAGAATGACGATGACAGATGAATGAACAGCAACTCCAAACTCTGGTTGTGGATGAGCATTCTGGGATGTATGGAGACCACAGGATCAGAGACTGGCCACAGTTACAACCTTTATTTTGGCCAGGGGGTGTTTTTCTTTTTCTGTGTGTATGTCTTTTTAAATATATATTTTTTTGTGTCTCTATTGAACTGAAGGACCCCAAAGTGATGGTATTTAAGATGATTAATTGAGCTCCAATCTGCTGTTTAATCCACATGAGAACATGTGGATTAGTTCTAACCCATGCTGTGGAAGGTCACTAAATATATTTTGTGTTTTTTTTTGCACAATAGAAACATGATGTGTTTTTGTTCTGGGTTAAGATGTCTACATAAAAACAGGCTAAACTGTGGAAGTCACATGATTTAAGCACCATGTTGCAAGAAACAACAAACCAAAAAGTATCTATTACAGTAGTCTATGGAGTTGTGTATCATGTGTGGTGTATGTATTATTAGTGTTGTGTGAGGTGCAGGCCCGTGCCTGTGGCTGGCTGGGATCTGGGCTGATGCCTTGCGGTGTCTGAGGGCTCTGAACCCACAGCAGATCAGTGAAGATGAACAGGACTGTAGCCCCCATATCTTCTACTGCTAAAGCCCCCATATCTTCTACTGCTACAGCCCCCATATCTTCTCCTGCTAAAGCCCCCATATCTTCTACTGCTACAGCCCCTATATCCTCTACTGCTGCCCCCCCCCCCCCCATTCTGCTTACCCTTGATCAGCTTGTAATAGTTAAAAAGAGACATCATCTCTCTCTCTTGGTACAACTAAGATCTGAAAACATGTTTAAAAGGGCGATAATGGATCCTACAGGCTCGATTAACAATAGCTGTTTTTAGGTCACCCATTGGCTGTCAGTTTTACGGCGGCTGAACTTCTCTGTGTGTGTGTGTGTGTGTGTGTGTGTGTGTGCTAACTGTCCACCCTAACCCTGCAGGAGCTGAAGCTGCCAGCATACCGGGCCCACTCCCCCCAGATTGGGATGCGTCGCTACTTCGCGGACCTGCTGGCCATCCTGAGTAACCGCTACCAGCTGTGCCCCACAGCCCGTCACCTGGCCGTGTACCTGCTGGACCTGTTCATGGACCACTATGACGTGGCCGTCAAGCAGCTCTACGTCATCGCCCTGTCTTGCCTGCTGCTAGCCAGTGAGTCCCACACACGTATCTGCATGCTCACAAGCACGTTCACTCACTCACACACACACACACACACACACACACACACACACACACACACACACACACACACACACACACACACACACACACGGTCAGTAACAGAAAGTCCCTGTTTCTGGTCCAACCCTCTATGCTTCTCAGTAATCACACTTTACAGAGCTGGAGAGCTCATTTATGATGTTGATACCCTAACTGTATCATTAGACCTGTCAGCCTGTTTGTCAGCCTGTTTGTCAGCCTGTCTGTCAGCCTGTCTGTCTGCCTGCCTGACTGTTGTCAGTGTGGCCTCGAGTCTCTAGTCAATGTGTTCATGCTTGTGTATGTGTGTGTGTGTGTGTGTGTGTATCAGCTGGTCTGGGTTCCCTACGTGTGTGTGTGTGTGTGTGTGTGTGTGCACCGTCTGGTTATTCACTGGCTGTGGTACATTAAACAGCACACAGCATCATGGGTAATTAGACTAATGATGTCGTCAAACTGGGAGTCTGGAGTAGGGTCTGCTCACAAGGGAGGGGAGCAGTGGGAGCTTGTATTTCAGTGTGTGTGCGTGTGTGCGTGTGAGAGTGTGTGTGTGTGTGCGTGTGAGAGTGTGTGTTTATTTCCACGTGTTTTGGAGTACTGTGTGTAAGAGGTCCTTTTAAAGGGGCAGATCACTCCGAATTATAAGACTCAAACAAAGCAAGCTGACTGCCTGGTTGGTCTGCTGGTTAGCAAGCTGGCTGGCTGGCTGACTAGCTGGTTGGTTGGTTGGCTGACTAGCTGTCTGGCTGAGTGAGTGATTGGTAGGCTTGCTGCCTGATAAACTGGCTGCTCAGGCCAAGCCTCCCTGTGGTCCTGATACCAGCTCTTTGACAGATAAACGGTCTTTGTTAAAATTCAACCGGCTTCCGTCTCACAGTATTTAATCACCCTCTCTATTGTACTTCCCCCGCAGTCACTGTTTAATCCTGTTAACCTAGTAGTAAGCTGCCTCTCTCTCCCTCTCTCTCTCTCTCTCTCTCTCTCTGGCTTTACCAAACCTAACTTCATCAGGTGTTTTTATTGTGCGTTTACTGTCTCCCAGAGAGAACATCAGTCTTCCTGGTGTCTCCGGGCCAGTTGTCAGGCCATCGTGGCCAGCTAAGAAGCTATTGGTCACAGCTAATGAATGACATCATGGATACGTGAGTCATTGTCTGTCCTCTGGTAGGATCTCTCTACCCTAGAGGTGCTTAAGTCTCCCCCCTCTCTTTTTCTGCCTCTCTCTTTCTGCCTCTCTCTCCTCTCTATCTGTCATTCTCCCTGTAGGCAGACAGACACTTGTTGTGTGATTTGGTGTTTCTTGTCTTGGGAAGGCTAGTAAGTTGTCTGACTGGTTGAGACTGCTGTGTTGATTGTCCTGTTGTTGTCACTGTCAGGATGTTGTCACTGTCAGGATGTTATGTATGTACTTAGTAACATTATCTTGAGGTGTGTGGGTTAGAGAGAGGGGGAAAAGAGCATCCTATCGTTCTGTCACACAGAGCCTGGGGGGTGGGGGGGTGGGCCTGGGGGGGTGGGAGCCTGGGGGTGGGAGGCTGGGGGGTGGGCCTGGGGGTGGGGGGGTGGGGGCACCTGCCATATGCTGCCTGAGTCGGGCCCCAACAAAAGCCCTTCAGCACAGCCACGGAGGGGAGGAGGGAGTGTGTGTGTGTGTGTGTGTGACTGTGCATGCGCGTGTGTTCTCTGCCAGCAGTAATGATCATGCATATGAGATTCAAGATTTTCACTTTACTGTGACCAAATCTGGATTGATTTACTGTCCGGTTTCCCTGCCTGGTGACAGCAGTAAATCAGCCTCCTCAGCCTCGGGGGTGTGGATGGCTGCTCTCCTCTGGGGGTGTGGGTGGCTGATCTCCTCTGGGGGTGTGGGTGGCTGATCTCCTCTGGGGGTGTGGATGGCTGCTCTCTTCTGTGATCCTGGGCTGGCTGACCCTCTCTGAGACTCTGTAACCATATCAACCTGGCAAGCTGCCTCAACCAGGCCTTAGCCTCCTCCTCCTCTTTCTCTCCCTGCCTCCTCCTCTGCCCCCGCACCCCCCACTCACCCCCGAGTCTGTCTCTGGGGATGGGGGGTGCTGCTTCAAAGACCCCAATGTGAAACAGGATGGGGGAGGCTAGAGAGGGGTGGGGGCAGGGGGGTGGTAGGTGTCATGCAAAGCAAGGACATGAAAACCCCCCCCCCCCCCCCCCCCCGACGCACTCCCACCCCCCCCGCCCCCAATATGTAGATTAACAAGGGCACTGCTCTGCCCCCCACTCCCATTCATGAACCGTGATGGTAATTCTGAGGGAATTATTCTGGGCACCATAATTAAAGAAATTAGGCTGGGATTGTAAAGATGGCTGAGGGAAGTGGCTGGGGGGGCTAGGGGGGGCTAGGGGGCTACAGGCTGGTCTGGGTCTAGGGAGAGGGAGATGGCCTCGTCTGAGGGGGTCATTAATGGGTTTCATCGTGGTTGTGTTCCATCAGGCTTGGCTGTCAGCAGTGCTGAACATGAGCGATCCACTCATCAGGAATGGGCAGCTATTGCAATTGACTTGTCCATGAAAAGGTAGAGTCTGTCTGTGGGGGGATGACCACACCAACCCCCCCCCCCCCCCCCAGCTCAAAATCCCTTCCCACCCCGAGGCCTCGTCAGGAGACGCTCGACCCCTGATGTGGGGGGGGGGGGGGTCCAGGATTCTCCCTGGTCACCCAGGCATTAGCATTAAGGGTCAGGGGTCAGTGTGGGCTACATTGTCTGATCCGTCAGAGGCGATGGGGTTGACTGGGGGGGGGGGGGGGGTCTCTGTGACCAATTTCACACCCCCAGTGAAAGAAGAGCTGGCAAATTAAAGGAGTTCAGGAGAGCCGAGAGGAAATTCCTCCACAGCTGTCGAACGGCAGAGAGCGGAGGAGACAAAGGGAGAGGGAGAGCAGGAGGAGGAGTGTTAAATTCTTCTGCTTTTTAACATCATCTTGCTAATGACTTTGGTCGTGTTGGCGCAGATTGAACCCCACAAGCAGAGATCTTCCGTCTGGAAACACACACACTGCTGGATCAAAATCTCTTTTAGTTTGTCTCTCTCTCTGCCTCTCTCTCTCTCTCTCTCTCTCTCTGCCTCTCTCTCTCTCTCTGCCTCTGCCTCTTTCTCTCTCTGCCTCTCTCTCTCTCTCTCTCTCTCTCTGTCTGGCGCTCTCTTTCTCCACCACCTGCAGTACACCTGGGGGAACTACTTTCTGTTCCCACCTTCACCTCTACCTTACCTGTGACCTTTCACCTCCCACCAGCAGCACTCCTGGGCCCGCATGTGTACACATACTCACACACACACACACACTTCTTGTCGGTAGCTTCAACATCATTTAGTTACCTGTGTTCCCCGCGGGCTGAACTCACCGCTCAGGAATGCACCCCCTGTCTCTCTCTATCTTTACCTCTGCTTTTCTCCCTCTCTAACTCTCTCCCGCTCGCTTTCTCTCACACGGTTGGAGCGGATATGTTTACGGGGCTGTAATATGTGTTCATTACTATGTTAACGTTACATATAACCCCATTAAAATACCAGGGGGAGCTTTGTAGAGAACGAGAGCGATGAGCGTGTTAATGCTGTTGCGTGCTCTTGGTGTGTTGGGCCAGCGTGAGCGTCGCTCGTCCTCTCCCGCTACACCGGACGTGCGTGCTGGATCTCCCAGTGCTGTGTGGCCTGGATCTCTGGGCTGGATCTCCCAGTGCTGTGTGGCCTGGATCTCTGGGCTGGATCTCCCAGTGCTGTGTGGCCTGGATCTCTGGGCTGGATCTCCCAGTGCTGTGTGGCCTGGATCTCTGGGCTGGATCTCCCAGTGCTGTGTGGCCTGGATCTCTGGGCTGGATCTCCCAGTGCTGTGTGGCCTGGATCTCTGGGCTGGATCTCCCAGTGCTGTGGCCTGGATCTCTGTCCCCTCTGGGCTGGATCTCCCAGTGCTGTGGCCTGGATCTCTGGGCTGGATCTCCCAGTGCTGTGGCCTGGATCTCTGGGCTGGATCTCCCAGTGCTGTGGCCTGGATCTCTGGGCTGGATCTCCCAGTGCTGTGGCCTGGATCTCTGTCCCCTCTGGGCTGGATCTCCCAGTGCTGTGTGGCCCTCCTCTCTCTCCAGCCTGGATCTCTGTCCCCTCTGTGGGGGCTTTTGTCTCCATGTCTTGTCTGGCACAATGAGGAGATGAACTCCTCCGGTGTCTCTCTGCCAGGATCAAAGAGACTTGGGGTGGAGGGTGAGATCGGGGGACTGGTGGGTGGGGGACTGGTGGGTGAGGGGCGGGTGATTGCTGTTTATGATGGCGTCTGTGTAGACATGGTAGAACAGGAAGCGGAGCTGTAGACACAGAGGAAATTAGGCTGTGTGGGCTGGAGTGTGGACAATTCAGCCAGCCAGGCAGCCAGTCAGACACACAGAAAACCAGAGTGATATCTTACCTCCCCCTAGCCAAGCAACCAGTCCGTCTGAACAGCAGCACTGTGTGTGTGTGTTGGTGTGTGTGTGCTTGGTGATTGCTTCCTGTTTTAGTGAGGAGACTCCATCACTGCCAGTGTGCTAATTACTCCTCTGGCCTGCTGTTATCTCTCTGTCTCCCCCTTTCTTCCTTACCCCTCCCCCCTTTTATCTCCCTCCCTTTCCTCTCTCTCTGTCTCTCTATTTTCTCTCTCTTTACCCCCCTCTCTCTGTGTCTGTTGCTGTGCCTCCAGAGCGAGGCAGGAAGGCAGTGTTAAGTGTGTGTAAGCTGGGGCTTCCAGCGGTGTCATTGTCCAGGGCCGGCCTGGTAACCCAAGCTCATGGCTGTACTGGTTACTATAGGAACGGTGGTTGGTTGCAGCACGCTACAGTCCCTGAACAGCCGACAGTACAGATGTTGTTTGCGTGTGTGCGCTAGCTTGTGCGGACATTCCTCCAAATTAACCCCAGTGTGTGAGTGTAGTGTGGGTGTGTGTGTGTGTGTGTGTGTGGGTGGGTGTTCTCTGTAGTCCAGTCAGTCCAGCTGAGTGGAAATTCTCCAGTTTCTACAGCAGACACATCAGTATACATAAGACAAGTCTACAGAGGCAGTCTATTTGTGTTCGTCTAAAGTCAATCAATCCAAGAGCTGAATCACCATAAGTGTGCTCCGGTGGGTTGGCAGGTTTGGCAGCACTACGCCATATTGCCCCCGGATAGTGCTGCTGCTGCAACTTTAAAGGACAAGGAATTTAGGGGTGTTTCTGGGCGGCTTGTGCTGGTGTAACCTGACTCCTCACCTCCCCCTCCCCCCCCCTCTTCTAAAAGGAGAACGAGTGGGGCCTGTCACACAGACGTGAGGCCCCCACACTGTTGCCATGGGGAAGACAATGTCCCACGTGGGAGGGTGGAAGGAAGGAAAGAAGGAAGGAAGGAAAAGAGTGGTCGAGGTAAGAGAGAAACAGAGAGAGGAGGAGAGAAGAAAGAAGGGTTAAGAGCGAGAGGTAGAGGTAAGAGAGAAGAAGAGAGGGCGATAGAAGGGTGAAGGAGAGGAGGACGGGGAGGGGGGAGAGCGTGGGAGGCTGCTTGGTGATTAGGCTGCAGCTGTGTCTGAAGGACTGAGGGGTCCATGGGTGTTGCTATGGGACGCAGAGTGGTGCCTGGAGAGACTCAGACATCAGAACAGGATGACGGCTGCCTAGTCTCTCACACACACACACACACACACACACACACACACACACACACGCACTGCCCACAATACTGAGTAGGTGACACGCCATGACAGGGAGTCAGGTGGCTGAGCGGTGAGGGAGTCGGGCTAGTAATCTGAAGGTCGCCAGTTCGATTCCCCGGCCATGCCAAAATGACGTTGTGTCCTTGGGCAAGGCACTTCACCCTACTTGCCTCGGGGGGAATGTCCCTGTACTTACTGTAAGTCGCTCTGGATAAGAGCATCTGCTAAATGACTAAATGTAAATGTAAATGACAAACAAAACCCTCTCCTCATCTCTCCCTCCCCCAGGTAAGTTTGAGGAGAAGGAGGACCGGGTCCCCAAGCTGGAACAGCTCAACTCCCTGGGCTTCATGTGCAGCCTGAGCCTGGTCCTCAACAAGAAGGACCTGATCAAGATGGAGCTGCTGCTGCTGGAGACGTTCGGCTGGAACCTGTGCATGCCCACGCCCGCACACTTCATCGACTACTACCTGCAGGCCTCCGTCCAGGAGGGGGACCTGTACAACGGCTGGCCCCTCTCCTCGCTCTCCAAGACCAGGGCATTCATGGACAAGTACACGCACTACTTCCTGGAGGTGTCCCTGCAAGGTGAGGCGGAGGAGAGACGAGATGGAGGGATGGGGGAGGAGAGGATGGGGGGGTGGTTGGAGGAGGAGGGACGGGTGGTGAACTGGAGGAGGAAAGGAGATGTTGAGAAGAGGGGGATGGAAATGTATGTTTTTTTCTTTCTTTTTTCAGTTGATTCTTTTGAGTTCTGTTAGATATGTTGTGTCGTTGTTTGACACTTATTTTTCTATGTTTTGTGTGTGTCTGTATTGTGTCTGTTCTGTTTATATGTGTGTGTGTACGTGTGTCTGTTCTGTGTGTGTGTGTGCGCTCCAGACCACGCCTTCCTGAGTTTCCGTCCCTCCCAGGTAGCAGCGTCGTGTGTGGCCTCGTCTCGTATCTGCCTGCAGGTGTCCCCGAGCTGGACCAGCGCTCTGCACCTCCTCACCGGCTACAGCTGGGATCACCTCTCCCAGTGCATCGAGCTCATGCTGCTGTAAGACGCACACCTCTCTCGCTCTCGCTCTCCAGCCGCTGGGCTGCTCTTAGTTTCTCCTTTTTTCCATCCTCTCCTTCTTTCCCTCTCTTCGTGTGATCCCTCTTTCTCTCTCCTCCCGCCCTCTTTCCCCGTTAGCTCTGTCGTGTTGTTGTGAATCAGGTTGTAATCTCCACGTTCTCTCTGTGCTCCGCAGTGCCCATGACAACGACGTGAAAGAGGCCAACAAATCCAAATCCACGCCTCCATCTCGCCCCTCGTCTGTCCAGCCCCAGCCCCAGGCCTCGCACCTCTCCCCGGCCTCCTCCACCGCCACCCCCCAGCACCTGCTCTTCCAGCCGGCAGCCTTCCCTCACCTCGCCCAGCACTCGCCCTCCCTCTCCCAGCTGCACGTGCTGAGCGAGGCCCAGGCTTTGGGGCCTGCGGTGGTCAGCATGTCCCAGGACTTCCTGCAGAGCCACAGGATGGGCCTGCTGACTGGCGCCTCCTCCATGGCTACCTCCGGAGGGGGGGCCTTCCCCTCCTACCCTAGCCTGGCCTCGGGGCTCCAGCCTGGGCCTCGGGCGCTGCCCCTGCAGGCTCCTCTCTCGGTGCAGATGGCCCTGGAGCCTCGTCACTGCCTCAGCATGGCGTACAGCGGGGGGGGCTACCTGGCCGCCCACCCGGCCTTCGCCGCCAGCTGCTTCGACAGGTGACGCCAGGAGACGGAGAGAGACGGCAAGACGGGACCGCGGGAGCGAGCCAGCCTCCCGTCGTTCCTCCCTCCCCCTGTCCGGCCCGTCGCGGACCTCCTCTCTCTCTCCGTCGGCACCCCCCCTCTCCTCCGCCCCGCGCCCTCCTCCGTACGCCAGAGGCGCCTCAAACGCAAGCAGAGGTCGAGGGTCAGCGTCGACCCGGTAGAGGTCATCACGTTGACATGACGTAGCTGACGTCACAGCTAGCTGCTAACGCTAGCCGCTAACAGACTGTGAACACTCGGCCCGGCCCACAGGGATTGGGCACCGGGTTGAGCACCAGGACCCTGAACACACACTGAAGCTGAATAAGACTGGTTCAGTTCGGTTGCCACTGTTCTTACCACTGGGAGGGAGGAGAGGGATTGGACCTGAGCCAGGGTCCACTGTACCATGTAGCAACAGGGTTTATGTGGTAGCAGGACTCTCTGTTGAATACTGAAGGGTTAAGGGCCCCCTCTGTCAAAGGGGCCGAGAGCTCATTGTTCTCCTCACAGCAGGGTCAATCCTGTCCTGTGGCATACCTGCTCTGTTTCCGGTCTGTACCACTACACCAGCCCTCATTCCTCCATCCATCCCTCACTCCCTCTCTTCCAAAGTCTGCCCCTGGGGTGGAATTCTCACACCTGTGTGTGTGTGTGTGTGTGCGCGAGTGTGTGAGTGTGTGTGCGCGTGTGTGTCAGCCACTCCCCCTCCAAGCCCCTCACAGAAGACCAAACAAAGCTTTGATGTTACTGCCTCTTCTCCTCTCCTCCACCCAGGAACTCTTATCGGTGGGCTGAACCACAGGAAGGAGGGTGGGGGGTGAAGGGTGGAGGGGCGGGGGTGCCCCCAAGTCGGGGTACAGATGTAACTGCTGCTGCCTTCAGGCGCTCCGTCGAATCTGTGTCCACGACGGCCTGCCAATGTTTACATAAACCACCATGTTTCAGGGACTTGAACAAGATTACTTGAATACGAAGACGATGCCATTGAAACTTGTCCTTAGCTTTTATTTATATTTAGTTTTTTTTTTTTGTTATACTCCTTGTTCTGTTTTAATATTTTATTTCTTTTTTTGATTTAGTGTAGCTTTGTTCTTCCGTTTGTACGAGTGTAAACATTCTAAAGGTAGGCTTTAGGCCTGTTCACCTCCTGTCTGTAGTGTAGATACCCACTGAATATCCACATTCACTCGTCCTCCCCTGTGGTCCGTTATTCACTGTGCTTTAATGAGAATGTTAATGGTGCAGCCTAGGGGGTCCTCTATCTCTCTATCCTCTCGTCTTCCTTTCTCTCTCTCTCTACTCTGGTGTCTCTCTCTCTAGAGCCTCTCTCTCTCTCTCTACTCTCTGGTCTCTCTTCTCCCTTTCCCTTTCTCTCTCTCTACTCTCTGGTGTCTCTCTCTCTAGAGCCTTTCTCTCATCTCTCTGGGAGCTCTTCACTGATGTCAGGGAGGGAGCTGACATGCCGTCAGAGGATCGCAGCTGCTACTGACTGCTGTGTCAGGGAGAGGGGGAGAGAGAGAGAGAGGGGGGGGGAGGGACGGAGAGAGGGGGGAGGGAGGGAGAGGAGGGAGGGAGAGGAGGATGAGTGACCTTGGAGGTGAAACTTCGACATCTGCAGGCCCTCATCGGTAATTGCTTCCCAGATTCGCCGCGCTGCGATTCTCAATCTTCTACTTCCTGTCCAGGCTATAAATACTGCCAGATCCACGGTTCCAGGGTCACTCCGGTTACCATGGCGACGACTTCAAAGTCGTCCCCCCCCCCCCCCTCCCCGTCTTGATTGGACGGGAGGGGTGTGGATTCTAGCCCAGTAGCATTCCAGCGTGAGGGGGTCTGATGGTTTGATTGGCTGCGATGGGCGTACAGGAAGTGGCGGTCTTGTTATCTCAGTCTGCAGGGAGCCTGGGTGCCCTTGCCTCTAAGCTTTAACTGAGAGATTGGAAGGCGATTTAACAGCAGTTTGCTGCTATTGTTGAGCTATGAATTTTGGTTGAACCAGCGATAACCCTTTATAACACTACCCCTTTAGGATAACATTATCCTTTTAGTACAACACTAACCCTTTAGTACCACACTTCCCCTTTTACTAGAACACTGCCTCTGTAATAGAACACTGTCAGACTGTTAGTTTTGTCTCAGGATTATTTATGTTGTCTGGAGCTACCAAATGTCCTATTCCTGACTGACCAATGAGTTGAAGTCAGTATTCACCACAGAGATGTCTGGACCTCTGTTCAGTCTCTGAGTTGACAACACTGTCCTCTCAGCACAGTGTTGCTTTAGTCAGCCTAGAGTGCCAGGTGGCTGGATAGGTGGCCCGGGCCATCGCACAACTGGGGGGGAGAAGAAAAAAAAACGCATCTGTGCTAGACTAGAGTATCCGATCACAGATGAATAGCTAAGATGATTCCAAATAGGATTTGGACCCAGGTCTGTGGCCAGCACTATTCAGGGCTCTGTCCTGTATGCTACTGTGACAACACCTGTAAGACGCCACGCCTTCCTCAGCTGTGGTGACTTTGTACAGCCTCCGTTTGTTTTGTTAATTCGGCATTCCTCATTATTGATGTTTATTATTATAATTTGTAACTTTTTAGTTTAGTTATTTTTTTTTTTTATTGTATTTTTGCATATTCTGTTTTAGAACGTTTGATGCTAAGGGTGTGAAAACAAATATCCACGTCAGTCTGCTCTCCCCTCAACTGTACACACACACACACACACACACACACACAAGCAGCTCACTGAGGTCTCAAGGTGCAATAATGATAACGGTGAGACTGTTTTGGTTTCGTTGATGGATAAATCTCCCATCAGCCATCAAGGTCTGGTGACTTCACCCCGGGACGTCTTTTTATAAGTTATTGTTGATGGTGTGACTTGATGATGTGCCCTGTGGCGGCGCAGGGTGGAGGGGGATGAACACAGGGAATATGTTGCATATTGCAGCCAAACAAAGAGAAACATTTCCTTCTGTAATGTACCACGGCATTGTTCTACAGGCAGAAAGATGATGATGATGATGATGATGATGCAGTCACACCAGACTAGGACTATCGTCCTGATGCCACAAACCCATCACCTCTATTTTTGTAATATTGTTTTGTTTTTTTCTTCTTTTTTTTCTAGGTTTGGTTGATATGCCACTGAACGATAAAATAGTTTATTTTATCAAAATGTGCCATGGGAATAAATGAACAAATACAAAAGAACAGCCTGAATGTTTTTCGTGTGTGTGTGTGTAGCATGTGTCAAGCTGTGCCCAAACACAGCTTGGAAGGAAAACAGACAGACCTGACATTCATACAGACAGTGGTTAAGTAGTCATCTTGTTACTTTGTTGACTATGATTCTCCTGAAGGGCCATCATCTGCTCCCCAGCCTCTGCTCCCCAGCCTCTGCCCCCTAGCCTCTGCTCCCCAGCCTCTGCCCCCTAGCCTCTGCTCCCCAGCCTCTGCCCCCCAGCCTCTGCTTGAGGGCTGGAGACAGTGAAATGAATCCAGCTGATATGAAATGATTAGCAACATAAAGTGCTTTTAGCATCACCTGCCACTGAGAACCCTCTGACAAGAACGGACTTCATTCTTTAATTAAGGGAATTTTTATTTCATTAAAACCGTAATGAATATTCATGTTTTCTCCGGTACCTTTCCAGCCATGTTACCTCAGTGATTTCTCAGATGGTTGTTTTGTAGGAGTATTTGAACAGGTCCAGTTTGGCTGACTGTTGCCGTAGGTTACGGATCACACACTACAATGCCCCTCCTCTATCTTCTTCCTCATGAAATGTAGCACAGCAGCCTGTCACATAGAGGCCTATTCACCCCCCTCACTCAGTATTAATACAAACATTCTCTTTAACTTGTTCTCTCTCACACAAACAGTGTCACCATGTCAGCTCTTATTTGACATGACATTATGCTTGTAAGTTGTCGCCTTCCCTCCCTCCCCTTCC
Organism: Thaleichthys pacificus; assembly: GCA_023658055.1. Classification (NCBI taxonomy): domain Eukaryota; kingdom Metazoa; phylum Chordata; class Actinopteri; order Osmeriformes; family Osmeridae; genus Thaleichthys; species Thaleichthys pacificus. The sequence continues at coordinate 14,060,208 of CM042855.1, read as the reverse complement.
CAACACACACTGCATGTCTCTGAGTGGGTCTCTGAGTGGACCCTGGTGTTCCACTGTGCTCTGGACAATCCAGCCTCTCTTTAGCGTGGCTCATAGTGAGGGGGGTCACTGTGGTGTTGAACAGGGCCCTGGCCAAGGCCATCCCTGCATTTCCATGTGCTCTGAGGACCAGCCTTGTGCGAATTGAAGACAAAACCACTGGCCGTGATTTACATTTTAAACAAATGAGTTTTTCTTCAAGCGTTTTAGTTCAACTGTTTCCCTCCCAGCATGTTGTCTGCAGTGTTACTTTAACTCAGCATATACAGCTTCAGGACTGTTTAGATTAACATATATCAAATAATGTGCTACTCTTTGTACTGTAGGCAGTAGTTATGGCATATCTATCTGTTACAGAGGTCAGAGGCACTGGAATCAACACCACCGTGAGAACTTAGAAGTGATTGAAGTCAGTGAGTGAAGAGGATTATATTCTATCAGTCACACTGACCATCTGTGTGAGGAGAGGGATGGATGGAGATAGGAGAAGGGCGATGGGTCAGTGTCTTGATAATAGATCATTCTCTCCCCAGCTTGTGTGTGCAGGGCAAGGAGGGGGCTTAGCTAACTCGTTTGAATTTGTCTGGGGGGTGGAGAGGAAGAGGGAGGGGTATTCATGGTCTCCGTGTTATTGTGTTGGGGCGGTGTTGTCTGTATGCACGTGCTGAGGAACTTACTGGGCTGATCCCTGAGTCCATCGGCTGCTTAGTTCTCTAGAGAAAGTACAAACTTTACTAACAACAATGGACGACGCAATTGTTTATATTTTGTATTCAGAGCAGTTTTATTGTAGTAAAGCAGTAAAGAAAATGTATGCTGTGATTGCTGACAACAGGGATGATTAGATTTCCAGTTTTCCGTTAAGAAGCACACAAATATTTGGCTACGGGACAGTTCATTCTCTCAGCGTCTAGCCTACAACCCGAACAGGCGCTAGATGTCGCTGTTTCAATCACATATCAAGCATTGAGACATCAGACACCCGCCCCCTAGTGGTGAGAATGTAGACCAACGGCTTTAGATTTTAATGCTGACTTTCTTCATGGTCACTCCTTTCTCCCCAGGTGCAGTGAATTTCTAGAGTTGGGAGAGATGGTCAGTTAGGATGGAGTATAAAAAAACAAGAAAATGCCAATATGGTGTTCGATCATAACGAGACATGTTATCAATGTCATACCAAATTGAGATGAAATGTAACAGTGGAAAAAAATCTGTAATTATCTAACAATAGTTTTTATGACTGTTAAAAAGGAAAGCAGTTATTGAATATTTACACTGAACACTGATAACTACATATCTCATGCTCACCTCAACTAGCTTTCCTTCAACTATCTGTGCTGTAAAGAGGAAGGCTGGAAACTGGACGATAAGAGTCCCCATCATGTAGGCGGGAATAGCCTGAGTTAAGAAACAATAAGAGACAGATTATTTACTCTTTCCTCAATGATTCAAGTGTTAAAAGTGCTTATCGTGAATTTGAGTACATATGGTACAATATTCACAGCGGTCTTAAGGTCTTGGCACTAATAATGTTACGTTAAACATTATTCAGTCGGCACACATTCCGAAAATTCTATTACGATAGCGGTGTCAATGCAGTGTGTTTCTAGCCTGGTCCTAACCAGGCTCTCGTACATTTCATTTGTACAGAGAGTCTGGCCTCGCTCCATTGACAAGCGTTGACTTCCTTGTAGGCAGGTACTCTGTTGAAGTTTAAAACTATTGGATCTGCCCGGAGCCACTCTGATCTGCCAAAACCAATCGCTAGCGTTCGCCTTAGCCAATTCCTTCACCACTACTGTAACAGAGCTAGCTGCCGTAGTTGGAAAATCGAACTGTTCCCGAACCCCGTGGGGAGGAGGGCCACAACATCATGGCCACCAACAAAACTCAGCAAAACTTGTTCTTGCTCTGGCTTTAGCTTATGTGTATTCGGCAGCGTTGCCACAACGGACCGAATGGCTTCGCTTGCATCTTTCTCCGCCGCCATTACGGAACTACAACACAAACTAGCGCACGACAGCCACTCCCTCTGTTCGCTGATTGGCCGGTAGAAAATTAACCGGAGACATCTGACTTACTTACCTCATGGCCAGACCTAGTACAGAAGCAAAATCAAAATTGAGCGGAAGTACATAGGAGGGCAGAGCCAGGCTAGTGTGTTTCTAGGTCAGAAGGAAATGACCACGAGGACAGTATACAGACACGTCTTAAACTTTCTTACCTTGAAAATAAACCCTCTTTTGGTGGTGAGCTCGCACTCCTTGCCAATTGTTAATTTGTTTGTCCAGTTTCCTTCGGGCAGAGTCCAGGTGATTTCCATTCCGGTTTGAGACAGCTCTGTCACCTTTTCCATGGGCTCGGGTTTACCTGAGCCTGCAAGAAAACCGCATGTTCATTAGGAGACCTGGAGGAAACACTCAAACTGACTGAGTATTTATATACGGTTTAAAAACATGTTATACTCTTTCCTGTTTTAAATGATTCCCATTGTCTGCGTGGCAAACCAGAAATGTTCTCCAACATTACAACACTATTCCTCGACAATGTCCAGGTGGAGTAAAGGTCCTTTGTATCAGTATCTGGTAAATAAAGACCTATGCAGGTCACAACAGCTGATTACCCACCTATGGCCTCGTGGAACTCATCCATATTCTCCACCGACTCCACTTCATACGTTCCCTTGAACATTGTAGAGCAGGAGCTGGTGAGGTTCAAGCTGAGAGGTGAAGATGCAGTTCAGAGGAGTGGGGATGCTCTCTCTTAAATACTGAAAATCGACATCATGGGGGGGCAGCCTAGGGTGGTGTGGTAGGAGACATTTGCTTCTCTTTGGGATTCAAATCCCTGTGTAAATTGAGGGTGGCATCTTGACCTATGTGTCGGTATGTCTCTCCTCTCCCCTACCTGGCCCGCCCCAGGGGGGGGGGGGGGGGGGGGGGGGGGGCGCGAGGCGAGGTACGTTTGAAAATGCAAAAACAGTTCAAATGTGATCAGTTATGTTCCTGTTTCCCACAGGGAATGGTACCTGGGTGTTTCAACTGCTACTCATCTGAGACAGTCTGTCTATTTTGATTGTGAGGAAAATTCCAGTTTTAATTTTGAATATTCACCTAGGTCTATTTAAAACCAGCATGGCAGGACAGATTAATACCAGTTCTTATTGCTCCTGGCCTGGATTTTTGTTTAAGCATTTGTGTGTTTGAGGAGGGGAGGGCAGGAGCTGGTTGGGGCTGGGTGCTTCTACTAGAGAAGTCAGGAGGTATAAAACATGCAGACAACCACAGTTCTGCACCAGTCTGCTGAGACACATTGAGCTCCTCATCTTGTCCTCCGACAAAGCTCCTCTAATCAGCCATGTCCTTCACCGGGAAATACCAGACTGTGAGAAAGGAGAACTTTGATGAGTATATGCAAATGCAGGGTAAGATATTTACTGATGTATAGTTTTGTTCTTGAAATTCTTGTGTTCTCAGATTTACTTTTTTTGTTACTGAAACAAAGAGAAAGGAAATATCACACACAAACACAGTCCTGTGCTGAAGTCCCACTTATGTTTCACCTGGTCCTAGTATCTGTCCTGTGATCCCTTTCGTAGGGCTCAATAATGACCTCATCAAGAAGGGTATTGAGGACATGTGGGTGATCGAGATCAACCAGAATGATGACTTCACCTTGACCAAACAGTTCAAGAACCGCAGCTGGACAAACACCTTCACTGTCGGGGAGCACTGTGAGCTGACGTCTGTCAACGGTGTCAAGTTCATGGTAATTAATTATTCATTTGTAACAAATAATTACTTTGTGGACAGGAACTTATGTTTTCTACTACTGTGTTTGTGTTTATCAGACCACCCCCACCATTGAAGAAGGGAAGCTGAAGATCCAGTATCCTCTCTATCTTTACACTGCTGAAGTGAATGGTGACGAGCTGATCGAGGTGAGAGAGAGACAGAGACATTCAAAAAAGTAGAGAGCAAGAGTAGTGAGAGACTTAAAGATTGAGAGGAGAGATACTCAAACAGAAGAGATGTAACACTAAATGGCAAATGACTGAAATTTCTATTTTTCACTCTGACCATCTCAACTTTCTGCTCCCCTCCCAGACCAATACAATCTTCACCAAGAAAGGAAGTTCTATCTGTTACTACTACAGCAAGAGGATCTGAGTCTTAAGGGCAGCCAGGCCCTTCTGCATTGGGTTGACATGCTATATATCTCCATCCACTAGGGGGAGTGTGAACATGTCCCTCTGTGTTCCACAGTAACAAAGCTGTCTAGTAAATGCAAGAGAAATAAAGTTTTCCTGGTATATATGTGATGTCTTCCTGAAATGATTTGCAAACACCCATTGATATTTTGTGACTTTGAGATCCCTGACATCATGTTTTGATTTGGTGTAATCTTAACAAGAAAATTTAGCAGGATCCACAACAAATGAATAGGACATTTATTCATGATAAAAAGTTGGTTCATTATAAAATCCGTCTGTGTTAGGATACTTTTCATGAACAGTGTAATTACTTCCGCATATTTAAGTCCGGTCAACAACTTCCAGTAGCTAGCAGTTAGCTAGGTAAATGATCTCACATAAAATTGCGTTTTTACGAGTTTGGGTGATCGTCCCGAAATGATAATTGACGATAGGATTCTATGTTGCTGCCCTTCAAGGAAGAGAGAAAAAGTTGTTAAAATTGTACGCTTCGAGCTACATTGACAATTACGAAGGTAAGGTTGATCTAACTCACACAGTAAAAGTAGCTAGCTATCTAGTAAGGGATTTGAGCAGTAGCTAGCTACATTAGCTAGGCTGGCTGATTAGCCATTTTTAGCTACATTAAAATGTGGGCCTAGTCGTTAATCTTAACAGATAAATAATTGGTCTGTCATTTGTTCCCTATGGATAATGTAATGTACATTATTGTTCAGTTTCTAACAAAAATCTGGAAACGAGAGATCGCTAGAGTAGGGCGACCTGTTATTGGTCGAAGAAAAAGATAGAGAACAGTACAATCTTGTGTAGGCTTAAGAGAGCAATAGCTAAGAGTTAACAACCTGTTCTGGATATTAAAAGTCACGTTTCTAACTTCGCCGTAAGTTCTAGACCTGGGAATCACGCAATATTTACAGTAAATGTATTTTATTTGATCAAGCAAATTCAAGTCGAGTGTATGTGAGAACAGAAGAGTTTCGCCTGAGTTCTGGAGTTCAGGGATCTGCTCGGGCAGGTTTGCCGTTAGAAGCTACCGTCAGAAACGGCTGGGAGGGAGTCGTAACATTTATATCCGCCTGTTGATCCTGGAGAACGTCACGCTCTTCTCTCCTGGGGTTACACAATGCTGCATTCAGGGAGAGAGGGAGAGTAGGAGAAAGATAGACATAGTTTGAGAGATTCCTGTTCAAATGTTGTCATTGTGTGACCGCGAGTTAAAGAGACGCTATGATGTTGTATGTATGTATATGGTATAATAGAGATAGTTACGTTTAACAGCGTATACTCCGATTTGATCTTAATCTTGTCTCAGGTCAGAGGAGAAAGTACATAACTGACAGTAGAATGTACAACCGATTGTTTAGATTCAAGCCAGATTCACAAATCTCTCACCATGACCAGCTTTTCTCCATCCATCTCAGCTGTGAACTCATAGTCTGGAAACAAGATAGTAAGTTTGCCCCCATCCATGGTGGGGGTGGCCTAGGAGGGACAAACAGAGAGCAGTTAGTTGTATTTGGCCGGGTTTCCCAGATTCGTTAAGAAGCTCTTAACGCCAAGAGCTTCTTAACGAATCTGGGAAACCCGGCCTTTGTCAGCATCCTGCAGTTTAGATTGGTGTTCTGCCTGTGAGGAAGTGAGGATTCAGCTGCAGACTGCTTATGGGCTGCAGGTTGCATACAGCTCGTCTGACATTTCTGATCACATATGGAATATAACCTCTGATCTTTATAAAACAATTACAACAAGTAAAACATTTGTAGACAATATTTCTCTATGACATACAGTACCAGTTTGGACACATTCATGGGAAAATGTGTCCAAACTTTTGACTGGTACTGTAAAATATATATATCTTTTAAAATGCTGTCTTACCATAAACTTGGTTCCTAGCATAGTCTCCAGTTCACCCTTTTGTCCGATGGTGAAAATGTTGGTCCAGGTCAAGTTAGGGATCTTCTGGGTCCAGGTGAACTTCTGACCCTCCTGACTCACCTCACTCACAACCTTGTAGTCCGTTTTAGCATTAGGCAACCCTGCGAGTAAGCAATCAAAATTAAGCTAGGCTAGGCTACACAAGGTTGGGTTAAGATTAGAACGTTTTAAAAATGAAGAAGACAGGCATTTAGGTAATAAGTTCTCTGCTATACACAGTTTATGTTCAGTTGAACATATTGTTCATCTAGCCGGGTTTGAAGGTAAGATGTAGGCCTACCAATGGCTGCCAGGAACTCCTCGTAGTTCTGCTGGCTTTCCAGCTCGTAAGTCCCAGAGAAGGCCATGGTGTGGTCGAAGGAAGACGGTACTGAGAGAGGAGTGTGGGAGAGAGAGAGAAGAGGTGTGTTGACGTCACACGCACACACCCACACACAATCGCACACACACAATCGCACACACACAATCACACACACACACACACCTCTGTTCTCAGGGATTCCGACTCAGCTACACCCACACACACATATCTGAGGCACTTAAACACACGCATGCACACACACCCCGAGGCCCCAGAAGGAAGTGTCAAGTATGCAGCTTCAGGTCTGGTTCTGCCCCAGCAATCAGCGTTACTTTCCTGACAGAGATGCATTGTTGAGTGTTTAGGTTGGCCACACAGCAAAGGTGGGAACTGTTGCTTCATTCCTTCAGTTCACCCTCAGGTACTGTTGTTTTAAGAAACGGGTGACTATGCGGGTTGATGCCACTGGATTTGAACACCACAAAGGTGGTTACACGTTGGGGCAGGTCGATCTTCTGTTAGATTTACGAAACCAGACATAAACTTGATTGATAATTCAATGCAGATCGTGTATTAGAATATAATACACCCCCCCTCCTTCCATAAAATGGTTTTACCTCAAAGTTGTTGCAAATGCTTACAAACACCAGATACCATATTGTGTAGGATGTTACACAGTAAACTTTAAACTCTTGGCAACTGACACAGATTTCCGAACCTGGCTTAATCCCAGTGCTGAGGCTCACCACTGGAAATGAGACAGTTATTTATGAGGTTCAGATAAATGGAACTTGACAGTCAGGGAAATCAAAATGCTCTTAGATGTTTTCACCATAGCCTGAAATGCCCCAGGGATAAGAATATGTTTCTTGTTGAATTACAGCAGATAAACTAAATGTATTGCTTCGAAATTCTTCCTCTGGAATGGGCCGGATCTAAAAATAGCTGTTGAGATATTTTCTTTGCAGGGATCATGCCCAGCAGAGCCAGCTCAAACACCACGTCTACGATGCTCAGGTGATGGATCTGAAAACAGTTCCCAGGAGTTGTCAGCTCCCCTTCTCTCCTCACCCTCCCCTCCTTCTCTCCTCTCCCCACCATCCATCCTCTCCACTACCTCCTCTCCTTCCCCTCCCCTCTCCCCCCCTGCCTCACCATCCATCCTCTCCCTCTCCTCCCCTCCTCCCCCTCTCCTCACCTCCTCCCCCTCCTCCCCCACATTCAATGACTCAGCATTCTTGCATAATTCTTGTGCTTTTTTATTTCTTACCTTATATCAGTTCAAGTACGTTTGATTAAAATAGTATTTATTCAAATGAATACAAAGTAAACAAAGTTGATTGAGTCAGTTCGAGATAGTTGCCGGGGGAACGGTTGCCTGAGCTTCCCTGCCTTTGCGCAAGTATTCCAGACACACCCCAAACTTCCTTCCCAGCATGGCACTTCCCAAGATGGAGGTGAAGGCGCATCGGAAGTGTCTGTTGAAGGAGGCGTAGAGAAAGGGGTTGAGGGAGGAGTTGGCGTACCCCAGCCACAGGAAGGCCTCCAAGAGGACGGGGCTGACGCTGTAGCCCCACAGAGGGTGGACCATGTTGACTGTGAAGAAAGGGAACCAGCAGAGCAGGAAGACCCCCATGATCAGACCCAGCATCCGGGCTGCCTTCCTTTCTTTCCTCATGGAGTTTTGATGGCCTTGCCTGGAAAGGCCCAGATGAAGCCTGCGGATTGAGTCCTGAAAGTGCCCAGATTGATGGCCTGGCACGGAGAGCCTTTCTTGGTCTACACTTGGAGGCCCTTGGTGAAGCCTGGGTCTTGAGTCGTGGAGCTTCCCAGCCTGGTGCTCCATGGCGTGGATCCACCTCGCCTGGCGGTTGGCAGCCAGGAAGATCCTCCCGTATGCGAAGATCATGAATCCCACGGGGATGAAGAAGGAAAGGGTAGAGGAGGCGACGGCGTATGGGGTGTAGAAGGCGGCCAGGCAGGACTGCCGGCGCTTGTGTTCCTGGCGACCGCAGTACCAGCCTGGGCCTGCAGGTCCGGAGTACATGCCCAGGAAGACGCAGAGCGAGGAGATGAGGAGAGGAAGAATCCAGCAGAGGAGCAGCAGCAGGATCACCCGTCGGCGCGCCATGCGGGCGGGGTAGTGCAGCGGGTCGCAGACCGCCAGGTAACGATCCAACGCCACGCAGCTCAGGTTGAAGATGGACGACGTGCACAGCGTCATGTCCAACAGGAAGTGGGCGGTGCAGAACGTCCTGCCAAAATGCCAGTGGTCCACGGAGCGCGCCAGGCTGAACGGCATCACCAGCACGGCGACCAGGAAGTCCGCCATGGCCAGGGAGACCACGAAGGCGTTGGTGGGAGTCCTGAGCTTCCGGAAGCACGCCACGGAAACGGCGACGAGGAGGTTGCCGAGGACGGCGAAGATGGGGATGGGGAGGAGGAGGAAGGTGACGCAGACCCTGGCTGAGGTGCTGTGGAACAGGGACGTGGAGCTGCTGTCGAGAGGAAGACTGTGGTTGTCCGATGAGTTGTTGTAGGCAGGGAGACACATCATAGTGACAGGAAACACAGGTCATTCACTTCCATAAAGACAGGCTGGAGGTGTCAATACATCCCCGACCGAGGAGAAGTTCAGATGGGTTACGGAGGTTTTTATCGCAATGTTAAGTGTAGCAGGATCCTTTTCACCTGAAGGGTTCCACCTCGACGACTGCGGTAACGTTGCTTCTCTTCAGTAAGTCGGCTCAGTCCTCTCCAAAAGTACATATGTCACCAAGTCCTTCACTGTCTACTGTGCTGACTCCTTCACTCTGTCTTCTTGACTGCACAGTGGTCCTTGTAGATCTATAGAACAGGCCGTGTGCTCAGATGTGTATCTCCCTCCTTGCGTACTAGTCTCAGCAGACGAGTCTCTCTCCACAACGACAGAACATGCAGAAGTCCTGGGAGACAAAGGAGGAGACTAGCACGGCCTCTTTGCTGTGACGACACGATAAGCCATCTGTCTCCTCACAGGAGCCTGCCCACACCTTGTAACACACACACACCACCTCTGGGTGTCCATGGACAGTCACACCTTCCCAGGTCAACCATTAACCTGTGGCTGGCTGGTGTGAAGCAGATACGCAGCACTGCAGGCTCAGCTCACATCGACCCAGTCTGCCTCACTGGGTCGTAAAGCTGAACCTGTCCACCCCAACCTCCCTAACCCCTTCCCTCCCCCCCCTCCCCTCCCCACCTCCCCCCCCCCAGGCCTCTCTGGAGTGTTTGTTCTCAGCACTCTCCTCACGTCCACTTCATCTGGATCGCTGGAGCAGGGCCCGCTGTCCGCCTCGACAACAGGTGATCAGGAGGAACGGAACACAGACTGTCTTATCACTGCCGGGGTTGTCTAATGGCCTTGTTGACAGGCTGAGCTTGATGATTCAGAGTGACACTTGTGAGCCCATCGCCTGGTAACCGACTTACGCAAGTGTTGCCACACTTAAGGGGCACGTAATGCAGTTGTTTTCATAGTTGTGCCGTGTAAAGTGTATGTGTTCTTGTAATTTGTGGGTTATTACGACTCCTTCAGATCGCAACACGCTACTGTAGCCACTAAACCCAAGGAATCACCATAGGAATCAGGTTATACTTTATTTACCCAAACATATTATGCATAAACATACAGAGTGACACAACACAATATCATCTCCCATTTCACAAAACGTGTTACACGACCACTCTCCTTAGTTGACTCATTTAACCTCCTCCTCTTCCTCCTAAACTGTGGTACTCAGGCATCTTGTCAGAACCAGTACTGTCTAGGTATATACATGCATCTGTCTCTTACTGAAACCCAATCCGCTCACAGTATGTGTGGTTAATCCCTGCTGATTCGCTGGCTTAACTCCATCCTGAAGACCTCTGGGAAATGTAGTCGGTTTGATGTTGTGGCAGGGTTGTCTCTGCCTCTCCTCTGCTGTGGGACCAGCATGAGTCTCCTCATGTCTCTCCATTTCCATTCAAATCCCTGTCAGGAACGACTTAACTGTAGAACATAAATCTAAGTTTGAGATTCAGATCTTTTGTCCATTTGGAACACCATGAGGACGATCCCCTCAAGGACTCAAACGTCTCCAATCTTGGCAAAGCTCAGAGTCACACTTTGTTCTCCGGAATGCCCCTCCCGCCCTCCCCCACCTCCCTGCCCCCGGCCTGTCCGAAGGTGAACGCGAACCCCCCTTCCCTGGCCCTCCTCCCCCCCGCCTCCCCCCTCAACGTCCCCTGCTGGCAGTCAGTGGGAGCCCCCGGCAGGAGGGTGGGAGAGGGGGAGGCGGGAGGGGAGGATGTGCTCCTCCAGATGAACAGCGCCTCCCCCTCGGGGCAGGTGGCCAGCCCCTTGGCCAGGTACCCTGGGCTGGGGCTGGGGGAGGCGGTGGGGGAGCAGGGCAGGGTGCGCTGGCTCCCGTTCAGACACCCGGAGGTGTGCTCGTTTGAGCCCTTGCGGGAGTGTATGGAGGACTGCAGGTGGGTTGAGCGGTACTGGTAGGCCCGCCAGCCTGGGCGTTTCCTGCGGTGACACTGGCAGCGTAGGATGCGAATGAAGGCCAGCTTGAACTCGCGGCTGTAGCAGGGGTAGATGATGGGGTTCAGGCAGCTGTTGAAGTAGCCCAACCAGAAGATCACCTTGAACAGGGTTTCTGGTGGTCGTAAGCTCGCATTGAAGGACCCTGGAGACACGAGAAGACCATGAACATGTTAGCGTTGGTGATTTATTTGTAAGTATGTTTGAGTTATTTTATAAATCATTTAACCTTGTCGTTTTTGTTGGTTATAATGTTCAACACGAGGACAGTGTTTTGAGTGTAATTTCAGTGCATCTTAACATCACACAGTCCTTAGTGTTCTTATTCAACTCTGCAAGTTCTCATTGTGTCCAGCAGGTGGCAGCACAACGTAACTCTATTCCTCCATTGAGCCTCGTAAAACACACTGACAGCTTTGACATGTTCAGGTTGGTTTGAGATATATAAAACAACAAATTGGAGGACATTTCCAACAAAACAAACTCGGTAGAAATACCAGATAAACAAATCTAGGAAAGACGAGCTATCTTCTCAGTTACAAGACAGCAGCCCAGTTGGGCTATGTGGCTGTGACAGTTCTCGTAACAACATTAACAGATGACCTGGCATTCCTGAAACCCATCAACCCACTCACAGCAAGTGTCTTAAGGGGGAGGACAGATCTGCTAAGGGCTTTAAGTTACAGAACCTCATTAAAGGTTATGCTGCTGAAGTCCTAGGATCAAACATCCCTTTAAGAGGATCTTACCCCGGAGAGACCCCTTATCTGTAACCTAGCAGACCTCCGCTGAGTGACACGGAGGCTGGGTACATGGAGAGAGAGAGGGGGCGAGAGAGAGAGAGGGAGAGAGAGAGAGAGGGAGAGAGAGAGAGAGAGAGAGAGAGAGAGAGAGAGAGAGAGATGGAAAGCGGCAGAGGGATGGGTATCTAGATTATGTCACAGGTGTCATTTTAAATCTATTTTGTTCCATTTGCCTCTCTCTCCCTCTCTCTTTTCCTCCATCTCTCGTTCCCTCCCGGGGGGCTGACTGGAGGCATTGTTGATGATAGGAGAGCCAATCTGAGGAGCTGCATCTCAGGAATGAATGAAGGATTAACACAGGAAGTGTGTGTGTGTGGGAGACAGAGATGGCTGGGGGAGTCTGGGGGAGTTGGTGTGTGTGTGTGTGTGTCTGGGGCGGGTTACATATTTGTATTTGGTGTGTGTTGACTACGTGTGTGGGGGGAGAGAATGGACAGAAATAAATCACACAGATATAGAGAGAAATAGAGAAGAGAGGAAAAAAGAGAAGGAGAGGAGAGAGTGTGAGGGTGTGGTCTCCAAGGATCCCAATCCCATTCCTGTCGGGTGGTGACCGCTTTGTAATCCTCCCAGTCATGTGTTACAAGTCAGTCAAGTGGAGCTACTGCTTCTGCCTGTCTCAGAACAGACAGATAACTCACCCTCCTCATAGACACTGTCCATGACAGGTTGATTCAGCTACTTGTACATAAAGCTGGTATAGGTAGAGAGAGGAGAAAGAGACATGCAGACAGAGAGAGAGGGGCCTACACTTCAATGCTGTTCTGCATTCTAAGCAGAGGCTTGGCTCCTGGGTTGCGTAAGCCTATTGACCGTGGGGTGGTAGTGTTCAGGGGTGAAAGTGGCATGTGAAAATACCAGGACTAGGAACCGGACACATCCATCTTCACGCAACGCCAAAACACATACACCAGGAACGTTCTCTGTCTGCAACAGTGAGGCTGGAGCGCACACACACACACACACACAACCCCTGAGTCTTTATTTTGCTGTCTCTCCCTTTCTCTAGGGTCTGGGTTTCTGTTTTTCCCTCTTGCTCTCCCTCCCCCTCCATCCCTGCCTTCCTACCCTCCCTCTCCCTCTCTCTCTGGCCCAGGTCAGGACCTGGACGGCACCCCGCCAGGGTACCAGTGTGCTGGGAGAGTACCAGTGTGAGCTGGGAAGCTGAACGTCCTCCAGAGGGCCTGTATGTGACTGGAAGCTTACCCAGCCGGGGCCTGCCAGGGCTGGGCAAGGGCAAACACAGCTGTGTGCCCCTGGTTCTGCCTCTAACCTCAGAGCCCTCCAGGGACAGGGTCATGGACCACTGGGCTGGGTGTGCGTGCTTGTTTTCATATAGCCAAAATATATAAATATAAAAGCTTGTGTTTGTGCATGCGTGTACGTGTGTGTGTGGGGGTGTCTGCGTGGGTGTACATTCCTACACAGCTATACGGTTGAGGTTAGGGTTGGTGGACGGTGGGTCGCTGATAAATATTTGTGAACTACTGGTTAAGAACCGTGGACAGTCTCTCCTGGAACTCTTTGTGCTTTCATAGAGTCCCACCACAACACAGGCAGCATGCAGACAGAGGGCTCGGAGCAGCTGAGGGATCCAGGATTCGTGTCCCAAACTCTGCCCCCTGATGTCCTCGCAAGGCGGCACTACCAGAGGGTCATGTTTGGACCTGGCTGGTACAGGTATGTCTACTACAGGCTGCTGTTAAGGTTGGTGTTGGGGTGTCTTGCTTGTCGTGGACTTATGTATGTATAGAAGCCGTCAGCCAGTGATTTACCTTCAACAGTGCCTCAACAAAAACAAACTTCTGTGTAGACTAACACACACACACACACACACACCCTAACTTCTCTGTAGACAAACACACACACACCCTAACTTCTCCGTAGACAAACACACACACACACAAACACACTCTTCCTTGAACAGAGACGCACACACTCGTCTGTAACTAGTGGAGTCAGGTGGCTGAGCGGTGAGGGAGTCGGGCTGGTAATCCGAAGGTTGCCAGTTCGATTCCCGGTCATGCCAACTGACGTTGTGTCCTTGGGCAAGGCACTTCACCCTACTTGCCTCGGGGGGAATGTCCCGGTACTTACTGTAAGTCGCTCTGGATAAGAGCGTCTGCTAAATGACTAAATGTAAAATGTAATGTAACTTCACAGACAGCTTCCTTTGTTTAAGTGCACTTTTGGGCTGCTTTGTACATTTGTGTCTCTCTCCCAATGTTTATGTTGAGTGTCAACAGCCCCAACTGTGCTGTTTGCCAAGGAAGTGGGAGGATAGCAGGATGGCAGGAGGACAAAGGAACAGGGGGAGGAGAGGCATGGGGGGGGGGGGGGGGGTGCAGAGGGAGAAGGAGGAGAGGGATGTTGACTATTGTTTCTTCTCTGATTCCCACTTCTGTGAAAAATGTATTTGCACCCAGAAGCAAAACACACAGCACATCATTCGGTTGCCCAACAAACACGCTTGCACGTGCGTGCTCGCACACAATGCAGGGACATCTTAAGGAAGCCACATATCCTGTTATTCTTACCCCATTTTAAACAACTGAATAAATCGTAATTTACACTCTATTCCAAGTGTACACACACATCCAGATGTGATTTAAAGCACCGGGATGTTCTAAGATGAAAAGGTGTTGCGTAATACCTTAATGGAGAAACATGGGATGAAGTTTTTCCTGTCCTTTTACAAGTCACACCCCAGCTAACCCTGTGGGTGCCCCCTACCCCCGGATCACACCCCAGCTCTGCCCTCCATCCCAGCATCCCTCCATCCCTCGCTCCAACACTTAGCACTCCTATTACTCTTTCCTTCCAGACACCATTTCAATTACCCTCAGAGAAGCAGGGCCAGTGGTCTCACTACATCAGCACTTCACACACATATATACACACACACACACACACACACACTTGCCCACAGAGCTAGAAACACACATCGGTTGTGAGTGGGTGCCATGTTTGGGCACACAGCCAACTCAGTCTATAAATGAGGAGCTTTCACGGGACATTAGAGCTGCCACAGGGTGTTAAAGTGTTGAGGAAACACACACACTGTTACACAGATGGATACACACACATACATGGAATCACTGACACACGCACACACACACACAAACACATGAATACATACACACTCACACACAGCACCAGGGGCAACACTGAAAAGGAGAAGAAACATCATTATCCCCGCAGGGTGGATCCCCTTCCTGTGAGATAACTGGAGGATTCAGAAGTGTGTGTGTGTGAATATATCTCAGCAGAGAGGGAAGGTATCACTGACACAGAAGTTCTAGAAAGTACAACTGAAGCTGCCATGTCTGTGACTGAGAAGAACAAGTCTCTCTCTTTCTTTCTCTCTCACACACACACAAACCCACACCCACATTCACACACATACAGGGTACTGTAGGTAGAGTAGGTAGGTATGGTCGTGTAATGTGGTGTTACATACAAGTGTGTTATTCTGACACAACATGACAACAAGCAAGGCCCTGGGCTCATCGGTGATTAGATTTATATAAACAGGATCCAGCCTTCTCCACATTCTCTACATTCTCTCATTCTCTTTTCCTCCTCTTCCTCCCTCGCCTCTCCATTTCTACTCCTTCTTCTTCTGCATCTCATCCACCCCATCGCTCATCTTCCTCCTCCTCACTCCTTCCTTTTCTTCTTCCTCCTACCCCTCTTCCTCCTCCCTGCTTCCTTCTCCGTCCTCCTCTTCCTGATAGAACGCTGTCGAACCCTGGTCCAGATCTCCAGAACTTTCCCAGAGTTCAGTTCTCTCTGGTATCTCATTAAATGTTCCTCAGGGTTGAGGAATCTCCTGCTGTACGACCTTACATCGCGACCTTGTCCTGCTAAGGAACGAAAGCTATGTATCTAAAATAATAACCTACCATGAGTTTGTGTGTGTGTGTGCATGGATCTGTGGTGCGTGCGTGCGTAAATGGAAGACGTATGAGTGCATGTGTATGCATGTGTGTGTGCGTATGCCTGTGTGTGTGCATGTATGTGTGTGTGTGTATGCCTGTGTGTGTGCATGAATGTGTGTGTGCATATGTGTGTGCATGTACATGTATGTGTATGTATGTGTGTGTATGTAGATGGACGTGTGTGTTTGGTGAGGCGTGGCGGCAAGCCAGGGCCTATCTTCGCGTTCCCACACATCTTACACAAACACACAAACACAGGCTTTTTTAAGGATAGTCGATTACTAAGAAAAGCAGGGTTGAATGAGGATGCACATAAGTAGACTAGAAAAAGATTTCCAAAGGCTGTCAAATACTATGGATGCACATGAGATCCCATACAAAGAAGCAACATTGCTAAGTCCATATTTTGAGATAAATAAACTGGATAAGGAGAGCTGTGTGTGGGCAACCCTGCCCAGGTCTGGACCTCTCGGGGGGGGAGTGGAGGGGGAGGAACATCTCCCTGTTCTGGAGAAATCTAGAAATAAATATAAAAAAATATTGATGTTATCTTAACACTCCTCCTCTTCCTCCTCACCAAAGCACACCCGTCACCCTCGGCAACTAAACAGGCAGTTCTCCACACTATATTGTTTCATTTCCTCTGCCACGTTTTAGAAGCTGTGGGGGGTGAGAGTAGGATGGAGGATTGGGTTGAGTCTTAGCTACTGTCTGTACCCAGTGCTAGTAAAGGGAGGTGTGTGTGGGTGTAGGGGGGTATTAACTAAATATGTACATCACAGTAAAAAAGACCCTAACTCTAAATCTCTCTCCTCTACTTAAGAGTCTGTAGGATCTGTTTGAATCCAATCAGCACAGGAAATGTTCTCCAGCTAAGACTGGTCAAGACTGGTTAAGACTAGTTAAGACCCTGAGAAATACAGACAGAGCCACAGTATGAGTCACGACTCCTCTCTCAAACCCCTGACGATGGAGGTCTGCCCTGTTTGAGAACACACAGCCAGTCTGTCTTCAGACATGTTCAGGGACATCCAGTCATCATCACTGAACAGCCAGCACACACGCTGCACAAGACTTCCATCTGAGCTGGCTTTAGTTTCACGTGTGTGTGTGTGTTCTGAGAGACTTGATCAGAACCAGACCACAGCAGAACTCAGGACTGGGAGTGTCCCCTGTTCTGTTCTCCAGGTCTCCGTCGGTGACCTGGTCGGCATGGTGACAGCGTCAGAGCAGGCTGTGTCCAGGCGGCGGGACAGGGGGTCAGCTGTGGCTGGTGTGTTCGGGGTGTGAGCCGAGGTATTGCTGAGGTGCAATAACAGTCGCAGACACGCGGTTTGTGCTAGAAGGCGACTTACAGTTTGTTTTTTTTTACAATCGCTATGACCATTTTCAATACTTCTAACAATTTTCCTAAACTCTTAACGCACCAACACACCTACAACACACAATTGGCCAAACGGTTCATTTCATGCTCAAAATCACACATTGTAAACTAAACTCCAACACAAATGTTCATAACACAAACATACACAAACACAACACACCATGTCTACCAAAACACTAACACATGTTCTCTTTCAACAGCAACATTTAGTCAATCGTAGCACAATATCATAAAATACAGAAACCGCATTCTTTTATATTTGTCAGGTTTCACAGTATTTTGATCATAGATTGTGTTTTGCACTGCAGTTTCTTCTGAAGCCTCTACATGTTTGTTTTGTTGGATTTAGTAAATTTATGCATTTTCTTTCTTTTGCTGCGGAAATTCAGAAAAAAAAAGAATGACCCATCTCAGTAAAGGCTTCAATTGCAACAGGACATTACTGCAAGATAACAGAAATATGCAATATAGCTGCCGTTTACAGTATTTCAGCTACCCTAGCTCTGGCCCTTCTCTGAGCGCCACCACACATTCTAACTCCTCTCCTTCTCCCTTGTCTCATTCCTCTCCCTTGTCCTGGTACTTGTCTTCCTCTCCCTCGTGCAGGCATTACTGTATTCTTACTTTCTTCGTGTTGCTCAATATTGTTTTTTTTCCACACAAGATCAGCCCAAAGAGGTCCTCTTTATTTACCATATGGTCATGCGATTGAAAGAACCTCAACACCTGAGTGTTTCCTAGTTGGGAATCAGCTGTGATTTATTTGCATAACTTCAACCAGCTGTTTCTCAGTAGCAATAGAATAAAATACAGGGGATATATTTGTGTTTCAATTCACAATATGAACAGCTGTTCACTTTGACTTTAGCCAATACTGTAAGTTAGGTTTAGAACATGATGTTATCTGTTCTGACATTGAGTGTGAAAGCATTGGTAAATTGGGCAGTAAAAATCGATTGTTTTGGTCTTGGTTGATTTTGTGTGTAAAAGAAGTTCAAGCATTTTAAATTTGTGTTTACTGAATGCATTTTGTGTCAAAGCAACAACAAATTTGTTAATTGTATAGCCTACACAGATGGATGTTGTGCTCACTGTGTCAAGAGTTTAGGAAAATTGTTGACAAAAGTGTCATAGCGATTGTAAAAAACTGTAATCTGGCGAGGGGAACTTTTCCTCTTTCGGATGTACTCATTCCAGAACAGGGGTGATTAGAAACAGATGTAACGTAGCCACAACACACACACACTCACACACACACACACACACACACACACACACACACACACACACACGGAAGCACACACACAAACAAACACATACCAGGTAACCATTACGTTTATCAAGTCAAAGCTAGGCCTACTAGCCGCTGTACCAGTGAAGGCTGCCAGTGAAACCATATTAAGAGTCCCCAGAACCGTGGGTGATAAATCAAGCCAGTAGATGACTAGTGACTAGAGTTCTGTCCTCCAGCCTCCACCACTGCCAGTTAGAGAGGTGATTTATACAGCAGTAGGCTTATGGATGGTCCCCAAGCGCCACTAACACTTACATCCTCATACAGTAATAATGACAAACGTCCTCTCCTTCCAATCACCAGCGGAGACGCTTACTGATGCGATTAAGTATGACATCAGGTGTCATAAATTCAGAATGTATGCCATATTCCCAGAAAGATTTTTCAGTTGGCCTAAAATATACTGATATATGTAGGCCTACTACTGGTTTTACAGAGGGGTTGTTGTGACACATAACCGCTGTGGCATATAGTTAGATAACATGTAAAAAGGACCTACCTATGGGCAAGGCGAGGAAGAAGGGAAGCCAGCACAGTGTAAACATGCCCACCACAACTCCCAACGTTTTTGCCGCTTTCTTCTCCCGGGAGAACTTTAGAAGTTTCACCGTGAGAGAGCTACGCGTCTGGTTCCCGCGGCCTTTCGCGGCGCCACTTCCGCTGCTCCCGCCGTTGTCCTCGTGCATCTGGGAGCCCTTGTGGATCCTGAGGGTAAGCTCGCCGGAGTTCATTCTCTCGCGCATCACGCCGGCCTCCAGGTTCTTCGTAGTCCGTTTGGCAACGATGTACACCCGACAGTACATGGCCAATATAACGACTAACGGGATGTAGAAGGAGCCGAGCGAGGAGAACAGCGCGTAAAACGGTTCCTCGGTGATGAGGCACACAGTATCGTCCGGCGACGGCGGCTGCTTCCACCCAAGCAACGGTCCAATGGAGATGACAGTGGACAAGACCCAGACGCCGAACATGGCAAGCAAAGCCCGCTTCTCCGTCACTATGCCTGGGTACTGCAGCGGGTAGCTCACCCCGATGTACCGGTCTATGGAGATTACGCACAAGCTCATGATGGACGCGGTGCAGCACAGCACGTCGACAGCTGCCCAAATGTCACAGAAGATCCGTCCGAACACCCAGTAGTTAAGGATCTCCAGGGTGGCGGACACGGGCAGCACTGTGGTGCCCAGGAGCAGGTCAGCGATAGCTAGGTTGATGATGAAGTAATTCGTCGGTGTCCTAAGGTGCCGGTTGCACACCACCGAGAGGATGACGAGGATGTTGCCCACGATGGCGAATACGATGAAGGCTCCCAAGACCAACCCGAGAGGGATGGCACGGGTGAGATCCACCTCATCGACCACGGTTCGGTTTCCCGTTGAGTTGGTAGAGAAGTTAGATACTGGGGGTGGTAATGGTGTCCCCAGCAGAGTTCCGTCGATAAGTTCCGAAGAACCGTTATTCCAAAAGTTTGCCGCATCGTCAGTGCTCAGATTCATCTTGACTAAACAGGTACTCCATAGCAGGCTTCAAATCACTTGCAGCTGCAACAGGCGAAAATGAGCAACACCATGCCAAAATAAATGTGTATTGCTGGACTAAGTATTAGCAGGCAACATGTTGATACGCATCGGTTATTAAATCTTCAGTTTACATATTTCGTGAAACGGGTGCCTTTCTGTCTCCTAATAAAAAACTGCACGGAACATGAACCGAGTTAATGCGGCTCTGGCCCCTTTAGTTCGCTAGCCCTTCAACAGTGTCACTCCCTCCCTGTGGACAGTGTGCTCTGTTGAATACTGAAGAGGGAGCAACGACCCCTTATCCTTTCACTGTACCCAAACCCCTGCGCGCACAGACTGAGGCGAGCTTTCTCGTTGGTTCTGCCTGACGTTTGAGTGTGTGAGACTATTACCAGTAACCTAAACCTGCTATATGACGTGTATGACGTAACCACCCAAGAATACCCGCAGTTACAATTATCTTTGCAGACGGAGAAAACGCGTGTGTGGTTATACTGTTTGGGTGCGTTACGCTTACGCACGCAACAATCTGATCCCTGCCACTGAAGACTGAAGGTGGTGCGTTATCCTGGGACGTTTTAAGAGGTTGTGCGTCTTTTGGAAACTTTTTTTTTACATCGTGTTTAAAATGGGTATAGGCTCTGCTGGTAATGTTTTCTGATTGGCCTTGATCTTCCCTCAGCATGCCTGCGCCTCGTCCATTGATTGTATATAGCGGGACTAGTTACCCCTTCTCAGCGTGAGAAATGTTTGAAATGCGTGAGAAACACAAGGTGTTGTGTCAGAGCGTGAGAAATGGCTGAAATGCTTGAGACTTTAGAGGCCAGGGTATAAGGAAGTGGAGATTTAATATATGTAGTAATTCCAAATGTTTGTTCTTTGTTTTAATCGACAGTATATTGTTATTTTCTCTCTCGACAAGAGAAAAGAATCAGGTGCACTAATAGTCTCGAATTGCACATTTGAACCCAGCTTGAACCTGTAGGCCTACTGTAGGTTGCATGTGAAAGGGATTTAGAACAGCCTGAGTGGATACACATGCGTATAAGTATCCTACTATTTTCAATGTATTTTGGTAAACCCTAAATGCCCGAGGTAGGTATTTCAGTGGGTTAGAGAGCCCTGATCTCACTGCAGGCTAGAATAATGTGTCTTATACACACACATCACATACCGCTAAGCATATGCACCAATGCCTGAGGCGTATTCAAGTTCCTCTAAGAGAAATTATTTTATTTTTGATTCAAGGTTCTCTAAACTAATCTTGTCTCAGTGTGTCTGTTATAAGATCTTGTAGGATCACTGTTCGGTCTATAAATGTTTCAGGTTTGCCATGTGATCCGTCATGGTCCAACTGGGTGCTTAGACTCTCCATTCCAGAGATACCCTCTCAATCTCTCCATCCAGCATGAAGGACCACTACGATCTGGGTAATATGAAATGTTTTCATAAATAAATCTAGCTAGGTTCCATCTCCTCATACCCTAAGTAGGATTTTAGTGCATGGTTTTATAGTATTATTTTCTGGGCTTCCCATTAGATGGAAAACCTTCAGAACTGAAATAACATTGTTTCGTTTTTTCTCTCTGTTTGTCAAGTGCCTGGTGCCAGGTCCTGCTAGAAGACTAGGAGGACTGTCTCTTACCTTTTGCCTGGAGGAGAAGGTTTGTGATTGGTCCAGACAGCCACCACAGCCGTGGAGTCCTCAGGATCAGATGGTGAACTAGCCACCAGGTTTGGAGAACACATTGTCATTTTACAAGGAGAGAATACATTGTCATCTTATTATAATCTTTTTAAACTTTTCTTTTGGGTAGTTTGTATTGTAGTGTGGGGTCTACTTCAAGGCCATGCAAGAGATGATCAGATGAAAAATGTCAGTTTATTTAACATTTATATTTAAAGTCATTACAGATCAATGAAGGATAATTGTTTACAGACTTTGAGACTACATGAGTGGAGTAGCTCGATGTTAAGTGTTACCTAGGTTACCTAGGGGTTGTCCAGGGTGAAGACAAAGAACACACTACTGATGAAAAGTTGTTCCTGTCTAGTGAAGTGCATGAAGGATATACAGTAAATAGTTATTTTGGCCCGGAACAGATCCCTTTTGAAGGAAACAATTACAGCCAAGCTGTTCTCACCACTATCAGCCCGGCGCAGGCTCTCTCCTCCGCCCGGCACAGCAGATCCCAGCTCTCGGATGCGCGGCTGAGAAAAAGCCCCTAAATGAAGCGAAGTGTGGAGGAGTCGGGTGAACAGGGGCCGCTCGGCCCTGACAGCTCAGAGCTCAGAGCCGCCTGAGGTAATGGAATGCAGATTTTAACGAGGAACTTGGATTCCTCTGCATACATGGAAAGCTTTAAGGCTTGAGACCAGGATGTTCTCCCTGTCGATAACCCCAGAGGTCCAGGGTGAGGGGGTGAGGAGGTGATGAGGTGATGAGGTGAGGAGGTGATGAGGTCATATACCCCTCTTTGAATTTTCCTCCCCTACCTGTTTCTCATTCCCACATTCACATCTCCGTCGTCGCGGTGATGACACAGTATAATTGAGTCATATGCCGGCTGCTGTATTCTCCACACAGGCCAACCTGTCCCTATAGTAACTGCTAGCTACAGGTGGCGCCGACCTACGACCCCACCCTGAGACTGAACGTCGAGCACAATGAACGAAGCATGAAATTAGCTGTCAGAGAAACCAATCTGTTAACACCACAAGAGCTGAGTGCCTCTTCTCTGTGTGTCTCTGTGTGCTGGTGTGAATTAAACAAAGGGCCCAGGAACCGGGTGCAGAGAGAGAACACCATGACAGGCTTCTGCAACAGAGCCTTTCTCCATTAATTAGCTGCTGGCCGGGAGAGGTGGAAGGGAGCAGAGTATAGCTCTCACGCTCCCTTCATGCATATGATAAGCAGCCATTAGTCAAGCCGGGCGGTGTTTTCAAGCAGGATGAGGAGGATGAGGAGGATGAAGAGGGATCCGCTCTCTCCAAAACCTGCTTTGCATGGTGATCCACAGCTGGCTCTCTTCAGCACAGACCCACGTCGGATTTATCTTCCTGGGTTCCTGGGTCCACAGTTTACACAGCTTGATTGCTCAATCTTTTGCTCTGCGTGAGGCGAATCAAACCCACCCCAGGTATCTGAGGCAGTATGTGAATGCATGGTACCCCCTGGGCCTGGAAACACTTGTGGTGCTTGTATTTACATTAACATTACATTTACATTTAGTCATTTATCCAGAGCGACTTACAGTAAGTATAGGGACATTCCCCCCGAGGCAAGTAGGTGAAGTGCCTTGCCCAAGGACACAACGTCATTTTGGCACGGCCTGGAATCGAATTCTGATTACTAGCCCGATTCCCTAACCGCTCAGCCACCTGACTCCCACTCTCATTTACTCACCCTGATGGGCCTGATCCTCAGGAGAGCGATGCTGTGTTGGTGTTTACTGCTCTCTGACGGACAGCTGTCCTCTCCGTGGACCACACACAGCCTGGCTCTGGCCCACGCCGACCTGGACCGAGAGAGAACCAGAACCGGTCGGTCTGATGCAGAGCTGGGCGGCAGATGTTGTGCTGATCTGTAAACGTGCCCATATATGGTCCATGGTTGGTAGGAACAGTTGGTAGATGGTGGATCAGATTAACATAACACAAGGAGAATACTACCATCCCTCTCTCTCTTCATTCCAAATGTTCTCTCTCGTTTTCTCTCTGTATTTGATAAAAAGACCAAATGTGTCCATTGTTCTGGATGTGTGTGTGTGTGTTCCAGCCTCACACACACACACACATCCAGAGATGTGTCCTGACAACAAGCCGCCAAGCATGATTAGGACACATCACATGGTCACACAGATCTGAGGAGAGGAAATCAATTTCTGCCTGTCCTGAAAGAACGTGATTGTGACACTGTGGACAGAGTTAGCACACACCAAGCCTAAGGTACACCTTGGGAGGTGTGGGTGGGGGGACGGGGGCTGTATCCACGGTGATGCCTTATCAGGATGAGTGTCGGCAACTCTCAACAACCCCAACTCCAACATGTGAATAACTCACATCCTTTTTTATACAACACAATCCTCCAAAAAATCGGAACCATTTATAGACGATGTTGCTCGGCACCATTCTGTCCCGCATTTGCTGTTGTTATTCTTACTTCCTTGTCCAGAAACCCCTTTATTCTGGGTTTAGAGGCTGGTCTGGATCTGTAGGCTTATGACTGAACACTAGATCAATGAGATCCATATGTGCGCAATTGAGTACTGAGAATGTTTGTGTGTGTGTGTGTGTGTGAGAGAGAACGAGTGAGTTTGAGTGTGTAGAGTAGTAGGAACCAGTGTGTGTTTGTGAATGAGAGAGCGAGTGATGATTTGTAAATGAGTGTGTGAGTGTGAGTGTGTGTGTGTGCTAGCCTCCCGCTCATCACTCAAACTCTCTCAGCGGTCATGATTCTCCACGGACCTCCGTTAATGGCACGCACCCACAATCATCCTCCAGCAGTCCTCCCCCAGGCTGGGCACGGCCCGAGGAGCGCGTAGGGGCCAGTGCACAGCTTGTTCCCGTATCTCATTCAGCGCATGAATCCATCAACAACCTTCTCCTGTTTCCGAACCGTTTTCAGATGTCTTTTAGGAGACTCTTTCTAGGACCAACAACTTCACTGTGATACAGTGTCTACCTTATATAAGAGGTTAATACTCTCCGTTTGCCTTTCCCTGCCTCTCTCTGTCTCTCTCGGTCTCTCTCTCTCTCCGTCTCTCTCTCTCTGTCTCTCTCGGTCTCTCTCTCTCTCTCTCTCTCTCTCTCTCTCTCTCTCTCTCTCGGTCTCTCTCTCTCGGTCTCTCTCTCTCTGTCTCTCTCTCGGTCTCTCTCTCTCTGTCTCTCTCTCTCTGTCTTTCTCCCTATGTCTCCCATCTCCTATCTTTCTCTCCCCTCCTCTATCTGTGTTTTTTAGTCTTTCCCTCACCTCTCTCTCTTCTCCCCCCTCTCTCTCTCTCTCTCTCTCTCTCTCTCTCTCTCTCTCTCTCTCTCTCTCTCTCTCTCTCTCTCTGTCTCTCCCTCTCTCTCCAGTGCTTGTGATGCAGTCGGGCTGCAGTTGATTGTCCCCATGTTCCTCTCTTGCTGAAGGTGACAGCAGATATGGAATGAGGGGGGGTGGGGAGGGGGGGGGGTGAATGACACTCTAACCTCCTGAGGGGGGACGATCCAGTGTAAGCTGACTCAGTTGTTCAGAACTTTGATTAGAAGTCATTTCCCTGGGTGCCGAGGCAGCAGTGTGAACCACTTGGACAATCTGCATCATTGAACCCCCCCCTCCCTCCTCCTCCTCCTTATCTAAATTCTCAACCATCAATTTAGTAATTTAACACCCCTGCAGTGTAAGGGCTCTGTAGCCAAATCGTTTTTATTATCGGCAATTTTCCTCTATTGTGTCGCACGGAGGCACATATTCCTCATGCCTCTGCAGATTGTGAAAGCATCCAGAACGTTCCTGACCAGGCGGCAAAGCACCCTGACGGGCTGCATTCACTTCCTGTTAGCTGCCACAGCGTGATAGAGCGTGAGTCTGGATGCAGCCGGGTGCAGATAGCACAGTCTCAGCCGGGTGGGATTGGATGCGCTGGGATGCATTGAGGAAGATGGCGAGAGACTGTCGTTCAGGGCTGTGAAAAACATGGGGAAGAAATGAGAAAGAAAAGGAGAGGAAGATAGGAAAGGAGAGGAGAGGAGACAGTAGGAAAGGAGACGAGGATATAAGAGTGGAGGAAGAAAACGTTTAGAAGTGAAGCATGCCCAGTGGCTTCATGAACCTGTTGGCTCTGGTTTGTTCCTGCGTCGTCTGGGCAACACGGAGCTGCCCGTCATCACTGGTTTGTTGTGACGCGTCTCAGACCAGATGTTTCCTCTGCTGTGGGTGAAGATCTGCTGTGAAGATCTCTCATGTTAGCACACAGCTTTCTCACGTTAGAGCTGTCTCTCTCTCTCTCTCTCTCTCCCTCTCTCTCTTTCTGTCTTTCACCACTTGAGTGTACTGCCATCTCTCTCTCTTTGCAAACCTCCCTATGGTCCACAGTAGAATGTTCTCACGGCTTCCTATGTGCTCTTGGATCCGTGTAAGAACAGGTGTGTCTCTTCCCCATTCCCCATCCTCCCTCTCTCCACCTCCCTCCTTCCCTCTCTCCACATCCCTTCTTCCTTCCTTCCTCCCTCCTACCTCCCTCCCTGTCAGTGTGGATGAGTTATCTGAGGATCTCACTTGGACGACAGTTCCAGCCCACACCATTTAAAAAGCCCTTGCTCTCTTCTCCTGACTGCCCGCGTCACATCAATATAAAACCTGCTGGATAGGGAGCAGCTGGTCAGAAGGTGATTTCTGTCAAATGCAAGCCTGGCACTTTCCAAAGCACCATTTATATTATACAGGGGTGGGTGAAGGGAGGAGAACGAAGGAGGACACAGGAGAAGGGTGGAGGGAAGAGGGAGTAGGAGGAGGAGGAGGAGGAGTGTGGAGGAGGAGGAGGAGTGTGGGGGAGGGAGGAGGGAGGGAGGAGAGAGGAGGGAGGAGAGAGGAGGAGGAGAGAGGAAGAGGAGGAGGAGGAGGAGGAGGAGGGAGGGGGAGGGGGGAGGGAGGAGGGAGGGAGGAGAGTGGAGGGAGGAGGAGGGAGGAGGGCGGGAGGAGAGAGGAGGAGGAGGTGGCACAGATGATCACTCAGTTGATATAGGTCCCGTTTGATCCCCTGGTGACCTTGACAGCATCCATAGAGCCTAAATCAGAGTGACAGAGGACCCAACCTTAGTCTGGCAGGGTATGTGTGACTGTGTGTGTGACTGTGAGAGTGTGTGTGTGTGTGAGTGTGTCTGTGTGTGTGTGATGAACTATAACAGGTTAGGGTTAGAGCAGTTGAGCATGTCCATCAGAGAATGCAATGTGGTAGAGAAGGTAATGAGCTGGCAGACACCCAACACACACACACACACACACAATACACACCCAATACACACACACACACACACAATACACACACCCAATACACACACACACACCCAATACACACACACACACACCCAATACACACACACACACGCACGCACTCTTATAACTGCTGACTGGACAGTTTAATGTGGTGCCTCGCTCCACTGCTCCATCCACACCATTAGATGATTGACTTCCATGGCCTCTGAGGGGAGCGGTACTGGGTACAGGCCCACAGTGGCTCCCCTTGGGTCAAGAAGATTACAGCCGTGACCACCATAGTTCCATAAAACATCCCAGGTTTAATGCCACTGCTGCACTGAAGTAAAAAAAAAAAAAAAAAGTCCCTACCCTTGCAGAGCTGTGAATCCCTACCATCCTACTGTTTGTGAAGAGATACGATCTGGAACATTCTTCCTGACAGCCGCTGTATCCTCCATAACATTAGTAGAGTTCAGCAGATCACATACCTTTGAAAGGTCATTTGCTTTGAACTTAATCAAGGAAACACTTAGGAGACTGGATATCTCCTTCTGAAAGATGGATTCAGCCCACAGATATAGCTGGAATCAATAGGAGTGTCCATGCAACTGACCAGTAGGTCTGGAGGGAGGGAGGGGGTAGTGAGGGAAAGCAACACAGTAATTTGTGGAGAGTACATTGGATTTATGTTATTTATGAAGAGCAATCTGGCCCATATGTGATCTATCTGACTGTGCTCACATTCGCCTGGAGGAATGCATGATTTGGCAACCATCATATCTTCCAGAAGAGAGTGACATGCACTCTAATACACACACTACACACAGACACTCTCTCTCACACACACACACACTACACACAGACACTCTCTCACACACACACACACACACACTACACACAGACACTCTCTCACACACACACACACACACACTACACACAGACACTCTCTCACATACACACACACACACTACACACAGACACTCTCTCACACACACACACACACACTACACACAGACACTCACACACACACACACACACACACTACACACAGACACTCTCTCACACACACACACACACACTACACACTCTCTCTCTCTCACACACACACACTACACGCTCTCTCTCTCTCACACACACACACTACACACTCTCTCACACGCACACACACTACACGCTCTCTCTCTCTCACACACACTACACACAGACACTCTCTCACACACACACACACACTACACACTCTCTCACACGCACACATGCTCCCCTTTCCTCCACATAATTGGAGCATTCTTCGAGTGATTAAATGAAAACAGCAGTGTTACAATAACACCATATCAAAATGCCATCCTGGAGCATGGTGATGGACTTACAAGTACAAAATGTGTTTCTCTCAAAAAGAAAATATACTGTATGTTATGTAGTTATGATTTTAGTCAACTTCAGTTTATTTTGCCTCTTTTTTGACATGATAGCATAAAAGTACTCGTGGATGTGAAAGGGTACAGTTAACAATAATCATCTAATCAAATCCCTGTTTATACAGAATTTGATCCTTTTCAATGACTCGTGTCAAAAAGTGACAGGGAAATCAACTCCACAGATTCAAGCTAAACTCTCAGAAGAGAGAAGTTCGAGATGAAATGTAGAAAACCTGAAAGAGAGTAGGACCAGGGAGACCTCCTCCTCCAGAGTCTCTCCCAGGAGTCCTCCTAGGCACTCCTGCCGCAAATTAGACCCAATCTTCACACGGAATGAAAGGATAGCAACATCCAAAGTGCAAGTCTCAATTCTAGTGGCCAAAACCCATCTGGGTCGTCTGACACCTACAATCAAACACACCGTCTAGGAGACATCAGAACTGTGTCGCACAACAACCAAACACCAATTACTGCCTTTATCCGACTCGGATAGAGATTGGAAATCGTGCTCCGATTCAAAGAGGGTTCAACTAGTGATTTGCAGGAGGGCAGGAGGATTACTGCTCTGATTGAAAGCGGGGTCTGTGTATGTGGAATGGAGCTCTGGTTGTCCCTTGCAGTGATCCGTAGTTTGCAGAGATGATGAGGGCTTGTTCTGTCATCCCCTCTCTGAGCCCTCTGAGGTCATCAAAGATGTTAGAAAGTTAAAGATTGGGCAGTTCCACCTGAAAATAACTAGGGCATGTGATTGGCTCGGGGGTGGAGTAGAGCAGGCTTTGAGGCAAATCACAGAGCCAAACGTTAAGATCATTTTTTTTTTTACTAGATCACGTTTCGGACAAGGTCACTTACACTGCCTAACTGTATCCCCTTCCCTTGTAAGAGATCCATCCAGTCAATCTACTGGAATCTAATCGAATTTCCTACAGTAAATCTAAAGCTCCATGTTTGGAACACAAACACAGCCTTGATTGTTCTACTCATTTCATTCATATTTGCTGTCCATCAAAGGAACAAGAAGACAAAAAAACAAACGCTATTTATATCCCTGAATCCATATAAGAAATTAATGGAAGGACTGGCGCCAAGCAACACTGTAAAAAGGTCCTTTGATAAAGAGGTCTTTTTGTATGTTTGTCAATGGGCTTCCAACTGACATTTCAGTTGGCAGGGGGTCCTGGCAGTAATGGAATTAGTCTTAGAAAAAACATTTAATTATGATCTAGCTCGGTTGGGGTCGATGCCGTCACCTCCGTTTGCTTCTGAGAGTATACACACATTCGGAAATGAAACCTTATTTTTCTGCTCCCCAACAAATCTTAGTTTGTTATGAATTATGTCCTACGCTCAAGAGTAAAATGTGCTTCAGAGTTGCATTTAGTAATCAAATCAGGTAAATACCACAGTCAACACAGTCTAGGTGAAATTATCTTGAGCTTCTAAACACCAAAATGTAAGTTTCTCCTCTCATGCTCTCGGCTGAGATTAGATTTTGGTGAAGAACATTTTGTGCATGTGTGTACCGCAAACACACTCACTCATGCACACACACATACATCTGATATTGATGAGAGAACATCCTTTGATGTTCGGCCCGCTAACAGTGAAATATGCACTGGAACTCAAGCCGCCTCTCACCGGACTCAAGGGTCCTCCAGGCCTCAGAACATTCCACCCACCTCCACCTCCTAGGGAGTAAAACAAGCGCACCTTATCTCTCTACACGCAACCATGAGACCCCCAGGCTGCACCCGCACATCCACACACTGGGTTCAGACACTCTTTATCTATGAGACAGCTGGTGTGAATGTGCTTATCTGTCTTCCTGCTGTGGTCCATGTCAACACAGAACACACACACAGTATGTGATTATCTACCATATCTTTATTCGACAGTGGGATGGGCTTTGCTGAGCGTGTGCTGTGGCTAAGAGGAAGGAGGAAGATCACTGGCATGGATGACAGCATGGAGGATGATCACAGGCATGGATGAGAGTTTAGACGGTTTCATCTTTGTTTGAAAGGTTCCGCAGTCAGAGAGTGGACTGAACTCAGCACCCCCCGCTGCACCATGCTTGAGGTATGTGACGCTTTATCTACCAAGACCACACTCAGATCAGGAGTCTGTCTCCCCGTGTCCCATCTCAGAGAGCCGCTGGTGTGTGTTGAATCAGACACAGCTCAGCTTAACGGCTTACAGGTCATGAGGCACAGCTGATCTAATGAGGAGCCTGGCTTAAGGCCCCAACAGCTCCAGGGTCAACAGGCGCTTCACCTGCAGAGACCATGGAGCCACAGGTCTGGTACCTTCTTATTACTTCCTGTTTACTGTTAAAAAAAAAAAAAAACTGCAACAGACGAGGATAGAGAATTGATAGTGTGCATTTTCAGTTTGATTTGTGTCATGGTTTTAGCTTTCTGGACTGTTACATTTGTTATTTTTGCAAGTAAATGTGAACCTTTTTTTCCGAAAATATGTTTTCAACCTTTAGAAACTTTGTTTCAAAGTTATTTTTCGAAAATAATTTGCCAACCTTTCTAAACTTCCTTTTACAACTTTTCCTTTTTCAAACTTTTTTCAACTTAAAAAAGAAAGTGTAAAACAGAGTAGAGTAAAGCAGAGAGCAATAGTGTTACACAATAGTGTAGTACAATACAGTACAGTAGAGTTTAATAGAGTCCTCAAGTTCACAGCTGAAACTAACTACAACAAACAAGGAAACTGGAAACCTGACGCAAACACTAACCAGACACAGGTGCAGCTGATGACATCACAGGTGCAGCTGATGACATCACAGGTGCAGCTGATGACATCACAGGGAAACACCGGGGCAGGGAAAACCCAGATCTGGCTTGGGGAACGGCCATGTGCGTGACACCAAGTGATGAAGTGAAGACGGGGGAGGAGGAAGAGACGATGAGCAAGGGACAGAAAAAAGGAGAGGAAAAACAGAAACAGAAGCAAAAATAAACTTTGTATGGAAGTTTGTAAATAAACCCTAAAATAAAAACTCATCTTATGACCCTCTAGACATTGTCCCCCGCCAAGCGGCTGGGAGAGGATATTTTAATCCTGAGAAACATGATGAGAGGAGAGGAGGGAAAGGAGAGAGGCAAAGAGGAGAGGATTGGAGTGGAGAGGTGAGGAGAGAAGGGGGGAGGAGGAGAAGGGAGGGGAACAGAGAGGAAGGGAAGGGAGGGGAGGAGAATATATATAGATTAGACAGACCTGATACAGTAATTGTTTCTGCTTAAACTGCTGAGTCAGGAGACAGTGTCCTATAGAACTTGTTCTCTGGCTTTGTAGATAAGTGAACCTGCGGATGAGAGTGTTGTGGATCTCTGTCAGTGTCTTGGTAGACTGCAACTGCTGCATCAGCACTCGGCACCAGATGTGAGAGTCTGTTTGCGATTGTGTGTGTGTGTGTGCCTTAATGTCTGTGTGTAATAAATGAGAAGGATGCTTCAAACATCATCAATGCGACTCCAACATTTCCCAGCTGTGGTGTGTGTGTGTGTGTGTGTGTGTGTGTGTTGTGTGTGTGTGTGTGTATAGGAGGGGGCGACGGCGACGGGGGGTCGTAAAACATAAATATTTTTTAAGTTCAAATTCTTCGAAGACAGGAACACATGGTTGCAGTTAGGCCAGGGAGATATGTTAGACCTGCATGAAGATAAATGTGTGTGTACACTATAGCTGCAGAGGTTTTTTTGTATGTGTGAAACTCAATACGTTGGTAC
>CM042855.1:13945592-14023092 GCA_023658055.1 Thaleichthys pacificus | reverse complement strand
ACCCAGAACCCCAGAAACACACAGCATGGCGTCCCTGAACGCACCAAGCTCTGGGTGACCCAGACCCCAGAAACACACAGCATGGCGTCCCTGAACGCACCAAGCTCTGGGTGACCCAGAACACCAGAAACACACAGCATGGCGTCCCTGAACGCACCAAGCTCTGGGTGACCCAGACACCAGAAACACACAGCATGGCGTCTCTGAACGCACCAAGCTCTGGGTGACCCAGAACCCCAGAAACACACAGCATGGCGTCTCTGAACGCACCAAGCTCTGGGTGACCCAGAACCCCAGAAACACACAGAATGGCGTCCCTGAACGCACCAAGCTCTGGGTGACCCAGAAACACACAGCATGGCGTCTCTGAACGCACCAAGCTCTGGGTGACCCAGAGACACACAGAATGGCGTCCCTGAACGCACCGAGCTCTGGGTGACCCAGACCCCAGAAACACACAGCATGGCGTCTCTGAACGCACCAAGCTCTGGGTGACCCAGAACCCCAGAAACACACAGCATGGCGTCTCTGAACGCACCAAGCTCTGGGTGACCCAGAACCCCAGAAACACACAGCATGGCGTCTCTGAACGCACCGAGCTCTGGGTGACCCGGCAGTAGCCCGTCACCCTCAAACTGAAGAAGTCTCTAAAACCAAACTGGATGTATCAAGGTCTTGGTAAACAGTCAGAGTATTCCATCCTTATCTGAGCCCTGAGGGCAAACGTCTGAAGAGGAGCTGGGATAGAAATATGATGAAGTCATTTGCATGTATATGGATAAGGCACAACATGGTTATCATAATTCATGAATATTTTCCTGTAAAAAAATAGGCTGTGTGATGACTCACATGCACACAGACAAGCAAGAAAAGACAAGGAAAGGCACAAACAGAGAGAGACACACACACACACACACACTCATACACACTCACACAAACACACACAGTGAAACTGGAACTGTCCAGAAATTTGTTCTTTTCGCATAGCCGTGTCCTGGATTATAGTACATCAGCCAAAAAAGTATCAGTACAAAACAAGCACAGCATGAACCTATCGCAATAATGATATCGACTAATTTGACAGTTCCACAATTGCCCTGGTAAACATACAAATACCTATACCTCTACTGACATTTCAGTCTAGGTTTCCGTAGTATTCAACTGAAACCAGAATGATAGAATGGAAAGGTTTGGGTTCCTGTTCCGTTGTTGTCATGACGGGCCATATAAGGAAGATGTGATTACTAAGGACTGCTACGTGCACATATAACATGTGCCTCCCCAGGAGAGATCTGGATTTAGATGTTACTGTCCAAATATGTTCAGTTGTATTCTTTGGGAAGGACAGATTTTTATTGTTTTGTATTCTTCCCATAAATGTTTCAGTTGTTATAAATCTCCTAATCATGACGACTATATTTCATGGAGTCAACTGTATTTTTTACGAGAGGGTACTTTATTTTTTATTTTTTATGATGTAGTGCTGCTTATTTTATTAATACTTCTTACACTGTATTCCTAATCAAATCATGTGAAATATTTACACTTCATTCAATGTTCAAACAACACATGTATTGTTCTTTGAAGACATCAATTTATGGGTTGAGTTGCCTTATTAATACAGCAACATGACAAGAGCTTAACTGTTCACATACATCACACTACTTCCTCCACCACAACTGTATGGGAAACAGATCTGAAATTACATCGACCATTTATCACTTAAGCTGAAAGGTTAAAAAAAGATGCTACTTGGCTACAGTAGCCTAACTGAGCACATTATTCCAGACTAGACCGTGTGTCCGTGACAGGAATTGAAGCAACAGCGTCTACAATTCCACCTCACACAAACCTTGATCTAAACCATCTCTCCTTCGTGGAGCCGACCATTACTGGCATTACGTATTTGTTGCCAAGTTTGAATGATCACGCACATATTTGATAGCCTGTATTATGTACGAATGCAAGATCAACTGTACTCAGTGGGGTCTGTTACATAGTCATTGCACAACTTCGCAATTTTAACCCCCTCCTGTGTGAGCCATCAGGCTCTGTTATCCTAAACGAGGAATGTGAACGCTTGAACTAAAGGAGTCGCGGACGAAGCTGGAAGAAAAAAAAGAAAGAAAACCCAAACGGGAGGCAGATTTCCCTGAGGGCCGGCTGATATTTAACAAGCAGCGGACTTGTAACCTTCTCTCCCATTCCTCCCCGCACACTCACCGCCTCCGTAGCCCGGCGAGACCCAAATCCATAAAGCCAATTATCTTTCCTCTGCTTTGATGTTGAAGTTGGTATGATAACTCAAATGCTACGAACTACAGTGTCCTAAAAGAACAAGATTGAATGAAAGAGAACTATAAAAGTTCCAATTGAATGATGTGTAACTTTAGTAGGCATGGGAGATCACTTAGGCAGAGTTAATGTGAGCAGGATCAGACCAGCCCTGAGATGGTATTAGTGTAATGAAGAAGTTTACAAGGGTTTATAAGTTTTACAGACCTAGCGATGAGAGGCCTGCAGAATCTCCCTGTTTCCCTCTGCTCTCTACGCTTGGCACTCTGCTGCTGGGCTAGATCCCCTGACATGTTATTATGAAGTCATGGCTTTATTTCATCACAATTTATGATATTATACCTTAATGAGGGGTGGCTTTATACAATCACTTCTCATGTTATTATGACTTAATAAGTCAAGGCTTTGTACCATCATTACTCATGTTATTATACCTGAAGTCACAGATTATTATCATCTCGATTCATATTATTATACCTTAATAAGTCAAGGCTTTACATCATCGTGTTAATAAGTCCCAGGTTCATACGATCATTTCACATGTTATTATACCTTAATAAGTCATGGCTTTCTACGATCATTAATCATGTTATTATAACTTAATGAGTCATAAAACCACCCTAACCCTAACAATAATTTATAATGTTACCACACCGTAATTTGTCTTGTTTTATGAAAAGCGGTGTCTGTACCAGTCCTGCTATCTGGAGGCAGGATCTATGGAGGATACAGGGCTGTGGAGAAACTGATCTGGATCTCCTGATCAGCATCTACAGCACATGTCTGGTAGGAAGGAAAACTGGGAGCAGATATGTGTGTGTTTGTGCGTCTATGTGTGTGTGCTTGCATGTGTGTATGTTTTTGTGGGTGTGTGTGTTTGTGTGTACTAGTAAAATACAAGATCATTGCTGTGTAGACTAGCAGGCTGTCTGTGACTCCAGAGAGGGTATGGTACAGACCACGTCAATAAATACTGGGTCTGTCATGTGACTCGACGTGGCTTGTGTTATTCATGGCAGGATGTGAGTACTATAACAGGGCCTCTCAACACACACACACACACACTGACAACACATACTTGCACACACACACTTACTTGCACAGACACACAAACACACACACACACACATACTTGCACACACACACTTACTTGCACAGACACACAAACACACCACACACACACCCCCAGGCCTCGACTTCCTAGTCTTGCTCCTAATATTAATGAGAAAACTTTCCTCACTGCATATTTGGAGAAGCATTGATTGAAGGATTGATATTGATTGACTGACTGGCAGGACATTTTAAACAGCCTCCGTCTCTTGTTTAGTTCTCCTTGTATCAAAATCAATGTTGTTATTTTAGTTTATCATAATTTTCTTGGCTTTTTCCATTTTTGGCTGATTGTTCAGTCCCCCCCTCCCCCCCCCCCCACACACACACACACAGGTCTGTTGACACAGCTAGGCCTACTCTCTGGCAGGACCAGGGGGCAAGGCACAATTAACTGTTTATGACCTCTGGTTGGTTATGAGAGCAAACACACAGTTTGACTATAAGTCTCCAATAAGTGGAACGGATGCAGTGTAGTTTCACATAGTTGAAGTTCAAGGTTCAAATCCAGTTTGTCCCGGTGTTCCCTGTGACACCGCTGCTGGCGACGGGTCGAGCCGTCTAACCGCGAGCGTTTGGAGCGCAAAGCCTCATGGGAAGATGTCAAAGGGGAGCGATGGCGTGCAACAGCACCAGGCCAGCCT
The DNA here is from genome assembly GCA_023658055.1 of Thaleichthys pacificus. Taxonomy (NCBI): domain Eukaryota; kingdom Metazoa; phylum Chordata; class Actinopteri; order Osmeriformes; family Osmeridae; genus Thaleichthys; species Thaleichthys pacificus. Next base: position 14,019,043 of record CM042855.1, on the reverse strand, counting down.
GGAGAGAAAGTGTTTTGAAAACCAAGAGTTGATGTGTGATGTTTTGACAAGACTTTTTATTACTGAGACCTGTTTTACTGTGTTATGTTTTAACTGGTGATCATATCCAGGGTCCCCGCTATATTTACATTCTCTATATGAAGGGATTCAGGGACTATGTTACCTGTAAAGAAAATGGCACAATCCACGAGGAAGTTTAAAAGTTCAGGAAGATCAAGAACAGGTAAGATTTTTTAACTAAAAACTAAAAGTGTATCCCCTGTAACGAGGCCCTCTGAGAGTTGTTAAACAACACAGACAGCTCAGTGCCAGTGGAATGTCAATTCCTAATTTTGGAGTAGCCCACATCTTTCCAGCCAAATATGTTCCAGCTATCTTTTTCCAGCCAATAACCTTCAGGTTTTTCTCTTTGGCTTGTACAGTGACACCCCTGTCAATCAAACTCGAGCTGATGTAAAGCGTGGAAAAATCGTGAGAGTTTCTTCTCATTTCTAAGTTTAATTTATAATGTTACTTTTTGCAGCAGATTAATAAAACTGAGGAAACTTGGTTGGTAAAACAGTTTTGGGGGGCTTTCATCAAGCATCAAGAGCAACGAATGCTCTTGAAAACAGAAGTCTGTTTCCAGTTTTTTTTGTGTGCCAGCGAAGCGAGCTCTGTTTTAGACGAACAAGGCTGGTCTGGATGGGAACCAGCATGTTGAGAAAACACATTGGGTCTGTTTGATTTGAACCCCCAAGCAGCAGAGAGGCTAATGAGATGTGACAGTGTGACACTGTGCTAATGACACAGAGCAACTCTCAGCGTGAAACAAGCGTTTCCTCAAGTCGTGCTCGTACTGTCGATGTTTCTAATAGTAGGGAAGAGAGAGAGAGACAGAGAGTGAGAGAGGGAAAGAGAGAGAAAGAGAGAGAGAGAGAGAGAGGGAGAGAGAAAAATCCCAGTTTTGACAGATTGGGAGCCCGAGTTGTTTGTGTCCTTAGGGATTTCGAGCTCGTAAAACAATCTGAGGAGTTTCAGTCGAGGCAGCCAACAGTTTGTCCATCCTTCCTGTTTTCTTTTTTTAATAATTGTCTTTTAATTTCCATCCTTTCTAAATGGAGATCTGCGTGGAATATGGAATGTTACACTGGAACTCAGCTCGCAGTCACGGGTTCTAATCACCCTGAAGTCATGACTAATATCCGGACATAGTAATTCAAACATTCCATTATGGAAATATAATTTATCTTTTTTAATTCTCTCTCTCTCTCTGTCTCTTTGCGTCTCTCTCTTTCTATACCTCTCATCCTCTTCCCAGGGGTTGTTACAGTAAGATGTGATATAGTGACACTAAACCCACAGTGTGGTGGTTTCCTCTCCTGATTGAAATGCTGCTGATGCTGTGAGAACTTCAGCCGTCTGAGAGAGGCCCTGACCTCACACGTTTCCATGGCGCTGCCCGCGACAGTGGAACAACGTCTCTCTTGTGTTCCTCTCACACAATGCAGCAGGAGACGAGACGATTGAGCAACCTGCGAGTAGTGGTGATCAAGAGAGAGAGAGAGAGAGAGAGAGACAGAGAGAGAGACAGAGAGAGAGAGAGAGAGAGAGAGAGAGAGAGAGAGAGAGAGAGAGAGAGAGAGAGAGAGAGAGAGAGAGAGAGAGAGAGAGAGAGAAGAAAGAAAGAAAGGAGAAAATTGAGGAGAAAAAGAGAGGGATAAGGAGTGTGAAAGAGAGAAAGAAAAAGAGAAATAGGGGGAAAGGGGAGAAGGGGATGGGGTTAGTGTGTGTGTGTGTGTGTGTGTGTGTGTGTGTGTGTGTGTGTGTGTGTGTGTGTGTGTGTGTGTGTGTGTGTGTGTGTAAAAGACAAAGTGAGAGGGGGGAGTTCAGGGAGAGAGAGAGCTAATGCTCAAGAGGGAAATGATAGATGAAACTAGGCAGTGTATATCAGGAAAATTAGCAAATAATTATTTGCAGGAATGTGAAGCTTTTATATTAAACCTGGAGATGATGATAAGCTGAATTATTCCATATTTTGTACTTTCTTGGCCATGTTACCACCAAGTTATGCTCATGAGTTATCCAACCTTCTCTTTTCATCACCTCCTCTCTCCATCCTCTCCTCATCCTCATCCTCTCCTCATCTCCACATCCCCTCCTCACCAACCTTTCTCTTCTCCATCTTCTCCTCACCTCTCATTTTGTCATCATCTCCCCTACAGCCTCTTCTCATCACTCCAGCCTTTTCTCATCTACATCCTCCTCCCCTGACTTCCTCTCCATCATCACTAGCAGCAGTGAGCAGGCTGCATCCCTGCAGGTACAGGTAAGATAAAAGACTGAACAGAGAACGTTGTTAGTAATAATGACAAAACGACACAGTTGGACTCCACTCTCAAAAACACTTCAGTAACTAAACAAACTCTCCAGTAAAGTACGTCTCTCTGAAAAAAAAACGAAAAAGAAAAACATAACCTGTGAGGTGGTGTCACATTAAATCATATCCCCAGTGCAATCATCAAAAGCTTTACCACCCTGCTGGTGACCTGCCCTTGTCTGCCTTGCTGAATTTACGTTCCCCCTGGATTCCCCCAGTAGTCGTCTAGCTGGTGAGGTGTCACACTAAATCAGGTCTCCTTGGGACTTCCTGTATGGCTCCATCAGAGTCCTGACCAGCGGAGCCTGTATTCATCACCTCTGTCACCTATGCCTGCTGGAGCTCCGAGTGTGTGAGCTCACTTCAAAGACATACTAGAGGATCTGTCTCTGTTTCTCTCTCTCTCTTTCTATCTGCCCCCCTCCTCGTTTTCCTGCCCATTGCTTTCATAAGCTCTCTCTCTCTCTCTCTCTCTCTCTCTCTCTCTCTCTCTCTCTCTCTCTCTCTCTCTCTCTCTCTCTCTCTTTTCATCTGTTTTCCGCACTCTCTTTCTCTATCACCCTGTATAAAATGTTTTTCTCTTCTTTCTGTTTCCCGCTCTTTCTATTCCCCTCTATCTATAACTCTCTCTATCATCCAACTACCCACCCACACACACACACACACGCACACACACACACAATCATTTTTTCTCATGACCCCTGACCCCTGCTGTGTCAAACACTGAGGCCTGGTGTCCTTGGTCGGTGTCAGGCCCAGACTGGAGCTACTCCAGCAGGAAAAAACAAGCCGATAAACACTCGTGTCGGATGAGGGTGCAGCATGGAGGTCAGAGAGCCTCCACCATCACAATAACCCCCTCGGACCTCTGTGCTGCCCCAACCCTGAGAACAGCCTGCATAGATAGCAGAGTTGGGTGAACTACTATTTGCAAACACTTGGGTGCACTTGATTTATTAAGAAATCATTTTCTCCTCTTCTCAGTGTTTCTCCACCTTGCATAACAATAATAAGTGTTGGCTCACATCATGTGAGAAACAGAGGGATGAATCTGTTCTCAGCAGAGGGAGAGAAGAGGGTCTAGATCAGCCGTCTCTCTGCTCACCCCTTCTCACTCTCCCTTTCACCCCCCCTCTCACCCTCGTCTCTCATTCCCCCTGACTTCCTCTCTCTCTTTCTCTCTTTCCCTTCCTCCATCTCTCTCTCCTTCACTCCTGAGGAGTGCTTCCGCTCACCCCCCCCCCCCCCCCCCCCCCTCTGGGTATTAATAGGGTGGGGTAGGTGGGGGGGTTGTGGAGGCATTGAGATTGTCCCAGGGGGTTTTGCTGTACAGACAGGGAGTAGCGACTGTAAATCCGCTGTGTTCACACACACGGACGCACACACACACACACACACACACACACAGAAAGAGAAAAGTATGAGTTGTACTCCATATACAGTCATTTCATTCAGCCACATGCCCCCCGCAAATCCTTCCAGTCTCACTGGAGACCGCTGGCTCAGGACACATTCTTCAGTTCCTTCTATCCTTGTCCTGAGAGAGAGAGAGAGAGAGAGAGAGAGAGAGAGGGAGAGAGGGAGAGAGAGAGAGAGAGAGGGAGAGAGAGAGGAGAGAGAGAGAAAGAGAGAAAAGAGAGAAAAGAGAGATAGAGAGAGAGAGTGTGTGAAAGATAGAGTGAGTGTATTTGCTGTATCTTCTGAGTGCTTTCCTCTGTCACTGCCAGACCATCAAGGTGCATGAGAATGCAGCTATAATTGACAAGTCCAGATAAATAAAGGTTCAATTAGTAGAACCAGACAAAACAACCTTTCAGACAGCTTGGATAGGGACCTCTCGTCTCCATGGTGACTGGCCTTTTCTCCAAGGGCCCCGCCCAGAGGATCTGATCTGAGGGTGATAACACCGGGTACATCCAAACATTTACCTTAAAGAGAGTGAGAGAGAGAGAGAGAGAGAGAGAGAGAGAGAGAGAGAGAGAGAGAGAGAGAGAGAGAGAGAGAGAGAGAGAGAGAGAGAGAGAGAGAGAGAGAACGCACTTGCTAAGTGTTTCCATGATGATCAGACATGGGTGGTTCACAAGCTGACATGACCCCCCCTGTGGGTCCAAGCACTTTCTTTTTAACAAGGATAAGACACAGGAACACTGTTCAGATTCAGCCACATTCACTGTAAATTGACTAGACAAGCAATTCCACTTATCTATAAAGAAGTAAGCATGCAGTTCTGTACATGTGAGTGTATGCGTCATGTGGTTGGAATGACAGAGTACGGTAAGCAGACAGATTCATCTAGAATTGTATGGCCCCTTTCCTCTCTCTCACTCTCTTCCTCTCCTCCTCTCCTCTCCTCTCCTCTCTCACTCTCACTCTTTTCCTCTCCTCTCTCTCCTCTCCTCTCCTCCTCTTCTCTCCTCTCCTCTCTCACTTTCTTCCTCTCCTCTCCTCCTCTCCTCTCTCACTCTCTTCCTCTCCACTCTCACTCTCTTCCTCTCCTCTCTCACTCTCTTCCTCTCTCACTCTCTCACTCTCTTCCTCTCCTCTCTCACTCTCTTCCTCCTCTCCTCTCCTCTCCTCTCCTCTCCTCTCCTCTCTCACTCTTTTCCTCTCCTCTCCTCTCCTCTCTCACTCTCCTCCTCTCCTCTCCTCTCTCACTCTCTTCCTCTCCTCTCCTCCTCTCTCACTCTCTTCCTCTCCTCTCTCACTCTCTTCCTCTCTTCCTCTCCTCTCCAGTAAACAAGCCCCAGAAGTCTGAAGGTTGGAATGCTACTTCTCGTTCTTTCTTCCTCCTTTTTTATTGCAGAATCAGCAGAATGATCTCAGCCCTACATGATTCACCACTGTCACCCTGGCCCAGCCACAGACCCTGCCAACTACTGCAGCCTACACCAACCCTGTACCCACCCTGTACCCACCCTGTATCTACCATGATTCAAGCCTGCATCAACCTTGTATTCACCCTTAATCTACTGGACCTCTGATCTTCACTGGTCTAACCTGGTCTGCTGTGGTCTACTCGACATTACTATACCCTACCAGTTCCAATGTTAGCTCCCTTAACCCCGTTATGATAAAAAGCATCCATTCTGGTGTTCACGCTACACACTGACGATGGCTTAGGCCGAAACGCGTCTGTGAATAAACTGGTCAAAATAAGCAATAAGACAAGCTTGAGAGTGCGGTTGTTTCTACTTTAAGCCAATATTAGCTCCGCCAGGAAGTGAAAGTATGTCATGGGTGTTTCTATACATACTGACGATGGCTTAGGCCGCAACGCGTCTGTGAATAAACTGGTCCAAAAAAAGCAATGAGACAAGCTTGAGAGTGCGTTTTTTTTCTACTTTATGTTTCTATACCAGACATTAAAGTTGCAGTAGAAGCAAAGGTGGACCTGCCCCCATTCAGAACGCTTGCTTTATGTTTTTGTTCATCTACGTACGCTGGAAAAGGGGGTCAGATGTGTTGTTGCTCTAGTGTGTGTGTCATTTACTGTTGTCTTGATGAAAGTGCCAAGCGGAGGCCAGAGGGGGGGGGGGGTAGCGGCGTTGTCCAAAGTCCGTGTTTCCTGTTCAGTGGGTGAGAGGTCTGGTGCCTTGAATGCTTTCCATATGGCAGATCAGGGCTCAGTGCTGATCCTAACACATGAATTACAGGCAGCAATTATCAGGACTTTATAGGCATCGGACAGTTCTTATCAAACTTTTCATCAGCACAATCAATCGATTAATTAATACCGAACGGAATCAAAACTTTGAAACAGAATTTCTGAATGACCATCGAGAAGCAGATGGCTTTACATGGTCGAGGTTGAAACAAACTGCTCTACTTACTGGCCTAGTCTGTCTACTTCCTTTGTGGTTGGTGGACATAACAGGAAGCTGATGAATCACCAGATGAACATCAGGTTCTGCTTATGCCAGGGCAGGTCCTTAGATGGGTGGCAGCGCCGTGATCCTACACAACTCTGTCTTCTTCTGTATGATCTGCAGACATGTTTCTTCTCTGCTGCCTTCTCTCTGCTCTCATCAGAGGTCAGTTTTGTATTCTTATCCTGTCTTATCTGTGTGTGTGTGTGTGTGTGTGTGTGTGTGTGTGTGTAATCCCCTCTCCCTCTATCTCTAGTATCCACACCATGTCAATCCAGCCTGTGTCTGGTTGGCATCGTCGGGCAGAACATCACGTTGCCGTGCTGGTACAACAGACATTCCAGCGGGATTCTCAACGCGTGCTGGGGGCGGGAGACCCTGCCCACGTTCAAGTGCTCCGGGACCATCGTCTCCATCCAGGGAGGCAGGGTCACGGTCCGAGCCTCCCCCAGGTACGTGCTCCTCAGTGGGAGAGAAGAGGGCAACGTGTCCCTGACCATCCTCCATGCTCGAGAGAGTGACTCGGGCGTGTACGGCTGCAGAGTGGAGATCCCAGGGTGGTTCAACGACCTCAAGATCAACATCCACCTCACCATGGATTCGGACAGTACATTGCAACATGAATCTGACCAGAAATCTGTTGCCGTAGAGTCGGCTGGCCTGGACCCCATCACCATGTCAACCGCAAGGCCGAGGGACAAGGTACAAGGTAAGCACTCACTGGACTGTCCCCGCTGACAGAAGCAGACTCACTTTACACGTGACCATAATCAAACACCACAGACACCACCCTGCTTTAGCATAGCAAACTATGTTTGAGACAGATTCAGTTTTCAACTATTTCTCTTCTGCAGAGATATTGACAACACTGGGAGTTAAATCTGAGAGCTCGCTTGGCCATCAGGTAACTCAAACATAAAAATAATGTTGTGTTTATTTATAAGTAAAGTAGCTCATATAGTTTGGGAAGTATTTATTGTAGGTTGTGATGATTTATCATAAATTTATATGGCCGCTAGGGATTTTCAAGAGGAGCAGGACAAATTATTTAAATATTTGAAACTTGAAATAATGAAACTCTCTGCAGGGACAGCAAAAAGTGACCGTGTTGTTGATGCATTCAGCGAAGACGGCTGCCATCTTCCTGCTCCCACTGGCCGCAATCCTAGTCTTCATCCTGGGTAAACACAGGGGCGGGGCTAATCCTAGTCTTCATCCTGGGTAAACACAGGGGCGGGGCTAATCCTAGTCTTCATCCTGGGGAAACACAGGGGCGGGGCTAATCCTAGTCTTCATCCTGGGGAAACACAGGGGCGGGGCTAAACTCACTCCTCTTCTCATTCTGACCTGAGAAGCAGAAGTGAGCAGCCAATTGACCATCAGTGGTGTGTGTTTGGGTTTGTGTGTGGGGGGGTTGTGTGTGTGTTTTTTTGTGTGTGTGTGTGTGGGGGGGGTTGTGTGTGTGTGGGGTGTGTTGCGTGGGTGACACTTCCTTTACAGCTCAAGTGGAAATAATTCCACATAACATTCTGCTCTGTAACCTAGAAATTGCTTCCAGATTGCAATGTTGCTTCGACAGAAAAAAAAAACCTTGTTCCTGTTGGTGTGTCTCGTCTGTCAACACAGGGAGATGGAGAAGACAGAGACTGGAGATGACACCTGGCCAGGAGGAAAACATCTACGAAGACATGCAATCGTTTGCCAGATAAGGAACTGTCACCAGTCAATCTCTGACCGCACGACTGAGCCAGTCTGCAGCCAGTCTCCTGGGAGATAGGGCAGTGTGACAAGATTGAGAGAATAAAGTGTTTTCAGTGCAGGGAGTCAGATGGCTGAGCGGTGAGGGAGTTGGGCTAGTAATCTGAAGGTTGCCAGTTTGATTCCCAGCCATGCCAAATGACGTTGTGTCCTTGGGCAAGGCACTTCACCCTACTTGCTTCGGGGGGAATGTCCCTGTACTTACTGTAAGTCGCTCTGGATAATAGCGTCTGCTAAATGACTAAATGAGTGCTGAGCAGAGGTAGCCTACAGGATCATCGCTCTCTAACCCTCAGAGCTTTGTTACCAGCTTCAGTAGAGATGAGGCTTCTACACGGAAGGTCAGGAGTTCAAGCTTTCAGACAGGTACAACGTACACACTTTGTTAGCTGTGAAGTGTGTTCCCTAATTCACCACGACAGAGAACACATTTCAACTCTTATTTGTTTATCAGAGAGATTAAGGAAGGAAATATCAACACACAGGCTGCAGTATAGTTCTGTACTGTCTGACATGACCGGTATTTATATATCCTTGGCGTGTGTAACCGGAGCTATAGAAATACACACTGACTCTCTGTGTTACCAGTACAGTAGCCTAGAAACCAATACGTTTTGTTTGATTAGCTTTCTGTGAGCTAGCATTCTGGTGAACCTGGAAGTTGAGATGTTTTTAACCCCAAATGCCTGAGACCTGCTGTTCATCTCAATAGGGTTATTGGTTAGGATTAGGGTCGAGTATGTATACATGGTATCTCCCATGCCAGCTCCTGGTCGGGTTCTGACGGTCCACCTGCAGGAAGCAGAGCCACAGCGCCATCTGGTGGACAGCAAGTGTACGACTCCAAAGCGACAAAGCAGTCGGAATTCTACAACCGGTATGCTCCCCACAAAGGACTATAATAAAATGTTGAATAGAATGCCTTTAAGTTTGCTACTGTACAGAGAATAACTTTTAATACATGATTTATTTAATGTCAATTATTTGTAATTATTTGTACACTATGCAACCATTAAATTGTCAGTCAACGTAAATCAAGTCTATTATTTTTCTTCGCCTACCACAGAACCGTTAGTTCCCACTGTATAAAAAAAAAGGTTCACTCCCATTAGAAATATTTTCTTCTGTTTATGCTAATGTATGTGAGAAAAATAACCCTGTATCTCAGTAGGAGCATGCAGTCCCATGAAGAGACTGTGGTCAATATCTTGTCACGTGTGTGAAGGAAACTGAAGAGAGGAGAGAAGACAAGCTGGTGTTTCACCTCCAAACTTTCACTTCTTACATATAGTGGTGCTGTGAATTGCACTAAAGAGCCCTCGTTTCACACGCTGTAAACCCAATCAATTCAGAATCCTTCGTCAATTCAGAATCTTTTGTGCTAACTGATTGTATCAAACAATTTCAGTAATCTAATCTAAATCGAATGTATTTAATTAAATACGAATTTATACCATCTATTGATTGATCGAATTACCTGTTCTGATTATTTACTCAAGAGATTCGAATACCCAAACAGTTTGATGTCATCAGTCTCCCCAGAAGTTTAGAGTTTTTCTTCACTACACACACACACACGTAAATGTTACCACACTTCTCCTACACTCCCTAATCTCCAGTAAAAACAAGCCGAGCGTCTCTAAATCTCTACGAGTTCCTCATTCAGCCTCTCTTGATCGGGAGGAAAACATTTTTGAGTCACTGTGGAGATATCCAACAGACCGATTGATCCGTGTTGCTAAATTAATCTACGTGTCCGCAGCTTCCTCCCTCACTTCCTCTGTGATCCAGAGATGAGAGACGGACAGAGTTCGACCAATGAGGAACCAATACCAACTCTGTGGTCCTCTTCAGGTCATCTGGTCCTGTTCACCACATATGAAACTGGCATTAATCGATCAATTAACCGCTTCCTAACGGTCTTGTTAATGTATTTGTTTTTGTGGAGATTTATAATTTTTTGTTCTTTGTGACACTGTTAGCAATACAAATCAAACGAGTTTGAACTTGACGCTTGCATTCTTAATAGATGTAGTCAGTGAGTGAGTCTGGTCACATGACACAAACGAGCCAGTGTGATAGGCCAGAGTCCTGCAGCCTCACATTCTAATCAGTTAGGCCGTTGGAACCTTGAAACAACCCAGCTGAATAGCTCCTCTAATAGCTACAATTGGTAGTGGAGGATAAACAAGGAACAATGGCATTCCTCACCGAGCAGATATTCTCCTAAACCCGCGTCGCCTCAGCACCAGGGTTGCCCGTCAGTAACTTCCCAGACACCAGGAGTCAGATCACCTTTTCTGCTGACTCGCCCAATCTCCTGCTCCACATCAGCACAGGAGAACAGAACATGCAGACTTGCAGGGGAACCAAAACCAGTAATAGGGGAACAGGCTAGGGTCCCCATTCCGCTTCAGACAACTCTATTGATGTGCTAATAGGATGAGGGGTAGGGGGGTGAGGGGGGTAGAGGGTGAAGGGGAGGAACGGGGCAGTGGGTTGGTGGGGGCCGTGTGAACTGAAGGAGGGGGGGGGGGGGGCGGTTCATAACACTGCCCTCAGTGTGGCTGTGTTCATTCAGTGTGTTTGTGGCAGAGCTGAGCTTGTAGAGAGAACAGAGGGTGGCGTGGCGAAAGGGAGAGAGAGAGAGAGGGAGACGGACACACGGAGAGAGAGAGGGAGTGAGAGAGAGGGGGAGTGAGAGAGTGTTTGTGTAGTAGAGAGAAACAGAGAGAGAAGTAAAGAAAGACAGAGAGAGAGGTAGAGGAAGAGAGAGAGAGGGAGAGAGGGAGAGGGGAGACAGGCCTACACAGAGGATCATGGAAGCCTCCTTCATGTTGCTGCACTGGGCTCTCCTCCTGTCGCTGCTCCATGGTAAGCCTGCGCTCGTCCGCTAAACATCCACAGACCCGGACAAGAGAGACTCAAACATTTCTACCCATCTGTACTCTGAATACAAACATTATTGTTGATGAAACAATCAGTTGTCCTGACGATGTGGTTCGATTGCTAGATTTGGTTTGTAGATTTGGTTGGCTTGAGTTGTTGATGAAAGAGATGAGCTGTTTGTTCGTTAGTTTACAGTGTGGGGCACCTTCATAGCGGTCTATAGAAGTTGTATTCACATACTAGATAATGACATATGGGTCATTACTTCAGGATGGTGAAAGTCAAAGCAATGAATGTACATTTTATACAGAAACAGATTTCATTGCACCTGGACCTCTGTACATAGCAGACAATCCTGTGGCAGAGCAGAGGTGGTGAAGTTGTTGGTCAGAACTAACATTAGAATGGTGAAAAAATGCACCGAAAACTTGTGAGAGGAAGCAGACGCATTGCAGAAAATAACACATCGCAAGTTTCATACCAGTCGCATGAAGAACAGTATGTTTCAGTTGCAGTGTTGCAGCTGTGAATTCCAGGAAATTCTGGTACATTCTGATGTTTGGCCTGAACAACAACTGAACTACTTCACTTTTGGACCGAGCTGTGATGCGCTGAGTAGCTGGCACACGAGGCTCAGATCAGATGAATGCCTTCACGAGCCTCGACGAACGCGGGTGTTCCTAATAAAGCAACCACTGAGTGTAAACAATAATACGAAAATGATGTGTCGGATCATCCATCTTTAGTCACTGTCCCGGTCTCTGTACTTCCTGGTCTTGTCTCCATGACGACAGGTTGGAGCGATGCGGACCTGAGTGTCCGAGGTCGCGTCGGCCGGGACGTGACCCTGACCTGCCGGTACGACTCGGAGTACTACGGCACTCTGGCCGTCTGCTGGGGCAAAGGTCAGATCCCCAACAGCGGCTGTGGGGACGAGCTGATCCGCTCGGACGGCGCGGTGGTGACCAGCCGAGCGTCGGAGCGCTACGTGCTGCGCGGGGACCTGAGGGCGGGCGACGTGTCGCTCACCATCAGGCAGCTGGAGGAGGCCGACACCGGGACGTACGGTTGCCGCGTCGACGTCCCCGGCTGGTTCAACGACCACAAGCACCACACCACGCTGACCGTGGAGCCAGGTGGGAGAGGGACGGCTGATGGTCGTGATGACCCCGCGTGTGTCTGGGGAGGTTTCTGCTGTTGAGGGGGTTTCATTTCTCTCAGGGAGCTTCACGTTTGTATTTCTCTTCCTCTGTTTTCTTCCTCCCCTCCTCTCTATCCCCCCCTGTCTCTCTCCCTACCTCCTCCCCCCCTCCCCCTCCACCCCTCCAGGACCTCCAGACCCTGTGAGGCTGCAGCTGAGAGAGAGGAGGAGCAGGTCCCTGTCGCTGTCCTGGACCGCTGGCTTCCATGGAGGCAGCCCCCTCACTGGCTACACGCTGGAACACAAGAACATCACCGGTCAGGGGAAACACGTTAACCATGCCAGATGCCACAGTTTCTTCTTGATCCCTGACCCCTGACCCCCTGACCCTTGCAGACTCCTGGACCTCGGCCTCCAGGACCAGCGTCGCCCCCCAGCTGACCCGAGCCAGCCTGTCTAACCTGCACCCCTTCACCACCTACAGCCTGCGCCTCTTCACTCTGAACACTGTGGGAGCCAGCCCTGCCAGCAACACCCTCACTGTCACCACCGACGAGGAAGGTAAACCACACACAACCTAAACTCAGATGGGTAAAGTAGAGTTGAGTTGTTTTGTGTGTTAATAATATATATATATATATATATGTACATTGTATGAGTATCTGGTTCAGAAGAATCAGACATTTGTTTAGGACTCTGACCTCTGATCCCCCCCCCCCCCCCCCCAACACCCTCTCCTCTCCCTCCAGTTCCGGGTGGCCCCCCCCTGGACGTGCAGCTGGAAGCTCTGTCCTCCAGCACTCTGGAGATCTTCTGGAGGGTACAGTATCTCCTGACACACCTTTAACAAGGGTCACGCATGTGATGTGTTTGAATGTGGGTGGTCATGTTTGTGTTTTTATCCCTTCCTGCCCCCCACTCCCCCACCCCCAAGCCTCCTAGAAAGGACCTCCATCATGGCATGATCCAGCGGTACATCGTAGACTACAAGGTCTACGAGCCCTCCTCCGAGCCCTGGAGCAGCCAAACCGTGTTCTACACAGGCCGCAGGCAAAAGCTGGTCCTGGAGAACCTCCAGACAGCCACACGGTACCAGGTGATGGTCCAGGCCGTCAACGGACAGGGGCCCGGGCCCACCTCCCCCCAGCTGGTCTGCTCCACCCTGCAGGACGGTGAGAGGGGGCACTGGGAGACAGTCAAACACCTTCCACTAGCGGTCAGAATCCTAGCTGTTCACTGAGGGTGATCATTGAGGGTTTAAGTTGGTTTAGGTGTCCTTCTATGGGTATATGTGAAGCCCTCTGTGACATCGCTTGTTAAAAGGGCTGTACAAAATGAAATTAGCTTTTGATTTGATAGCAACAACAAAAAAATCCACTCAGCTAATAGTTTTGCCGTCTATATATAACTGTTGACGCCCTTTGTAGTCAAATATCGCTGTTGTGTTTCCTGTTGGGGGTTGTGTAAGGGTCAGTGTAGCATATCCCTCCCGACAGGTGGTCGCTTTACTGACACTTGTACAATTTATTATAAATTCCACAAACGACGTAAGAGCTGTGTATAAAGCACAAGCAACAATCACGTGCTAACATCTCCTTGCCGTTAGCACCACTGTAGTAGCTTATGCACATAGCTAGCCATTAACAATGCTGTTTAAGAACAAATACACAGTTATTACAGTTGTTAATTATTATATCTATTAAACATTGACAAACCTTTTGCCTCTTCGGGGGGGCACTAATACTGCAACTATTTCTTTACTTTTTAAACAGTCGTATTCTCCATTCCTTTTTTCTCTCACCGTACTCGAGCGCACAACTCTATTACCGTTCTCGCGCGCACAACTCTATTACCGTTTTTAACCCAGAGCCTCCTTCAGAATAAAAGCATTTAACTTACAACAAGAAATGCATAACAAAAAATAAGAAAACAAGCAAAACATGTAACAAGGGCAAACCATTCATAGTAGTGCAAAATTGGGTTAGTTACAGTCAGTGTTGCTGTTTTAGCGTGTCCCATGTTTCAGCGTGTCCCATGTTTCAGCGTGTCCCATGTTTTAGCGTGTCCCATGTTTCAGCGTGTCCCATGTTTTAGCGTGTCCCATGTTTTAGCGTGTCCCATGTTTCAGCGTGTCCCATGTTTTAGCGTGTCCCATGTTTTAGCGTGTCCCATGTTTCAGCGTGTCCCATGTTTCAGCGTGTCCCATGTTTTAGCGTGTCCCATGTTTCAGCGTGTCCCATGTTTCAGCGTGTCCCATGTTTTAGCGTGTCCCATGTTTCAGCGTGTCCCATGTTTCAGCGTGTCCCATGTTTTAGCGTGTCCCATGTTTCAGCGTGTCCCATGTTTTAGCGTGTCCCATGTTTTAGCGTGTCCCATGTTTCAGCGTGTCCCATGTTTTAGCGTGTCCCATGTTTTAGCGTGTCCCATGTTTTAGCGTGTCCCATGTTTTAGCGTGTCCCATGTTTTCCCAGAACACACCACGTCCACGTCCTCTTTCCTGACAGACGCCACGTCAGCACCTGAGGAGGAGCATGGTGAGTGGACCGGTACATCCTCTCTCTCTCTCTCTCTCTCTCTCTCTCTCTCTCTCTCTCTCTCTCTCTCTCTCCTCTTGCTCTCTCTCTCTTGCTCGCTCTCTCTCTCTCGTGTTTGTTCTCTTATTTTTTGGGGGGGATCTGTGTAAAACATAAAAAGGAAGAACGAAAAAGAGGAGTCATCCTTCTCTCCCTCAGTCGCTCTCTTCCTTCCCTCAAACTCTGCATCCGCCATTTCCCCTCTTTCTTTCTTTCTCTCTTTCTCTCCCCTCTCTCTCTCTCTCTCTCTCTCTCTCTCTCTCTCTCTTACCCTGGAACACACCAGAGTGGTTAAAGTCATGTTCTGCTGCTGTGTCCCTGCAGAACACACAACTCCAGCTGTGACAGACTCCCTTGACCCCGACATCCTGTGGGAGCAGACCACCCCTTCTCTAACTCCAGGTACAGGACCAGACCTAACTCCAGGTACAGGACCAGACCTAACTCCAGGTACAGGACCAGACCTAACTCCAGGTACAGACACAGACCTAACTCCAGGTACAGACACAGACCTAACTCCAGGTACAGGACCAGACCTAACTCCAGGTACAGACACAGACCTAACTCCAGGTACAGACACAGACCTAACTCCAGGTACAGGACCAGACCTAACTCCAGGTACAGACACAGACCTAACTCCAGGTACAGACACAGACCTAACTCCAGGTACAGATTTCACCTCTGAGAAGCAACCCCTTACAAAGAGTGAGAGTTTCAGGACAAACACGTGATGTGTTTCCTGTCAGACTCGACTGATGATTCTGCTTCCTGTTTCCTCACCCCACAGATCAGGAGGAAGTCAGCAGTCTGTCAACAGAAAGTGAACAAAGCACCACTTTCTCCAATGAGATTCAAGCGG
Source organism: Thaleichthys pacificus (assembly GCA_023658055.1). Classification (NCBI taxonomy): domain Eukaryota; kingdom Metazoa; phylum Chordata; class Actinopteri; order Osmeriformes; family Osmeridae; genus Thaleichthys; species Thaleichthys pacificus. The sequence continues at coordinate 14,003,598 of CM042855.1, read as the reverse complement.
TGGAAGAAAAAGAGGCGGAGTCTTACAGAAGACGACTTGTTGGCATCATCATACCTGTGGTGCTCATTCTGCTCATCGTAGCCATGGCGTCCCTATGGCAACTGAGACGTGAGTGTTGTAGCTGTAGATGTTCAAATAAGGGATGCTTTCCTTCTAAGGGAGTCTCTTGGGCTAGGTTGGGTTTGGGTTTGTTGAAATCTATTCTGTTAAACTATCCTGTTATTGTCTGTTACGCCCTCTGGTAAGCTCTGAGACGTGGCTTGTAAAATGTAAAAATACAATTAGCATAACACATTCAATTCATATTGATGCATTTTTCTCTCCAAGATGTGTCTAATTCCTTCTCTTTCTCATTTCCTTTTTGGTCCTTCTAGGAATGAAACTGGCGAAAGGAAATCTTGAAATGTTGGTAGTAGACCCACCAGTACATTCATTTGACCCTGGTAAAATTAACAGTTTTTACCCTAATCATCCTCCACTCCCCTCCCTCCTCTCCTCTCTCCTCTCCTCTCCTCTCCTCTCTTCTCTTCCTTTCCCTTCTCTTCTCTCCTCTCCTCTCCTTTCCTTTCCTCTCCTCTCCTCTCCTCTCCTCTCCTCCCCTCCCCTCCCCTCCCCTCCCCTCCCCTCCCCTCCCCTCTCTTCCCTTCTTTTTTCTTCTCTTCTCTCCTCTCCTCCCCTCCCCTCCCCTCCCCTCCCCTCTCTTCCCTTCTCTTTTCTTTTCTTCTCTTCTCTCCTCTCCTCTCCTCTCCTCCCCTCCCCTTTCCTCCCCTCCCCTCTCTTCCCTTCTCCCCTCCCCTCCCCTCCCCTTTCCTCCCCTCCCCTCCCCTCTCTTCCCTTCTCTTTTCTTTTCTTCTCTTCTCTCCTCTCCTCTCCTCTCCTCCCCTCCCCTTTCCTCCCCTCCCCTCTCTTCCCTTCTCTCCTCCCCTCCCCTCCCCTCCCCTCCCCTCTCCTCTCCTCTCCTCCAGATCATGGAAGAACAACGGAGCAGTTGCCTTCAGTGATGTCCACCTCCTCCCAGACCTCTAGACCAGATCAGAGAGCTTCAGCTTCGGAGAAGTGTAGAGATAACAGCAGCGTGGAATCTTACTAACTGAGACAGTAATCAAATCACAGCAGATAATCTGAACCAATTGGGGAGCTCTCTGGTATTATCTCCCCAGACTTTGGAATAAAAATTTGCATTCAGTAGTCAGACGAATTTCCTTTAGAAATGTGTTGTCTACTTTTCCCCTTTTCTGGCTACTCTGTTTTAGCTAGTTTTTTGTTCTACTGCAAACTGATGTCCCTATTTGCAATGTGAGTCTTTCTATTGGTAACATTTTGATCTAACATATTATTAACAAGTTGATTGATTACAAATAATGAATGTGCATTTTATTCTTAGGGTTCGGTGTACCATTTATCCTGTTCTGTTAATAAATACTTTTTTTCAGAGCTTGTAGTGGCGTACAACTGAGACATTTCAAATAAACGTTACCGTAACCCAGAAGTAACCTCACTATGAAGTAAGAACAGCAATAACTTCTGCTGGATCGATGGTTCCAGTTTAAAAAACGAACACTTCCCGTCAGCGACCACGAGGGGGCGGCAGAGACACACAGTGAGCACCAGCCCTCTGATCCATCAGTCCTCCCGGGGAATCCTGCTGGATACACTTCCATCTGTCCTGTAAATCTCTTAATTGGCCTAATTAATGGAATGGCTATGGGGAGAGAGGAAGGTGTGTGTGTGTGTGCGTACCTCAGAGAAACACATGAACAGCTGGTGTAGAGGGAGTCCCCCTTTAATAGGGGAGGCTGGGGGGATACCCAGTACTGCAGACTCTCGCCTTTTCTCACCCCCTTTCTCTCTCTCTCTCTCTCTCCTTTTCTTACCCACTTTTCTCTCTCTCTCTCTCTCTCTCTCTCTCTCTCTCTCTCTCTCTCTCTCTCTCTCTCTCTCTCTCTCTCTCTCTCTCCCTTTCTTACCCCCTTTTCTCTCTCTCTCTCTCTCTCTCTCTCATTTTCTCACTCCCTTTCTCACCCCATTTTTCTCTCTCTCTTTCTTTCTTTCTCTCTCTCTCCCTTTCCATCCTTTTTTGATTCTGTCCCTCTCCATCAGTCTATTCATCCCTCCATCCCTCCATTCCGGCCCACCGACGGCAGTTAAACAACCAATGGATGGCTGGATGAAAGGATGGAGGGATGGAAGAGGGAGAGAAGGAAGGATTTCTTTGATGCCAGGAGGGCAGTTTACGAGTCCTGTGTGAGTGAACACAGGTGGATGGGGGGGAGAGGAAGAGGAAGAGGAGGATGAAGACGTGGAGAGGGAGGAGAAGGCTAATAGTGAGGGTATTAGCTGTGGTTGGTTCAGTAATAAATCAGCCCAGTGACTGGAGCCACATGAAGGCTGCTGGTTCAGGAAGAGGAAGTGGTGGAGCTGCACACACGGCTGAGCTCCACGGGGGGGCTGCTCCCCAGGCCTGGCTGCCCCAGCACGGAGGCTCATCGCTGGGCCCGGGGAGCTGGCAGATGTGGGCCCTTCTGGAGCTCCTTCTGAACTGGAGAACGGCATGACAGATGAGAGCAGTGAAGGGAGGAGAAGTGAGAGAGGAGGGGAGGGGAGGGAGGAATAAAGGGAGAAACAGTTAGTAGTGGTTTCTCCCCCCCCCCCCACCCCCCTCCCCCATCCCCGCACCCCTCAATCAGAAGGCCCCTAAAACCAGACCAGGACCTTCAGCCAACATGTGGTATGTTTGGTGCAAGGAAGAAATGCACAGCTTTCAGAACCAGAGGAGGTATTTACAGTAGGTGAGACATAGGTAAACCGGAGGTGTATGTGTGTGGGTGTTTGTTTGTGCTTGAATGTGTGTATGTGGGGGTGGGCGTACGTGTGGGCATGAGTGTGTGAATGTGTGTGTGTGTGTGTGTATGTGGTGAGTGTATGTGTGTGTGTGTTGATGTGATTAGCCAATCCTAGCCAGATGGAATGCTGTGCACATGATTGAAGGTCAGACATAACAGTTACCATGGAGACCTCACCAACTCAGAATAGACAGAGTACAACTATTTCCCCTTAGAGACCGTGAAGCGAGAGAAAGAGAGAGAGAGAGAGAGAGGTAGAAAAATGGAGAGAGAAAGAGATATGTCAGTGAGCAGGTTGTTTAAGGGACAAGGAGAAAGTTTTCAAACTTTTCCTGGTTTCAGTCCTGTTGTGAAACACAGTTTAGAGCATTAAGGGGTTAATGAAAAATTTAGCAATTTGAAAGTTCATCATGAGGCCAGTCCTCCTGGTAAAAATGTTCCAAAGTCGACTGCATTTCCGGAATGGGCAAAACCAACCACACATTGTTGAGGAACAGATCTGTCAGATTTGCTAGATACATCAAAGTGTTTGTGGGTGCATGTGTGTGTGTGTGTGCGTATGTGTGTGTGTCTGCATACGTGGAGAAGTATTCACATGGAAACCGATTCAAGGCACAGTGGCAAATCTCAACCTTCTCAAAGCTCCAAGTTTCCATAGAAACACACACGAGTTTTATTGATGTAGTTAGTCAAATAGTCAAAAAAACATCCTTCTGGCACATTCAGCGAGTACAGAAATAGAGATAGCGACATGCTCGTTACTGTCCTTTGTAAAGGCATAATCTTTAAAGCTACAAGACGTTTTCACACATGCCTCTACATCCTAAACCATGTCCTCTACGATTCCAATCACACATCAGTTCTCTTTCAGACAGGATTAGGCCCTCTAGCTGTAGCAAGCTGCTAATCTGGTAAATTCTGATCCCCCCCTCACCACCCCCACTCACCCATCCCCCCTCACCACCCCCCCTCACCACCCCCCCTCACCACCCCCACTCACCCATCCCCAAGTCACTCTGGTTGGCCTGGAGGAAGGGGGGCAAATGGGTGGAGAGGAGGAGAGAAATGAGGAGGAGTGGAATCTGTCAGGGGGGGTGGGAGGGGGTGGGGGGGGTGAGAGGGAGAAATGAGGAGAGGGGGAGAAGCACAAACAGAGGTGCCTGCATGCCTCCACTAATAACAACCGCTAATCCCCTAATGTGATTACCTCTTCCCCCCTCTCTCTCTCTTTCTCTCTCCCACTATCCATCCTTCATTTCATATATATCATCCATCTTTCCCCCCTCCCTCCCTCCCTCCCTCCCTCCCTCTCCTCCCCCTCCCTCCTCCCTCAGGTGTTAAAGCCATACCAAGGTTCCTGCTCTCTCCTGCTGCAGTCTCCGGCCTGTAGCCTTGCTTCATGATGCTCTAATATTCTCCCCACCTTCTCTAGGAGAGAGGAAAATGATCCGCAACTGTGTGTGTGTGAGAGTAGCTGTGTGTGTGTGAGAGTAGGTGTGTGTGTGTGTGAGAGTAGGTGTGTGTGTGTGTGTGTGAGAGAGTAGGTGTGTGTGTGTGTGTGTGAGTAGGTGTGTGTGTGTGCCTGCGTCTGTGTGTTTGCATGCAGTTTCTTAAGAATGGTCGTTCTACAGTGAACAAACAAGACGGATCAGTCTGGTGTGAATCACAGACACTTGGAGGGCAGATCTCAGGTAGAGACACTGGCTGGCTTACCTGCTGCTCCTGGCCAGCCCTGCCTGTCTGTCTGCCCTGCCTGTCTGTCTCTTTGCCCTGCCTGTCTGTCTCTCTGCCCTGCCTGTCTGTCTCTCTGCCCTGCCTGCCTGTCTGTCTGTCTGTCTGCCCTGCCTGTCTGTCTCTCTGCCCTGCCCGTCTGTCTCTCTGCCCTGCCTGTCTGTCTCTCTGCCCTGCCCGTCTGTCTCTCTGCCCTGCATGTCTGTCTCTCTGCCCTGCCTGCCTGTCTCTCTGCCCTGCCCGTCTGTCTCTCTGCCCTGCCCGCCTGTCTCTCTGCCCTGCCTGTCTGTCTCTCTGCCCTGCCCGTCTGTCTTTCTGCCCTGCCTGTTTTTCTCTACCTTGGATTCAGGAGGGTTGTGGGAAACGTATTTCTGTCACCTGTCTGTCAGTTGGACAGAACAGGCTTTGACACCTCTGTGAACACAGGCTGTCCCTCTTACTCTCTCACACACTTTATACACACACACAAACACACACACACTCTCACACTGACACACACACACACACGTACAACAAATGAAAAACTCCCCTGAGGCGAGACTCCCTTAGGCAAACATAAGAGTTCATAGTGGAAAAGACAATCTGAGACGCACACTTCCACACTTGCAGACACACACACACGTGTGAACACACACGCACACACACACACACACACAGTCAGAGCTCTCAGTTCCAGTGACGGGTCTCCCTGTGAAGAGATGTATGGGTCTGAGCTAAAAGCCACTTTTGCAGGCTGTTTCATCAGCGTAGTGGCAGCACAGCAGCAAGCTCCAGCAGCACAGACTCAGCCGCTGCGCAGTTTCATCATCTCTATGGTGTTTCTCAGCAGCGGAGAGGAAACTGCAGACCCGGGGCCCTGCACCAGGCCCTCGGGGGCACGGAGGTCAGACCCCTTCTGTTCAGGAGGAGCCCAGAGGAGTCTGGGAAAAAAGAAAAACATTACCAAATTCAACACACTGTGCCAGACATGCAGACATGCAGAGAGGCAGAGAGGCAGGGAGGCAGGGAGGCAGGGAGGGAGGGAGGGAGGGAGGGAGGCAGGGAGGGAGGGAGGGAGGGAGAGATGGAGGGAGGGAGGCAGGCAGGCAGGGAGGGAGGGAAGGAGACATGGAGGGAGGAAGGGAGGGAAGGAAAGATGGAGGGAGGGAGGGAGGGAAGGAAGGAGGGAGGGAAGGCGAGAGGGAGGGAGGGAAGGCGAGAGGGAGGGAGGGAGGGAGAGATGGAGGGAGGGAAGGCGAGAGGGAGGGAGGGAGGGAAGGCGAAAGGGAGGGAGGGATGGAGGGAGGCACAGCAGGCATGAATGCCGGTCTGATAACAGACTCTGCCTGATGCCAGTCTCTGTCTTAATATAAGAAACATCTCCAAATATCTCCTTAAAACCTTTAAAACCCTAATCCTTTGGAACCACCCAGTCCCCTGAACACATTGTTCTTCCTGGTACAGAAACTAGACACAGATCAAAAACACCTGTTCAAAACTGTCTCTCTTTCTCTCTCACACACACACGCACACACATACACCACTCAATGCATCCCCCCCTCTTCTTGAAGGAAATGTTCCCACCTCACTCCATTTCTCCTTCCCTCTCTCTCTCTCTCTCTCTCTCTCTCTCTCTCTTTCTCTATTTCCCTCCTTCCTTCCCTCCCTCCCTCCCTCCCTCCCTCCCTCCCTCCCTCCCTCCCTCCCTCCCTCCCTCCTTCCCTCCTTCCCTCCTTCCCTCCTTCCCTCCCTCCCTCCCTCCCTCCCTCCTTCCCTCCCTCCCTCCCTCCCTCCCTCCTTCCTTCCCTCCCTCCCTCCCTCCCTCCCTCCCTCTCAGATTGAGGCGTTGTGTTTTGCACATGTTACCATTCCTTCCATCGTTATTCCTCTGCTTGTATCTTCACCTCCTCTAATTAGTCTCTGCGTCCTTTCATTCCTCTCTGTGCCTTCCCTCCTCCACCTGAGAGAAGGAGAGGAAGAGGAGGATGGGGAGAGGAGGAGGATGGGTGGGGAGAGGAGAGGAGAGGAGGAGGGATGAGGAAGGAGAAGATGAAAACGTGCCACGCAGAGTGAAAGGCGGAATGTTCTGGAATGCTACGTCTGAGGGGAGGATGAAGGCGCTTGTCACGTCTCATCTCCCTCTGAACACACACACACACTCACACTCACACACACACACACACACACTCACTCGCTCCCACACACAGACACACTCACACACGGACATGCACGCAGACTCACACAAACACACACACAGACACACATACGCACACATGGACATACACACACACACCCACACACCCACACACCCACACACCCACACACGCACCAGAAGAGACGCACATTCCCTGTGCTTCTAGCTGCCACCGAGTGCGTCTTCTCAAAGAAGAAAGCGAAGGAGAAAATGAAAGAGAAGAAAGAAAAACAAGCCGACAGGAGCCACCGCAGAGCGTGTTTCATATTGACCCATATTTGTCCCCACGCATAATTCAAACTGATGGGGGGAGAAGCCCCACCCAGAGCCTCTGCCGTAGGGACGCCCTGGTGACAATATCTAAGCAAGTCTAGCTTTCATCCACACACACACAGGGGTGGCAAACACCTCAATTAGGATGACTGGAGGAGAGCTGCTTCTCAGACAGATGACCATGTTATCTGGAGAAAGTTGAGCTAATGTACGTACACAGGGTTGTAAAACCTGTCTTCCTCCCGTTCCACACTGTCCTTCACCTCCTCCACTGGACCCCATACTGGCCTCCTCCTACACCTCCTCCATTGGACCCCATACTGGCCTCCTCCTCCTACACCTCCTCCACTGGACCCCATACTGGCCTCCTCCTCCTACACCTCCTATACCTCCTTCACCATCTCCTCCTTCACCTCCTCCTCTTCCCTGTTCGCAGGTTGGGCTCCTGGGTCGGAGTCAGGTTTGCCTTGGGATGTCAGAGACCTGAACATTAGACCTGTACGATAAACTCTTTAATCCCACTAAATACATCCTCCCCCCTCCCTCCTCCCCTCTCCCCCCTCCCTCCTCCCTCCTCCCTCCTCCCTCCTCCCCCCCCCCCCCTCCCTCCTCCCTCCTCCCTCCCTCCTCCCTCCCCCCTCCCTCCTCCCTCCTCCCTCCTCCCTCCTCCCTCCCCCCTCCCTCCTCTATCTCTGCTCCTGATCCCCCCCACTCCTCTGTCCCGAAAAACAAAACAAAAACAGAACTGTTGACTCCCGTCTTCAGCTCAGCAGTCTATACATCGGTGGCTCTTTAATCTCCCGGTGTCGGAGATGTGTTGAACATGCTGTAATCCAGCCGGATGCAGAGCAGGAAGTGAATGGGGCTCAGGATCACTACATGACACTCGGTGTGATGGCTGCTTTGTTTTTACGGAGCTCATGAATGTGCAGGAGAGGCCTGGGGAGGGGCGGATGCTTCCTCAGAGGAGGAGGTTTGACAATGGAGCTACAAGTCTGATGCACACAAACATACATACACACACACACATACATACACACACATATACACACACATATACACACACATATACACACGAAAACACACGCAAGCAGGCACTTCATAATCGAATGGGATTAAGTACACCAACGCTACCATCAAGAGAAAGAAAAGGAAAGAGAGAGGAGGAGAGGAGAGGAGGAAAGGAGAGAGGAGGAGAGGAGAGGAGGAAAGGAGAGAGGAGGAGCGGAGAGGAGAGGACAGAAGGGAGGATATGAGAGGAGGGAAGAGAGGAAAAGAGAGAAAAGAAGAAAGGCAGAGTGAAGTGATAAAGAAAAGATCCTCTTCTTCTTCTTATCTCCTAGCCTCGGGGGAGGAAAGGGAGGAGAGAGGAGGGGGAAGGGGTGTGGGTAGAGGGGGAGGAACATGGGGGAGCGGGCCGTCAATCCGATATATTTAATTTATTTTGCGTTAGTGAATCATCAAGAGGATGATCCCACCACGGATCAAAAGAGAGAGCGAAGTAAGGGGAGAAAAGAGAGATTAACACTGCAGAACAAAGGAACAGACTCTCCGAGACTATCTCTCCTCTGTCTCAATCCCTCGCTCCCTCCATCCCTCTCCCTACTCCTCTCCCTCTCTCTTCACCCCTCTCTCTCTCTCTCTCTCTCTCTGTCTCTCTGCCTCTCTCTCTCTGTCTCCACGTAGTTCGTTTCTTCTCTTTCATGATAGACGGAGTTCTGAGAGCAGTTGAGCAGCTGTTTAGTTGCTTTGATAAGCCTAAACTACAGCATCACACACATATTTTCACATTTAACATTGAGCAGACACATTTCTCCGAGGTGAAAAGTCCGACCCGCTCAGACAGTGTTCCTCGGACAGGAGTCAGCTGGGGAGAGGGAGGCCCAGGGGGAGAGGGAGGCCAGGGGGAGAGGGAGGCCAGGGGGAGAGGGAGGCCAGGGGGAGAGGGAGGCCCAGGGGGAGAGGGAGGCCAGGGGGAGAGGGAGGCCAGGGGGAGAGGGAGGCCCAGGGGGAGAGGGAGGCCAGGGGGAGAGGGAGGCCAGGGGGAGAGGGAGGCCCAGGGGGAGAGGGAGGCCAGGGGGAGAGGGAGGCCCAGGGGGAGAGGGAGGCCAGGGGGAGAGGGAGGCCAGGGGGAGAGGGAGGCCCAGGGGGAGAGGGAGGCCAGGGGGAGAGGGAGGCCCAGGGGGAGAGGGAGGCCAGGGGGAGAGGGAGGCCAGGGGGAGAGGGAGGCCCAGGGGGAGAGGGAGGCCAGGGGGAGAGGGAGGCCAGGGGGAGAGGGAGGCCCAGGGGGAGAGGGAGGCCAGGGGGAGAGGGAGGCCCAGGGGGAGAGGGAGGCCAGGGGGAGAGGGAGGCCAGGGGGAGAGGGAGGCCAGGGGGAGAGGGAGGCCAGGCAGCCATATCACAGGCCAGTCATAGCAGTGTTCTCCCTGACTGACTGTGATCGCTGGTGTGGTTGGAGGTGACGGCGGGATGTTGGTGTTGGAGAAGAACGTTTCCTCCAGAACCATATGGAACATCACTGTGGTGTTGACCGAGAGCCCTGGATCCTGTGTGTGTGTGTGTGTGTGTGTGTGTGTGTGTGTGTGTGTGTGTGTGTGTGTGTGTGTGTGTGTGTGTGTGTGTGTGTGTGTGTGTGTGTGTGTGTGTGTGCATGGAGAGACAGAGAGATGTTGTATGTTTGTGTGCGTGAGAGAGAGTGGGTGAAAGAGAGAGATAGAGTAAGAGAGTGAGAGAGATAGACTGTGTGTTTGTGTGCGTGTGTGTGCATGTGCGTGTGTGTGTGTGTGTAGACACGGGAGCCAGAGTGGGCGTACGGTAGCAGCAGGCTCGGTCAGGCTCCAGTGCCGGTCCAAGAGACAGAGGGGCGGCAGAGACGGTCCTGCCCTGTCCAGTAAAACAAACACACCTCTCCTCTTGTCTGCCAACCCAACACACCCCTCCTCTCTACCTCCAACCACAGACCTCTCCAGCCACCTCCAACCATAACCTCTCAACCCAACCAAGACCAAGACCATGACCCCTAGGGATGGGTATTGAGAATCCAGTTAAACGATTCCTTGGAATCATCAGCCAAATTCGACGATTCTGCTAACAGTTCTCTGTGCCGTTGCGCATGCGCGAACTTTTATAGTTTATTTAGACCGCAGCAAACATGGCAAAGAGGCAGAAGCGTTCTAAAGTTTGGTTGTATTTCACACGACAAAATGACAACAACGCCACTTGTAACGCGTGTAAAAAGTATATTTCGTCGAAGGGAGGAAATACAACAAATATGAAGAAGCATTTGAACACACAGCATGGAATGAAGTTACTGGAATGTCATGTGTTCGATGCATGCAGCAGCGCAGCTAACGTTCGCGCTTCATCTCTAACTATCCAAGGTAGAGCTAAACTCCTCAAAAGTGATCACAACCACTTGTCACTGTGTGAAGCAATTTGCCTTTATTGTGTATAGTCGATTAAGTTATCTTCTGTCCTGTCGTTTAAAGCATACATTTTAGCTCCGGCATTCGTCTCCCATTATTGATCACTTCACGTTAATTATCGGAGGGCGTGTGTTATCAGCAAACGTTCGCGTTGTCGTGTTAACCCATTATTAAACTGAGCATATCGATTTTTAATCCATTATTAAACTTAGAATTTTAATTGTTTAACAGAATGGCCGATGTTTGACTCTGTCATATTATATGATTTGACCTTGGCTGAAAATTGAAGATTCTATAGCTAAGCTATCAATACTCATCCCTAATGACCCCTGACCTCTGACCCCTGCTCTTCCTTTGTCCTCTCACACACATCTGTACCCCATACACTGGGACTGGAGTTTGAAGTGTGTGTGTGTGTGTGTGTGTGTGTCTCGGGGGTTTCTGGGTTGGTTCCACCCAGGGTTTTTCCCCCAGCCAACTGACTCCCCCTCACTCCAATAAAACATGACATGAAGTAGCAGCTGAATCTGGCCAGATCAGCTCGCGACTGGTCGACAGTAAATACTGACCTGAGACAGGAGACAGACCAGGAGAGAGACCAGGAGACAGACCAGGAGACAGACCAGGAGAGAGACCAGGAGACAGACCAAGAGACAGACCAGGAGAGAGACCAGGAGACAGACCAGGAGACAGACCAGGAGAGAGACCAGGAGACAGACCAGGAGACAGACCAGGAGAGAGACCAGGAGAGAGACCCGGACCTGGACCTGGTCCAAGGTTCAGACCCAGACATGGCCCAGAACTAGACACAGAGCCAGACCTAGCCCCAGCCCCAGAACCAGGTCCAGGTCCAGAACCAGACAAAGAGCTGAGAGCCAGGGTCAGTCAGTGGGCACCATTGTCAGTGTGTGTGTGTGTGTGTGATGGATGAGCTGAGAGATCACCATAGAGGCTACACTTTGGAGATCCTTTGTCAATCGTTTCCCTGCCAAGACACTCCACGACCAAACAAGGCCTCAACTCTTCTGCTATTGTACAAAGCTTTGCTTCGCTAACCGCTGAAAATGCTGAGTGTGTGTTTGTGTGTGTGTGTGTGTTTGTCAGCACAACATTGAAGGAGACAGTTTGCCTCTTGACAGTTATTTGCTAGTTTTGGTTTCCCTTTCTCTCGCTCTCTCTCTCTCTTCCTCGTCCCAAATCACCCTGAGGAAGTCTAACTGCATCGGTAGAAAAGCCTCTCTTTCTATCTCTCTTTCGCTCTCTCTGTCTCTCTCGCTCACACGCATACACATGCCAATGTAGAATCATTTATCTTCTTCTACCCTCTGTTGGTTTGTGGGCTGCTTGGATTCTATGTGTCAGTTTTCTGGATTCCATACAAAGCATTTACAAGCGTTTTCTGTGTACGTTTGTGTGTGCAGGTGTGTGGGGGCTTGTGTGCATGAGTGCACATCTGTGTGTCTGTCTGTGTGCCTGCATGGAGGACAGTGTGTGTGTGTGTGTGCGCGCGCACAAGTTCTGTCCAGGTCACAGAGCATTAATCTCATGGCTGATGTCAGATATGGTGTCACATGATGGCGTGTCATTCCTGACAGCTCCCAGTTCTGTGGTCAAGGCCTCACCTCTCTCCTGGCCTCAAGTCTCCCCTGGCCTCTCCCCTCCCCTGGCCTGATATGTCCCCTGGCTTCACCTCTCTCCTGGCCTCAAGTCCCCCTTGGTCTCTCCCCTCCCCTGGCCTGATATCTCCCCTGGCCTTCACCTCTCTCCTGGCCTTCACCTCTCCCCTGGCCTCACCTCTCTCCTGGCCTCTCCCCTCTCCTGGCCTCAGGGCTCTGCTGACCTCTCTTCCTGGTTCTCCTGATTTCTGGCTTGTCAGGCTCGTGTTAAAAGCGATGTGTCGTTGTGAACTCAGACTTGAGGAGGCCTGTTTTAATAGTGTTACTGTTTCACTATTAATTCTCCTGCTGTATCCTGGTGGTTGTGTGTGTGTGTGTGTGTGTGTACAGGGTCCGGTACCACATATGTTGCAGAGATCAGAGGAATCATATCCGGTCGGAGCCCAGTTCTGTCTAACACCTGTGGCTAGCGCTGCATAGCATGTGCATTGTAAAGACACTTGTATGAACACACGCACAAACACACACACATCATGATCACAGATGTACTTGGTTGTCATTAAACGAACTCATGCATGTGCAGAGTTCAAATCCCTTATCCTCCCCCCCCCCCCCCCCCCCCTTACAGCACCTGCTCTCAATATGACCCTATATCAATAAAACTTCAGACCCTTCCATGCGTTTACTTACTAACTAGTTTGGTTGAGACACACTCACACACACAACACACACACACAACCCCACCCAAGCAGTGCTCACCCCCCACCCATGTTCTCATCCAGGTTGGGTTTTCATTAGGACAGGATATCCTGTACATTTATACTCTCTTTGTACAGAACATGTGGCCTTAGCCTGCTACACCAGCCAGAGAAGAAAAGAGAGAGAGGCAGAGATGGAGGGAGAGGATAGAGAGAGAGAGAGAGCGAGAGAGAGGGGGGGGAGGGAGAGGAGAGGAAGAGGAAAGGAGTGAGTTAGAGAGAGAGATTTTGACATTGAAAAGCTCTCAAGCATCAGTTAAACCATGTGTGCTCCCAGCCAATTTCACTCAGTCTTCTGGGTGGGTCCTGGTGACTGGGGGGGGCAGGAGGAGGGGGGGGGGGTGGCAGGAGGACGGGGGGAGGGGGGCAGGAGGAGGGGGGGAGGGGGGCAGGAGGACGGGGGGAGGGGGGCAGGAGGACGGGGGGGGAGGGGGGCAGGAGGACGGGGGGAGGGCAGGGAGGATGGGGGAGGGCAGGGAGGGCAGAGTGATGACTGGTGTAGGTGAGTGCTGGGCTCTGGCCCTGTGATTCCAACCCAACCTGACCACCATGTTTCTTTTATGAGTCCTGTCAGCCTCACTTAGTTTGAGTGACATTCTCACAAGATAGGACTCCTCAAAAGCAAATCTATTATGAAGACTGCCATGAACACACACACACAGGCACACGCATACACACACACATGCACTCACACACACAAACACTCACGAACACGTGAATATTCTAGCACATACAGTCAGAACCAGACCCCTTCCACCCAACACACACACAAATTTACAAATTTCTTAAAATATCATTTGTTTACACACCAAAAACTCCTGATGTTGGAATTTGAGGGGAAGGCTGCAGAAAGCCTGAGTGTTCCCAACCCTATAAATAAGAGTGGTGGAGCACAGTGTGGTTCACCACAATTACACAGACTCTGCTTCAACTAGGGAGCACTCCCTGTCTGCCTGTCTGCCTGCCTGTCTCTGTCTGCCTGCTTGCCTGCCTGTCTCTGCCTGTCTGCCTGCCTGCCTGTCTCTGCCTGTCTGTCTCTGTCTGCCTGTCTCTGTCTGCATGCCTGCCTGCTTGCCTGTCTCTGCCTGTCTGTCTCTGTCTGCTTGCCTGCCTGCCTGTCTCTGTCTGCCTGCTTGCTTGCCTGCCTGTCTCTGCCTGCCTGCCTGCCTGCCTGCCTGCCTGTCTCTGCCTGCCTGCCTGCCTGCCTGTCTGTCTGCCTGTCTCTGCCTGCTTGCCTGCCTGTCTCTGTCTGCCTGTCTCTGTCTGCCTGCTTTCCTGCCTGCCTGTCTCTATGTCTGTCTCTATGTCTGTCTACATGCCTGCCTGTCTCTCTGTCTGACTGTCTGTTTACCTTTCTTCCTGCCTGTTTGTCTGTCTGCCTGCCGGTCTGCCAGCCTATTGATTGGTCTGCCTGTCTGCCAACCTGTCAGTCTTTTGACATGACTGTATCTGTCTGTCAGTCTCACTACTAATCCCCCCTCTCCACCAAACACACACACACACACACACACAGATGTCATGTGGGTCAAACCACATTATTTTACTTATGAGTTTTTTCAACATGTGTCTGGCCCTGTAAAAACCTCAGACTGGTTACAACTTATTACATAATCTGGCCTCCAAACACACACTGTCTGTTTTCAGGGTCAAGTTTCTTTGAACATGTTTTTAAGCGTCTAGTCTATGAGAGTGTATTTGAAGAGATTTAACATTCAGATTAGATGTAGTGGTTGGGTGTGAGCGTGTATGTTGCGTCAGTCCTGTTTGTCCTACAGTATTTTGGATGGGCGTGTAGAGTTGTGTAAGTGTGCAGGTGTGCGTGTCTGTGGGATTTTCTTTGTTTGTGAAAGTGTGTGTGATTGATGCAGACAGTAATCAGCTCTCTGAACGTGTGTGTTTTCAGCTGTCTGGAGTGGGCTCCTAGGGAATGTTCTGAAGTTTATTCAGCACCTGGTGATTGGTCTAAACATCTACCCCCGGCCTGGCGACATCAGCCACCCTCAATCAGCCCTGATTGGAGGAGAGAGATGGATGTTTTTAGAACAGTGATCAGAGTATTTTCATCTCATGTTTGCTAAATCTCCATCTGGCCTCTCTGAAAGCGAGCTAACACCATCACACACACGCACGTTTGTGTGGGCGTGTGCGTGTGTGTCTACTGTGTGTGTGTGTGTGTCTGTATGTGCGTGGCTCTGTATGAATGCGGTGTGTGTTTGTGTCTGGAAGTGTGTGTGGTGGTGTCAGTGTTGGTGAAGACGGTCATTCTATATCCTTCACATACTGAGGCTCCTCTTACCTCAGTCACAACGTCCAAAATACAGACTGTTCCTAGTCAGATGTGTTCTAGAACATCAGAAACACATTCTGTTAGGGGTCTGATGTGTTCTAGAACAACAGAAACATTCATTTTATTCCTGGTCAGATGTGTTCTAGAACAGTGATTCCCAAACTAGTGGTCCGCGAGGGTAATGCAGGTGGGCCGCCAAACCAATTAAAACAAAAATGTTAGAAATGAATACATTTCAAAATATTTCTATATACTGTTGGTGAATCATCATAAAAATTCTGAAAAAAAAGTTATTTACATTTTGTCGCGTTAACTTGCATACTTATCACTAGGTCTACAACTTCCGATAGTTAGCTGCTAGTTCTCGCTGAGCTGTAACGTTGGCACTAACTAGGCTAGCTAGCTAACGATTCTTTGCTACATTATGATGTACTAAATGATCTGGTTATCAGCTTGCTTGCTAGTCGTCGATATTAATACCTTGGTTTTACACAAGACGTACTGTATTTCACTGCAGCTTAGAAAGGCTCAACTACAAGAACATGCAGGGACAAGGCTGCAGTCATAGATAACCAGAGGATCCTTCTCTCTGCAACCTCCTCCATCTCCTCAACCACAAACTCTCCCCCTCTCCTCCCCCTGTCCTCCCCCCTCCTCCCACAATCGCCTCTTCCCCTTCTCCACCCCCCACCCCTCCCTCCGAGGTTTGGCAGGCAAGTCTGTGGTCTGATGTCTGGGTCTCACACACAGGACAGGGCTTGGCCAGACTCTGACTACTGTGTGTGTGCGACTGTCAGTGTGTGTGTGTCAGTGTGTGTGCGACTGTCAGTGTGTGTGTGTGACTGTCAGTGTGTGTGTGACTGTCAGTGTGTGTGTGTGTGTCTGAACTAACATGAGACCTTGGAGATGTTCTCAGAATGTGACCATGAACACAGATAGAAACATTGATATAGATAGAGACAGATGAGGACAGAAACCCAGTTCTAGTCCCAGTCGAAGACAAAGCCTCATACCAGGCCTGGTCCAGCCTCACCCAGCCTTGACCCAGCCCAGCCTCACCCCAGCCCTACTCTTGACCTCAGTCCAGCCTCACCCACAGCCCTACTCTTGACCCAGCTCCACCCTCTGGGCCAGGCAGCATTACAGTCTCAGACACATGAAACTCTCCTTTTACAAGGCAGGCTGCATTCACATAAAAATAACCTTGCCTATGACATGGTCTAGACAGACGGAAATCAACGCTTTTTAAAGAAAACGAAACAATAGTTGATTCCCCCCCCCCCCCCCCTCTCCCCCAGTCAGCCCCCCCCCCCCTCTCCCCAGAGGTACTGGTGGAGCTGAAATGCATTAGAGCCTAGGTTGTATACAGTACA
Source organism: Thaleichthys pacificus (assembly GCA_023658055.1). Lineage (NCBI taxonomy): Eukaryota > Metazoa > Chordata > Actinopteri > Osmeriformes > Osmeridae > Thaleichthys > Thaleichthys pacificus. The sequence continues at coordinate 13,987,119 of CM042855.1, read as the reverse complement.
TCTTCATTTGGTGTCTTGGGAAGCAGAAATGTAATAGAATTGATGCAGCTAGCTGAGAGGCAATATTTAGGTCTAATGTGTTCCTGAGCAGGGCTGGTGAAACTCTGTCATTGTCTGTAGTGTGAGGGCCCAGGGAGAGAAGCACATACATCTCACCTGTCATGGCTGCTCACTGTCAGCAGGGTGCCACCCTGAGAGAGGTGATTAAGATCTCTGTATAGGAAAAAGCCAGGAATGTAATGCGAATCTGATGAAACACATCAGATCTGACAAGATGGGATCTTTGTCTCTCTGTCACTCTTCCATTCCTCCTTGTTTTCCTTCTATTGTTCTCTATTTTTCACCCTCTCTCTCCCCCATTCTCCCTCTCCCTCTCTCTCCCCCATTCTCCCTCTCCCTTCTCCTCTCTCTCTCTCCCTGTCTCTCTGCTTCTCTCCCTCTCCCTGTCTCTCTGCTTTCTCTCTCCTCTCTCCTTCTCTCTGCTTCTCTCTTCTCTCTCTCTCTCATCTCTCTCTCTCTCTCTCTCATCTCTCTCTCTCTCTCTCTCTCTCTCTCTCTCTCTCTCTCTCTCTCTCTCTCTTCTCTCTGCTTCTCTCTATCTCCTCTCTCTCTCGTCTCTCTCTTCTCTCCTCTCTCTCTCTCTCTCTCTCTCTCCCTCTCTCTCTCTCCACCTCTCTCTCCCCTCTCTCTCTTTCTCCCTCTCCCTCTATCTCTTGCTCTCTCTCACCCTCTCTCTCTCTACCTGTTTCCTCTAGGTGTCAGCAGAGGTGTTTCCCGTAAGGAATGTCCACCTAGTGGTGTTGCGTGTGCGTGTGCGTGTGCGTGTGTGTGTGTGTGCGTGGTGGGTGCGTGCGTGCGTGCGCTTGTTTGTGTGCAAGTGTGGATGTATTTGCATGGATGTGTGTGTGAATGTCTGTCATTGATTCAACAGGATGTATGTGTTTTTCTTGGGTAGTTTAGTATATAATTTTGGTTCAAATTGCGTAACCAAGTTTTTATGTACTTTACAATGTGTTTGTTTATGAGAGAGGGGGAGGGCGAGAAATAGACTGTTTATATATGTTGCTTTGTGCAAGGCAGAAAAGGGAGGAAGAATATGTGTGCGTGAGATTGTGTGTGTCTGTGTGTGTCTGTGTGTGTCTGTGTGTGTCTGTGTGTGTCTGTGTGTGTCTGTGTGTGTCTGTGTGTGTGTGGGTGTGTGTGTGTGTGTCTGTGTGTGTCTGTGTGTGTCTGTGTGTGTGTCTGTGTGTGTCTGTGTGTGTCTGTGTCACAGCTCCTTCACTGAGTATGTGGACCAGTGTGTGATGCACCTGGGAGCAGATATCACCACGGCAACTGGAGCGTGGCTGTCAGAGCGCTAGGGAAAGCTGAGCACTCACACCCACACACATACACCCACACACCCACACACATACACCCACACACCCACACACATACACCCACACAAACCTACAGTACACAGAGACCCATACACCCATACAAACCTGCAGTACACACACCTGCACACACACACACGCACATTTTAAGGTTTTGACATATCCCTCTCTGCAGGCTCCCTCACCTCTGCACATGGCTTGACGTCCCTCAGGTGCTGTTTGTGTCGTTCCTTCCTTTCTTCCCTCTTCCCTTCATTTCCTCTCCAGCCTTCCTCCCTTCCCTCCTTCTCTCCGACTTTCCCCTCCTCCCTTCCCTAGTTCTCTCCATCTTTTCTTTCCTGTGTTAGGTAACTGTCATTAGCACCTCAGTACCTGTGTTGAGCTGGTGTTGGCTCATGTTTGTCACTCTATCCTTCCTCCCTCCCTCCCTCCTTCCTCCCTCCCTCCCTCCTCCCTCCCTCCCTCCTCCCTCCCTCCCTCCCTCCCTCCCTCCCTCCTTCCCTCCCTCCCTCCCTCCCTCCCTCCCTCCCTCCTCTCCACACCTCTGTCTTTTCTCTACCCTGTACCTTCACTCTCCTCCTCCATCTTCATGTCTGCCACCATCCCTCCATCCCTCCACCTTTCTCTCCACCACTGTTCCTGTGTTTCTGCAGGTGTCCCCCCCCCCCCCCCCCCCTCCAGAGGGGCTAATGAGAGTGAAAATGAGAACAATGGGGAGAGGAAAGGAGGGAGAAAGGACGAGAGGGGGGGAGGAAGAGGAGCGGGGAGAGAGGAGAGGAGGGAGGAGAGGAGCGCAGGGCCTGCCAGCTCATCTGGGCTCCGTTGATCTTGTTAATTGCGTCCGTGGACGCGTTGCGTTCCCTTTGAAGTGTGTCTGAAGCGCTCGCTTTAGAGACCAGCAATTACCACACATCATGTAATTGCTGCAAGACAGGCAGCCATATGAGACAACTCATGTTATAGGATGTGTTATTGTGTGTGTGTGCGTGCGTGTGCGTGTGTGTGTGAGAGAGAGAGCAAAATGTGTTTGTATAATACAAAGACTTTCTCGTTTCTCTAAGATGGTGTTGCTGTGTGTGTGTGTGTGTTTCTTTTTTGTACATGTGTGTTTCAGATGTGAAAACACATGTTCTGTACTTTTGTGTCTCATGCTCTCCACCTGAGCAGGTCATACATGAACACAACGTAAAGGTCAAGCAACACGGGGAACTTTTCCTACGCTGTTCAGAATCACTCAGATAACAAGAAGTCCTACTGTTTGGAATTCAATTAAATCTCTTTGTAAAACGACTGGTTAGTAAAGATTTAGGAGTTGTGGAGTTTGGAGGATGTGTGTGGGTTGTCCTGGGAGGGGGTCTCTGTTACAGTAATCTGACATTGGTCAGCTGCACTACCACTCTGAATGATGAAGGAACACAAGATTTAGATCTAGGTTACCAGATCCCTTTTTCTCAGCATTTTCAACAAATCCAGTTCAGTTTGTATCAATTTGTTTTGTTGCTGCTTTTAGGAGGTTTTGAGTTTTATGGGAGAGGGAGAGGGAGAGGGAAAGAAAGAGAAAGAGAAAATGAAAAAAAGAGGAGAGAGAGAGGAAGAGACAGAGAGGAAGAGAGAGAGAGTGGAAGAGGAAGAGAGAGAGAGAGAGAGAGATGGGGAATTTCCCCTCTTTAACCAAACACCTCCCTGCTGAGGCCGACACTTTAACCTACACATCAGATACTGTTACACACACACACCCACACACACACACACACAATCCACCACCCTCTGAGCAGTATTGGGACAGTCAAAGAAGAATCCCCCTGGAGTCTCTGCCTTGTGTTGCAGCCCATAATGAGTCAGCCCACTGTGCCACAGAGCAGGCTAGGCCCAGAACACTCGCTCTTCCCACGGTGGAGAGAGAGAGATACGCTTACAGTAACATGGGCCGCTGCTGTGCTGTGTGTTAGATGCAGTAATACCTGCTCCTGCTGTGCTGGGTCAAATGTGCTGGTACTGCTGGAGGTTCGACAGAGACACAAGTGAGTCAGACTACCTCTGCCCTCCGGAGGGGAGAGAGGGGGGGAGAGGAGAACAGGGGGGGGGGGGTCAAAACAGGGACACGATTAACCTGTGATTGTCCAGTTATAGTTACAGGAAGTGAGGTTAGGAGCGAGGGCATGAGAGTGAGAGAAACAGCAGGATTGAGATAATTAAGAGATAATTGGGGAGTCAGGTGGCTGAGCGGTGAGGGAGTCGGGCTAGTAATCTGAAGGTTGCCAGTTCGATTCCCGGCCGTGCCAAAAAATTACGTTGTGTCCTTGGGCAAGGCACTTCACCCTACTTGCCTCGGGGGGAATGTCCCTGTACTTACTGTAAGTCGCTCTGGATAAGAGCGTCTGCTAAATGACTAAATGTAATGTAAATGTAACACAACAACCTCTCCTGAGACACACACCCACAGTACCAGGGTCACACATAGTTTGTGTTTGAACGTGTGTGCAACCTTGAACACATAGTGGAATACAAAGGAGATAAAGTACCTAAGTACTGGCTAGCACACACACCCTTGCACACACACACACACACACCTACCTAGACAGAGAGAAAAAAAGACTTTCAGAGAGCCAGCATGCCAGGGCAGCCCGCCAATGCAGGGAAGTAGAGAAAAATAGAAAGAAGGAGAAAGGGCAGGAAACTCCATACATAGCCGTCAGGAAGAGCTGTGTCAGGCCAGGAAGCTCCTTGTATGGTCATGGAGGTTTCCTGGCTGGCTGGGAGAGTGACATTTCCCCTTCTGGTTGGCTCTCGGAGGAGGGTCACGTGACCACGTGGCTGCTGGGAGGCAGCAGGGGTGGAAGGCTGGCCCTGGAGTCTCTCTCTCTTTTAGTCTCTTTCTCTCTTTTAGTCTCTCGTTCTATCCTTAAGTCTTTCTCTCTGTTTCTCGGCTGCCCCTCCCTGGAGACTCTCTGTTTCTCTCTCCATCGTTTTAGGTCTCTTTCTTCATCTCTCTTGTCTCTGAGGTCATCCCTGGAGTCTCTTTCTCTCTCTCTCTGTCTCTCTTTCTCTGTTTCTCTCTCTGTCTCTTTCCCTCTGTTTATCTCTCTCTCAGTCTCTCTCACTATTGCACACTCACTCTCGCTCACTTCTCTCTCTCTCTGTCTCACACACACTGTCGCTCACTCTGTCTGTCTGTCTCTCTCTCTGTCTCTCTCTGTCTCTCTCTCTCTCTCTCTCTCTCTCTCTCTGTCTCTCTCTCTAATAAGGCTGAGCCAGGAAGCTCAGTTCTCTGCTCTAGCACTTTCCTCCCTCCCTACTTTCCTCCCTCCATTAATCTATCCATCCTTACCCCACTGTCTCTCCCAATTCTCTCTCTCACTCATTTTCTCCTTTTCCTTGCCCCCCCCCCCCCCACCCTATTGCCTCTCTCTAGATGTGAAAGCAAGGCACTACACACTCGCGCGCACACACACACACACACACACATAGTCGAGCATGTCCCCAAAGGAATGTTCTGCTAGCTATGCCAGTTATGCCTGCTATGAAACCAACTTGACAAGGCACATTGTAGTCATACTGTAATGCACAGACACATTTCCGTGTGTGTGTGTGTGTGTGTGTGTGTGTATGCAGGCCAGAGTACAGGAGAGAAGTGGAGAGGGGGAAGGAGGGATAATAAGATATGACAGGAAAGGTGAGGGGGAAAAAAGAGGTTCTGTCAGAAGGTAGAATGGGGGAGAGAGAGAGAATAGAGAGGACAGAAGGAGAGACTGAGGGAGAGAGAGAATAGAGAGTGGATTGGAGGGTAATAACATTCTCTTCATCACCATCCAGACTCCAGCTTTCAGACCAGGTAGAATAACATCAAGAAAGCCAGAGACATTACCCACAATGGAGATTTATTAGAATGCCATACGACACATACACACACACACACACACACAAATACATACACACCCACTTAAACAAGCGCAGACAAACTCTTTTTTCGACACCATCAAGTATGTGTGTGTGTCCATCTGTGTGTGTGTGTGAGAGAGGGAATTGCTCTTAACTGGAGGGATATTTCCAATCTGTGAAAATCTGACGGTCAGAAGCTCTCTTGGTAATCCAACACCATTACTGGTGATTCCACGTACATTAGAGAGAGTGAGGAGGAGAAGGGGGAGAGAGCGGGTGAATGATAGGAGGAGACAGAGCTCGAGTGAGTGTGATAAGCGTGTGTCTGCCCGTCGCTCTTTCTGATATATAGACGACCTATCGCGGAGTAGGCTGTCTTTCTCCTCTTCTTTTTTTTCTTTTCCCTCTCCCTCTCTTTTTCTCCTTTTTTGTACTCGTTTACTCTTTCCCTCCCCTGCCCATTTACACGCCTGACGCACTCTTTCCCACCTGCGAACACATCTCACCTTCACCGCGTTCCTTTCTTGTCACTCTCCCTCTTTCTTTCCGCGTCCCTCTCTAGAGGCCACAGACAGACTTCTGCCCAGACTTTTCTTCTCCTTTTTTTTTTTCGTCTCAGTTTGGTCGTTTGGTCTTACCATCCTTTTCCGTGTTTTTCTCCCTCCACTTCATCACACTTTCACCTCACTCACTCTACCGTCCCTCTTTTCGCGCGTCCATCTGCACGCACCTTCGCACTCTCACAAACACACCCTCCGACCATACAGAAACTTCGAATTCCCCTACTTCCGCCACCACTCTCCCTACCAGCGACTCCTAACTTCAGCATCTTCGAACTCCTCTGATGTGTCTCCGACGACTCCTAGACACTTCTCCAGAGCCCACATACTTTATACGAGCAGTTTTCGAACTAAACCGCCGTTCAGGCACGATGCTGCATGCTAAGTACGCACGCCGCACGTAGACGACGCCCACAGCAACCCCCACACAGCCGCAGTAAGCACGACCCCCTACCCCTGATTCGTCTACTCCAGACCACCCCCGCCCTCCCTCCCCGCATACCGCACTCCCAATTCCCGAGTGTGACCAGATGACGGCTTCTGTATCTCTCTGCCGTGTACCCTCACTCATTAGGTTCTACTGCATTACTAAAACAGTGGCGCACACCACATAAGTCCGAAACCGCAAGATCTAACCCGTTGGAGGGTTTCACAACGGGTGTCCATCCTACGTGGACAAGAACAGGAACAGAGTGGCCTCTATGCTCTCGGTCGACTCGCCAAACTGAGCATCGCGACCATCCAACCAGCATGCCCGACTTGCGTCGCCCGGCATTTCCACTCCAGCACATAGCTTTTTCATCAATCCAGAAAAGTCGAGAAGAAAGACAGGCGGACAGGGAGAGATCACGTGTGGATGAAGAGCGACCAGAGCATCCGACACGAGCCTAAGGGCAGAAGACGATGAGGGCAACGAGAGCAAACGATCACACAACCGATCCCCGAGCACGCCCACGCGAACACAAACGCATACCAGTAAGGAACGAGAACGCAACATACTCGATGCAGTAAGTCCTTTACGATGCACATGGCTTGAATAGGGCAGGTAGAGAACAGATCCTTCGCTTCATCAAGCGCCTTGTCCAACACTGCGAAGCCACATGACACATGTTAGCTGATTCTGAACATGTTCGTGGTGTAGCTGTCATCGAGTGTCGTTAATATAACATACCTCTCTATAAACGCCTAGCATCAAATACAACTAGACCGCAGTTATGCTTCACATAAGTGCTCGTAATAGTCGGCAGTAGCTGCCCTAGTGATGGTCGAGTACCAGCATATATCACTCGCGTAGATAAATTCGTTATCCATACCTGCACGGCGAGCCGACTAGTGATTTTTGTGTGCCGCCCTTCACTACCCAAGTTTCACGTGGCAAACGTCGGACGGGGTACGATGCCCTCGTCTCGCAACGGGGGTGAGTGTGTGTGACGATGGTCTCGAGAGATAGCGGGCGGCCCGCGGTCACATAAGGTGACCTAAAAAAGAAGAATTCGCCACAAGCAGACGGAACCAGACCATACCCACTCCACGCCCATACTCCTATGCGCCGTGGTAGCTCAAGTCTTGGCACGCACCAAACATATCAACTAAGGATGACACATCACGAACCTGAAAACGGTGGAAGATAGGCGTGACTCAAAACGCGTGAGACAAGTAGCGTGTACCCGAGGCGTGCGACCTCGCGGAGGCAAAAAAGCGCCCGTCGAGAGTAGGTGACAACGCTGAGGCGGGGGACTAGGCCAAGAAGACGGCCCAGATGATCCACACGTTTGCCCCATATCCCCCTCCTCACTCCTTCCTCTGCTTCGCTCCCTGATGTCACCACAGTGACGAGACATCGAGAACACTTCCTAGATCGCTGTCACACACAAAAACCAACACTCACACCTGCAAGAGATCTGACCACACCAGTACAATGTACAGAGATCTGCTCTCACCCTACTACACCAGCAGCACACCAAACACTCACACCACAACACAATACCCCTGTTCTCTTATCTAAACATGCAATACTCCAACCTCTGTCCTGAGCAGTATGTTTCTTGCGCGTTGCTCCCTTGCAGAAGGGTATTGGGATATTCATGTCTAATGGGAGTTCCCTGCAGTGGAATTGGCCAATCTGGGATAGGAGATGCGCTCGATCGACGGAGGGTTATCCCATAATTGCTGACATCTCTCCTCGCTCCACCGCATTGGGTAACCCACTTACCGAGACCGGTATACGTACCTGGGAGACCAATACGTCGCAGAGCTCAGCATCCGCGCAAGGGCACCGGCCCCTGTCACCGTCACGACACGACCACGAGCACACCGACAAGCACTGGGATACAACCAGAACACACACTATTAGTTAGTGACGGTTGCGGCCCATGGCACCTACCGCGATAAGCCATCGCTTCACTCTGATCGCGATAACTGCCCACATCGCCCACCACGCCATATGTGGCAGCACAGGGGGGAACATCACAGCACACCGTGTGCTGTGTGTGTCTAGACGGGATTTGACACTTGGCCGATGAACCCGTCGTAATGTACACGTTCGCGACTTCATGCTACGCTTTGGGACCAGTCTGGAGGGGGAAGGTGTGGTGTTAGGTGGCATGGGTTATAGTCGTGTTGTGTGTGGGGTAGCTGGGTCGTGTTCTCGCTGAACTCTTAAATTCCAACAATGGCTACCTCTATCAGTCTGTCAACTCGTGATGTCATCAATAGCAACGAACTCATGCAACCAGGGAAAATTCAAACGACCTCCACAGGGAAGCTTTCTCTATCTTAGTGGTCGGTGATGCATAAGCCCTGTGCCGTTTCAACACAAATCCTGTTACTGTGGGTTGGATGCTGCATGCTGCTTCACACATCCGTTTCACTGTGGTGGTGCTGCCCTGGTGATTCAATGCAGTCACACACTAAACACACTCCTGTAACAGGTGGGTGTACGTGCGCCAAAACATGATGTAGTCCGCACGAACACACGACACATCCTTAGTGATGGTAGTGGACGCTTGCCCACCCCGCACGACACCGCCATTACCATACAGGACATATCCCTGACAACATAGTGGTTGCGTGCGTGCCCTGTGCTTCAAACACACTCCCTGTTATACTGTGGTGAGAGCCGCTGCCCCTGTGCTTCAACACATCCTAGATGTTACTGTGGATCGGTGCGCCCTGCCTTCAACACACACCTGTTACTTGGATGGTGAAAAATTTTTGGCGTGCCCTGCCCATGCTGGTCACAGATCACACACATCCTGTTACCTGGTGGATAGGTGTCGCGACTGCACTGCCTGGTGCCGTCAAAGGTCACAGAGGACTTGCGAATCTCGCACTCCGATGTGAACTGCTAATACCGTCAGACCAGAGCAAAGACATACACTAGACCGCCGTCTGTATCTATCCTAAGTAGCCGCTACAGACCACCGAGCTCAATTTGGTACCAACAACAATGCCGATATCCCTGTGATTCGCCTTAAAACCGAGTAGACTAAGTCTTTAAGACGACAACAATGGGGAGACGTATCGGCTTGCTTACTACAACCCAGCCAGAAGGTTTATCAATGGTAATCAAAGAAGTTTAGCGAAATCGCGCGCCACATCCCGCGAGTAAGGGAAACAACCCCCCCCCTGGATCCTGCCGAACAGGAGGGAGCAGAGAGAGGAGGATAAGGGCGAGTGTTACTCCTACCTTGTGTGAGTGCATTGTGTGTGTGAGAAAGTGTGTGTGTGTGAGAAAGTGTGTGTGTGTGTGAGAAAGTGTGCAGTGTGTGTCAAGATCATCTTGATAGGAGGAGACGCTCCTCTGAAAAGCATGACTGCATTTATTTACCCTTGTCATAGAGACACGGTGCAGACACACACACACACACACACACGAATGCTCATGAGCGCACTCATTGGGTTTGACATGCGGAGCCTCGCACAAGCAAGCCTGTGTGTGTGTCAGAGTCACCCAGGTGTGTGTGTGTGTGTCTGCGCTCGTAGCCTCGCTGAAGTGTTGTCTTATTAGGATGCTCTGGAGAGTATATTCTATTGGTTGTCTCTCCAAAGCTCTCTGCTTCAAAGAGCCCTCCACTCTCAATGGGGCACCTGTTTACATAAAAGGATGAAGAGACATACAGCTTTTGAAAATAAAAATCTTTGAAATAAATTCTAAACTCTTGAAAGACTTGTCTGTTGATTACCCAGTTAACAGAGAGACCAGGGAGACTGCCTTGCTAGCTCTGCGCTAGCTAGAACATGCTGTGCTACTGTCTGCTACCATTGTGGTCTCTCTGTCTTTCTCTCTCACACACACACACACAGACAGCTGTGGAGAGTAACAGGTGATATCTTGCTTATCCCAGAGCGTGAGTGACTGTGTGTGTGTGTGTGTGTGTGTGTGTATATACAGTACAACAGGGAGCATCTGTAGAGTGTGAGACTGGTCTGACAGGACAAGAAGATAAAGTATGACAAACAAACAGATGCCAGGCTGGCTGTCAAACTCTGATTGGCTGGACACAGCGATCTCATGGCCCATTCAGGAGGACCAGCTGGAAACTGTTGTATACCTCTGAATACACCAAGGTCAAGGTGACCAAATATGGTCATGTTCCTGTCTTAACCAATATCCCCCCCCAAGGGAGAGTTAAACATCAACATGTGACCTTCTCACTGTGTCTGCAGCCATCTCTCTCTGCGAAGGCTGGAGACCAGAACCCTGGAGGGTTGAGAGGCTACCCCAGCAGATGTCCTCTCGTAGCCCTCGCAAAGTGATCTGGGCCTGGGGACCGGGGCTGAGAAGCAGGGGGTCTGGAAACCTGGACGGCCCCAAGTTGCAGAGTGACGCAGAAGGGGGAGGTATCTACGGAGTCCAGGGGGTCAGTGGACTTCAGGTGAGGGGCCGGTGGCTGGGGATGGGACTGCCAGGGGGCTGGGCCCTGGGGCTGGGCCCTGGGGAGGAGGCTGTGAGTCATGGGTGTGGGCCTAGAGGGGAAGGGCGGGTGTGGGCCTGGAGGGGGAGGGCGGGGGTGGGGGAGACAGGGGCTCCTGTCTCTCCCACATTAAAGAGATGTGTAATGACTGCGGGAGTGGGGCCCAATCATGTGCTTATCAAACGGCATATTTCAGACGGCCTTCTCAAAAGGCCCGGGGCGAAGCAGCCATAAGAGCAGATTTGTACGTGGATGAAAGAGATAGGAGCAGACAGAGCTTGCATCAGAACACAGAGGAGAGAGATCATTAGCATCCTCTGGTAATTCAGCTGAGAGAGAGAGAGGAAGAGAGAGAGAGAGAGAGAGAGAAGATAGGGAGAGAGAGAGAGGGGAAATGGCGGATGCAGAGTTTGAGGGAAGGGAGAAAGTGACTGAGGGAGAGAAGGATGACTTCTTCCTTTTTTATGTTTTACACAGATCCCCAAAAAGAATAAGAGAACAAACACGTTTTTTAACAAAGCCCTGGTCCTTGAAGTGAAACCCTGGGGGTGAGGTTGGGGTTTGGGGGGGGGTAGGTGGCCCCTATGTGGGTTAGGGCGCACTGAAGCCACATGCACCCCGTAGCCCATCTCCTCCCTTATCAGAACTGAGCTTTGCCTCGGCTTTGATCTACTGCGTGAGCAGCTCTCCCTGCTCCCTTCCTCTCTCCCTCTCTCCCTCCCTCTCCCTCTCCCTCCCTCCCTCTCCCCCCCTGCTCCAATCACAGTCCGGAGAAACGTTAATCCTGGATGTCCCAGAAACTGGTCGTGGTGGCCATGTTGGACCACGTGGGTCCAGACCCTTCCTTGGTGTGAAGGCTGGACCTCTGTCTCGTTGTCTCTGTGTCTGTCAAGTCTAGAGAGCGTCCCTGCTGAGGACACAGCAAGGAGAGACATCCCTGGGTCTGCTCTGCTGTGGAGCTCTGCTGTGGAGCTCTGCTGTGGAGCTCTGCTGAAGCCATCTAGAACCCTGAGGACTGACTTCTATCATTCACACTGACAACTTTTATGACAGCTGCAAGGTTTTTTACTACAAAGCTGTTTTGTTTACCTGTGACAATAGCCAGTCCTTCCACTTCCCTGGCCTTGATCTAGCAACTCAGCATGGCAACACAAGCTTCCCTGGTCTCGACCTAGCAACACAAGCGTCTCAACCTCCAGTTGACTCCAACTGCCTGTGACCATGACAACGATGGGAACCGATTCCATGTTAAACCACAGATCTAGATTGTCGCTTTATTATGATTTCCCATGGAGCTAGTTCTCAGAGCCTGAATACTTTTCGGTTAAGGGTCCTTGATTTGGGTCCTTGGACATGTCTTTGGGGAATCAAACCACAGTGCTGGTTTTGGGTTGTGTGATGATATATCTGTGTGTGGCCCTGTGGTATAAATTCAATTATTTATCGCATTTCAGAAATTATGTAAATACTTAATCCAGAAAACTGGGCCATCCTTTGTCTTCAAGTGGTATTCCATTGTTTGCTTGCATGCCTGCTGTTGCTGTTGTTGTTGTGTTGTGTTCGGAGACACACACATACACATAGTGCGTGTGAGGAAGAGGGTGTGTCCACGAATCTCAAGAGAGTTAGCCAGGGGACACACACCACACACACACCACAGAACAAGAGAAGGGTTGTTGCTGTTAGCATGACACACACAACACATACATCCATGCATGAATGCACATACCAAGTGCGCAAACACTAAGAGAAAAGTGCAAGTATATATCCACACACACACACCTCATCAGACCCAATTTAGAAAGTCAATTTGGGATCAGGAGACCAATTATCTTAATTATTTTTTGTTTCCCTCAATCCCCCCTCTTCTCTCTCTCTCTCTCTCTCTCTCTCTCTCTCTCTCTCTCTCTCTCTCTCTCTCTCTCTCTCTCTCTCTCTCTCTCTCTCTCTCTCTCTCTCTCTCTCTCATCCACTTGTTTCCTCATCATACTCCGGTTTTAGCTGTGTTTGCATCTGTGCGTATTTTGGTGCTTGCGTTGCGCAACACTAAATTACCCCTCAACTTTGGAAAGAACTTAGGAGGCCTGCACTGCAGTATACTGGCGGTGCCAACAGCCTGAAACGGCAACGCGCGGTATAGGCTACTCTTGAATTCATCGCTCGTTTTTAGGTTATTTTCTGTCCTTTTTTCTTTCTCGTTTAATTCATAATGACAAATAACTATTTAGTTTGTATTTATTTAACGGATGCTGATATTGTGTCTTAAAGGGGGGCATTGGTTTCAGAGTTTTACAATTAATTACAAATAAACGCCTTTCCGATGAGAAGCGGAAGCCTGGCTCTGTAGGCTCCATAGTTGAGTCCTTGCTGTCGAACCGATCCCTCCCAGATGACAGCTTCGCCTCTACGGTTCGTCAGTTCCCGCTTGAGGAGATAATCATCATCATCATTACTTTCACCTGGCGCACGCCCCTCAACAATTACCGTACAGCTCCACGCGCGTCTGATCAGAGCAGCGCAGGTGGCGCGCTTCAATCCTGCTCGAGGAGAGCCACTTTGAAGACAGAGCTGAACAACCTACTCATTTGTACATTGTCTTCCGCCTCCCTTCAGTACTTGAGAGCACGAGCCTCAACTGTCCGAATTTATCTGTAATCAGAATATTATAAAACGGATTTTAAGATTATGTCCGCTGTTTCTAAACTGCTTGAAGGCTGTTATCTTGGTAAGCTTACACGCTATCTTGTTAGCGGCAGAGGAGTCATGCGTTTCTGTTATCTTCATTAAGGAGTTTATATGGAAAACTGAGGTATAAGGTTCGCGGGATTTCCTTCAAATGAAAGACTGCAGAAATCCACTTATGGATCACACCATTAAAGTATGACCGTAAAATATGTAATGTGGTGACATTTATAGGCTACTGGATGGATCTTGCATAAGGAGAGGGAGAAACAACTTGACGAGATGAAGGATGACAATTCACATGCATGTAGACACTGACTCAGTATGAACCAGATTTTAAATACCAATGGAAATATTTGAAACGTACCACACCAGTCAATAATGAAATGGATTTAAAACAAAAACAAATCTACATATATATTTATATTTTATTTATATTTCATTTCTGGGAGGATATCTTGTTATACACCAAATATCCCATTGGCAGTTAAGCGCATTCAAATGTGTTCATAAAGCCAGAAACAGTGACTTGGTTGGACAAACACAAATACAAAATAAAGATAAAAACACAAAATAATGAACCGCATGTATATAACATACAAAACACAATCATCCCTACTCAGTAGGTAACTTCACCATTTCAATTGAAGGTGTGGATATTTACATTTTTCAGTTTTACAAAAATATAATAATCTCTCTCCCTTTTTTTTGCTTACATTCTAAATGAAATGAAGCAGTGCTGCTCTCTCTCGTTCTCTTTCTCTCTCTCTCTCCAATTTCCTTCTGCTTCTGAAACAAATATATCCCTTCTAACCCTTAAGGCGAGACACAGCGCATCCTCTGCGTAGCGCTCGCTCTCAGCTTCAGCAGCGCGTCACAAAAGGCACCAGAAACAGGAACGACTTGTCTTGTTTTTGTTTTTTTTGTAGTTTTTTTTTCTTTTCTATTAATTCTACATAACAGAGGAAAATGTCACATGTGAGAAAGAGATAAAGTACCAGTGAATGATATTTACAAAATCATAAGAAACCAACATCACTCTTACTCATGCTTGTTGAATACTTAAGTGCTTTTTTTTGTCAAACAAAGTCAGAACATCACCACGGCATCTTCACTACGTCGTTATAAGAAAAGCGTTTTAGAAATGATGGCCCTGCTCACTGAAAATAATACAATATGCAAATAAGTTTTCACATCAATGGTACCCCCAAAAATTATAAAATTATGAAACATGGCACACATGTACTTTATACACATACAGCTGCTAATGTAAATCATTCAATGTTTCTTCAACTGGGATTAACTGCAACAGAGGGTGACTGTGCCTTGGCACTGGCAATGTTTGCTGTTTGCGAGTGTTAGTCAGGTTGTGTGTGTGTACGATAGTATTGTATGGCAGAGACCTGTCATGCCTGTTTCTACTCTCCGACTTTCTCCAAGTTCTCTGATGTTCCCTCATCTAAAGTAGCTGCGTTTGTTTTTCAGAGAGAGAAAAAGAAGGAGGAAAAATCTCCCTTTGTGTCCTCTATTGTCTGTGCCCCGTCCCTGACGTGTTTCATTTCTCTCTCTGTCTCGCTTCTTCCAACAAATTCTGACTTGCTGAACACTGCGTGGAGGCAGAGGAGGCAGAAAAGTGCTTTTCAGAGGAGAAATTACAAGTCTTTTGATTCTGACTTCGCCCTCTCAACCGACCGAGCGAACAGAGGAGAGGGAGGAGAGATCTATAAACAAAGTCTTGTCTCTCTCCATGGCCCTGTCTCTCTGAGTGCCTGTCTCTCTGGCTCAGCAGATCTCGATGGTTCGCGGGGAGAGTGTGCTCTGCATGTCTGAGAGCGGGGTGGGGACCGGGGAACTGTAGATGTTGGAGACCACGGAGGAGGAGAAGGAGGAGGCCACCTGAGACTGGAAGGAGCTCGACATGGAGACGGAGGGATAGGTGGTGGCGATGGAGGGAGAGGGGTAGGAGGTGTGGACTGGAGAAGAGTAGCAGGAGGTGACCGGGGAGGGGTAGGAGGAGACCGGAGAGGGGTAGGAGGTGATGGGGGAGGGGTAGGAGGAGGAGACGGGGGAGGAGATGGACACGGGCGCCACGGAGACCACCACGGCGCAACCGGAGGCGCCGCCCTTCTCCGCCTTCTTGTCCTTCTGCCTCAGGTGGATCTTGGTGTGCCTCTTCCTCTCGTCGCTGCGGGCGAACTTGCGTCCGCAGATCTCGCAGGCGAAAGGCTTCTCGCCGGTGTGCGTGCGGATGTGCGTGGTCAGGTGGTCGCTGCGGCTGAAGTTGCGCATGCAGATGCGGCACTGGAACGGCTTCTGGCCCGTGTGGATGCGGATGTGACGCGTCAGCTCGTCGGAGCGCGAGAAGCGGCGGTCGCACGTCTCCACGGGGCAGGCGTACGGGCGCTCGTGGGGGGGCGTCTTGCTGGGCCTCGTGGGGTATTTACGCATGCGGCTGGGCTTGATGAGCTGCGACTGGTACACGCTCTTCAGGTCCTGGGAGCCGGTCTGCGTGGCGAAGGCCTTGATGGTGGAGAGCGGCGTGAGGGACGGCTGGCCCGACTGGCTCAGGAAGGGCTTCTGGTCGGGCGCCACCAGGCTCACCTCGCCCTGCTGCTGGGGGAACAGGTAGTCTGGGATCATGGGCACCGGGAAGCTGGAGCTGCAGGTTTTGCCGTTGGGGTAGGCGGGAGGGGGGTACTGGAGGGAGCCCCCGGCAGGGCTGGGGAAGCCCTGGCCTTGGTCTGGGAAGAGGTCAGGGGTGGAGGAGGAGTAGGTGGGGGCGGCAGAGTAGATGGGGTTGGGCTCACTGTGGTGCACGGAGCAGCTCTGGGACGAGGAGGAGGAGGAGGACGGGGGGAGGGAGGAGGAGGAGGTGGAGATTGTCTGCGATGAGGAGGAAGAGGCGGAGCTGGAAGAGGGGGGGTTGATGCCGACCAATCCGCTGACCAGGCTGAAGAGGGGCTCCGCCCACAGGCTGTTGCTGCAGTTCGTGGCAGGTTCGAGGGTGAAGCGTCCGGTGTAGGACAGGGGAGGGAGCCTCTGGGTGGAGTAGGTCTGTTCAGCCATAGACTTCTCACAGTTAAGAGAGATCTCTGGTAACGTGTCTGCAGAGAGGAGGGAGGGAGGGAGGGAGGGAAGGGGGGGAGAGAGAGAGGGAGGGAGGAGGACATTAATCAAACTGTCAATATGTAGCGGAGGAAGAGGGGTGGGGTGGTGGTGTCCTGTCAGCCAAGAGGTGGACAGCCTCGCCCCCTCCCTCTCCCGTATCTCCCAGACAGCAGCAGGTGCCCACGCAGATAGAGGGAGAGAATCCCTTCTTTCAAACTTGTGCCCCCACACACTGAACACACGCTGGACATCCACACACCAGAGCAAAGATGAGTAAACACTTAGACTGGATTATTTTTCATCCCTTTCTCCATCAGTCTCTGTCACACATACACACACCAAGCCCTTCAAGCCCCATCAAATAGGCAACTGCATTTGATTGCAGAAAGAGCAGCTCGTCTACTTTTAAGAAAGGCATTTTAAATGGGGCTTCACTGTGTAACCACAAACAGAATTCATCAGAAAAGTACTGATGAACAGAAATGATATATTTACCATGAAATGTGCTTTTGTGCACAAATGCAACACTATGATTTAAGATGCTTCACAAAAATCCATATCTTTTTTTTTTTTTTTTACATTTCCAGCTGTTGAGCATAGACTTGAAATTGAATTACTAATAGCCAGATGAGCACAAATAATGATTCAAGTCATGCAACTTATTCATCCATCAACCATGCATTCTCATGTAAAACAAGTAAAGCCATCCATCATCCATACAGCAAAGCTCCAGATCTTACCTCCAGCAAGGTGGTCATACTGTTCTCCCGGCTCCCCAGAGCCGAAGCCTGCACCTTCGGGCGCGGAGGCTGTGAGGAAAGGGGTCCCCGCGGAGCTGAGCATCATCATCTCCTCCAGCTTGGGGTAGTTGTCCATGGGTGAGTGTGGAAAGCTGAGTGGGTCTGAGATCTGCAGGGCTGGAAGGAGCATCTCTGTCTTGGCTGCAGCCATTCTCCTGGGGCTGGAGAGGAGAGCAGGGAGGCTGGGTGTGCGCTGGGGTAGAGGCAGCCTCTTGCAGGTGTATGGGAGGATGGGATCACCAGTCCAGCTCAGTAGACACAGCTGTCACTGTCGCTGAATGGCTCTCGTATCCTCTCTCTCTCTCTCTCTCCTCTGCTCTGCTCTTCTCCTGGCTTCTTGCTTTTTCTTCTGTTTTCCAGAGAAGCTGAGTAGAAAATCCACTTGTCTTGTTTCAAAAAAAAAGATTGAGAACAAAATCGCCCGTCTTACTCATTCCCTACAATGAATCAAAATGAATCATAAATTGATTTATTTTGATTAGCTTTTTTTTTTCTCTGAACTGATTTGATCAAATTACGTTTTGCCCTTCTTGGATTGAACTTGTTGTTGTTGTTGTTGTTTTTTTAATTCACTTTGACTTGTGTGAATGTGTGTGCGGTGTCTGAGTTAGGGCGCTATCTGTGTCTCTGTCTCGCTGCTCTGACAGTTGCCGTTGTAGGCTCTGAGATCTCTCGCTCTCGTCCGAGGTTCCCACTCCTTTATATACCCTCCCCCCCGTGACGTAGATGTCCATATTTGGATTGGAGGAAGCCCATATTTAGGCAATGCAGTGGAGGACACATGACGCTGGCCCGGGGAAAAGCGGAGAGGAGAGACTTTATATTAAGCCAGTGCAATAAATCGCGGGGAGATACCCGCTCGTCCTCCAGTCCGAATCGATGTATCTTCATGGTAGAATCGCTGTCTGAGAAAACGGCGTATTTCTCCCTCTCTCCCCAATGCCCCGTAGATCACATTCGCATCTCCCATCTGTACAGCAGGCTGCGCTCTTGCCGGAAAACCCAGCTCCGCCATGCCATATAAGGTCGTATCTACATAAGGACCTATTCCGGTGGGTTTCCATTTTCCTGACCTTATTTGGAACTTCCTGAGGTAGCGCTGATCGGTGCTTGGCAGTGAATGAGAGGTTGGAGCGCAGCTCGAGCCCAGCGCTCCGCACAATAAGTAATGTCAGCACTATATCCTCGCTCTTTATGAGCGCACAGCGTCCGCGCAGTAACATCTGAGCTAGAACATTTTGCTAACCATTCCAAGTTAATCAATGCTGCATCTCAACAGCACGGGGATACTATTTCAGTTGTTTAAAGTTGTCTCTGAAGGGATATAATTTTCTGTCTGTAGCCTATTGGTCTTGCACGGTCTTGGATTGTGTTGACATGATGTGGGTACATCCATCGTTCAGTTCTGCATCAAGGCATCGTCAGAAACTAAAAGATAAATACATGTCAAAACATACTGAAATCTTTCATCTCTGGAGGATTTCCGTTCACCCATGCATGTACTTTGCTATTGATGCACTTTGACATTTAAGCCTTCGTGTATAGGGTTAGATGATGAATGCCTGACCGGGTATAGAGAGACTGAAAGCAGCGGGAAAGGAAGGCAGGCGCGAGCTGCATCAACGCAGTGGGTTGACAAGATGCGACTCACAAAAGTGAAATCTAACAGTTCGGTATCCCAGTAGGCTAGTAATGATGTCGAATGAAATCTCAAACTTCTCCTAAACTCTAAGAAATATACATTATACGGGGGCTACAAGGTTAAGTATGTATTGTTTATTGGCTTTACTGGTTATGCTTAGCGAGACTAAGGAGTTCGGAGGCCTTTCTTCTTATTCTATCTATCTTCCCTCTATCTATCTATCTATCTATCTATCTCTCTCTCTCTCTCTCTCTCTCTCTCTCTCTCTCCTCTCTCTCTCTCTCTCTCTCTCTCTCTCTCTCTCTCTCTCTCTCTCTCTCCTCTCTCTCTCTCTCCTCTCTCTCTCTCTCTCTGTCTTATATTAGAATTAGGAGGACGTGCTACCTTCCTTGTCAGTAATGTATGGATGCTGATGAACCATGGGTGCTGACGAAGCGCGAGGCTATCCGTCTAATTGAGGGGTGTCCCCGGCTCGATATTCGAGGAATCTCTGTGCCACTCACGAAGCTAATGGGCCGCATTAACAAAACGCTGCTCACCGCTACCAGGACGCCTGCGGGGTACTGATGCTCCCGGAGGCTGTTCCTGCCCGGCGGCGCACCGGGAGTCCTCGGTGGCCGCTGACGGGAAATCGATGTGTTTCCCGCGCTGTTGACTGAATCTATGCAAGCAACTTCATTGGTAAACATCTAACAGTTTGGCGAGTCCTGGAGAGAGAGTGTGGACATAGAGGTGAAGGGTTCCAGGTCACCTTAGCGGTTAAAGACAGAACTAAACTTTAAGTACTGGTTTTGTTTTTGTTTGAGGAAGGACAGTATGAAGTTACTTTAACCTCTTTAGTCATCTATGTGTCCATCCTCACATCATTCATGGTGCCCAAAGTTGCTAAATGTTACAGACAATCCATCATACACACACACACACACACACACAAACAGACACCCACACACACACAAACAGACACCCACACATACACTTTTACAAACTTCTGCTAGATAAACAGGTGGTGTTCCAATTGGCAACTCTTACCGGGTTATTTTTTTTGGCGGGGGGGGGGTTGCTTCTCTGAGCGCCAGGTACATTTAGTCTCTCTCTCTCTGTGGCACTGCCAGATCATCTATTATCTATGACACACTTAAACTCTGGCCCCAGCATTGGTCAAGAGAGAGAGAGAGAGAGAGAGGAAAGAGAGAGAGAGAGAGAGAGAGAGAGAGAGAGAGGGGAGAGAGAGAGAGAGAGAGAGAGAGAGAGAGAGAGAGAGAGAGAGGGGAGAGAGAGAGAGAGAGAGAGAGAGAGAGAGAGAGAGAGAGAGAGAGGGGAGAGAGAGAGAGAGAGAGAGACTCTAGTAAGAGAAAAATGTAGTTTGTACTTTTACTATATTTCCTCTTCAGACAGAGTGAAGGTTATGACTGCTGGCCATAACCAGTGTTTTATTGTCAATATCCTGGGCCGTTGCGGTCAGGTTGGTTGTACACACACACAGACACACACACACGCACACACACACACACACAGGCAGGGGGTGTTTGTGGACGTGTGCTGTAGAGGGATCTTGGGCTGTACAGCTGTCTGGAGTGGCTGGACAGAGCAGGACTCGGAGTGCCTTGTCATGCATCACTTCCTCTTGTCGATAGAAGCACACAGGAGAGTGGGGGGGGGGGGGGTCATCATATACAGCACCATAAAATCAGTTTAGGATGACAATAAAAATGATGGTGGGGTGTGTGGGGACTCCTCTGAGGACACACTCGGAGGTGGGAGAGAAAGGACCGGAAGGTGTGTGTGTTTGTGTGTTTGTGTGTGTGTTTGTTGGTTTGAGTCTGTGTTGGGTTAGCCAGTTCATTCTGCCTGGTGTGTTCCCTGTTGCTGCCCACGCAGCCCAGAGAGAGGAGTCCTCGTCTTCCGCACACACACACACACACACACACACAGGCAGGCTCTCCCTTCACCTACGCAGGCTCCACTAGGCCATCCCAACACCCCCTGAACAGCACAGAGCACCGGTTAATATTTAATTAGGCCCCAATCTGCCAGAGAGAGGAGGAGGAGGAGGAGGAGGAGGAGGAGGAGGAGGAGAGCCGGAGAGGGAGGGCTGAGAGAGTCAGAGAGAGAGAGAGAGTCAGGGAGAGAGTCAGAGAGAGAGAGAGTCAGAGAGAGAGAGAGTCAGGGAGAAAGTCAGAGAGAGAGAGAGAGAGAGAGAGAGAGAGAGAGTCAGAGGGAGAGAGGCAAAAGGCAAAAGAGTGAAATTAGAGAGTGGACAGATGAAGGGAAGGAAATTAGAGAAGGGGAGGGAAAGAGGGAGCATCGCAACATAATCAAGAGAGAGAGAGGGACAGAGCGATAGAGCACAAGATAGAGAGAGGGACAGAGCGATAGAGCACAAGAGAGAGAGACGGAGGGAGCGAGAGATAGAGAGCAAGAGAGAGAGAGTTAAAAGAAAGAACGATTCTCACACCCACACGTTCAGAAGCAAATAGCAAGCCACGGCTAGCGTTAATCACCACCATGCTGCCAGGCAGACAGATGCTCAGCTAACGCCCCCTCAGCGACTCCCCAACCACCCCTCCTCCCCACCCCTGTGGTGCAATCCCTACCATTAGCATACAGGTGTACTCAGATGGGCCGTTCCATTATGGACTGACGGATGGGGGAGTTTTTGAAAGCAGGCAGGCGAGGGGATGATGACAGTTAGCAAAATCCAAGATGTTATATAATTTGGTAGGCGTGTTGAAGGGGAGGGGGGAAATGACGGAGAGCAGGAGAGTGGGAGAGAGACCTGATTGTTTTTGAGCTGGACATTTAATGAAGCCAGTCCAGAGTGAACATGGTAAGGTGATGAATGTGTTCAAGATGATGGAGGTTGTGGACAAACTGTCCTGATACAGTGTCACCTCACATAGCATGTTTGCAGAGAGAACAGTGGTCCTCCTGACTGGGAGACACTTGGTAGTAAACTGGGTTAGAGTTAGGGTTAGGGTTAGGGTTAGGGTTAGGGTTAGGGTCAGGGGAGTCAGATGGCTGAGCGGTGAGGGAGTCGGGCTAGTAATCTGAAAGTTGCCAGTTTGATTCCCGGCTGTGTCAAAATGACGTTGTGTCCTTGGGCAAGGCACTTCACCCTACATGCCTCGGGGGGAATGTCCCTGTACTTACTGTAAGTCACTCTGGATAAGAGCGTCTGCTAAATGACTAAATGTAAATGTAAATGTAAACTGTTGGTCGTGGGTTCTGGAGGATGTTTAATATCTGTTTGTGTTGTGATGACATCACAGAACATTCCTTTGTTGTCCGTGTCCTGCAGTGGAGACAGGGGAGGGGAGGAATGCCCAGGAACTAGGCCAGGTAGTTTCCCTCTCTGAGTCACCTGACCAGGGAATCCTGGGGAGCCTGGAGTGGTTATCTGACTCCGGGTGACCTCACCTCTCCTGAAAGCTGTACTGGAGCTTCAACGGGTGGGATGTAGGTGGATCAGGTTCCCTTGCTGTTTGGAATGAAACCAATGAAATTCAAGCCGGCACCCCTGACATCTTGGAAGAGACCGAATCAGGATTCACTTCCGGTCCTCTTCAAGCCTCCTTCCCTATCACTAAATACCTGCTGTTCCCTGCAGGTCCATTGGCCTAGGAGAATGCAACACTAACCCGTCACACACACATACACACACTTCCCTGGGGACAAGCTCAGTAGTGACTCAACCCCCCTCCCCTACACACACACACACACACACACACACAAGGTTGTTGCTTTGATGTATGACAAAAGGTCTGACCTTTAACCTTTCAGCTGTGGATGAGTCAGAGGGAGGGAAGAGAAAGGGAGAGAGGGAGAGAGGGAGAGATGGAGTGAGGGAGGGAGGAGGGAGAGATTGAGAGAGGGAGAGAGAGAGGGGAGAGAGAGGGAGAGAGAGAAAGATGGAGAGAGGGAGGGAGAGATGGAGGAGAAAGGGAAATAAAGAGAAGGGAGAGAAAGGGAGAGAGAAAGGGAGGGAGGAAGTTCCCACTATCCTGACTGGATAACATTTAAAGGTTGTTGCTAGCTTGCTAGCTAACAGCTTTTTATGTATAGCAGGTGTGTCTGATGTACTGTGAGAGGGGCCAGCTAACTTCACACACTGACCAATGACGTGGGGAGAGGTGAGAAAGGAGAGAGTGAGAGAGCAGGAGAGAAAGAGAAAGGAGAGAGAAAGAAGAGAGGGAGAAGGAGACAGTATTTCCGGACCAGACGAGGCCTGTGGTGTGTTGGTGTGGAGAGCTCGTCTGGGTGTGACTCACATAGAAACACACAGACTTGTTTTTTCTTCTCCAGTGTTTTCACATTCTGCAGCCAGTTAAACGTTGCTTCAGTCGTACGGCTCCTGGCCAGCCCACATGTTTGTGTGGCTGACAGGCTTTATGTAGGATGGGTTTACATTACTGTCACTCATGCCATTCCACGACCAAACCTTGGACACTGAGATTTTCTTGGAAATGGAGCCTGGTTCTGGGGAGGCTGGATCTGGGGAGGTTGGTTCTGGGAGGCTGGATCTGGAAGGCTGGATCTCGGAGGTTGGTTCTGGGAGGCTGGTTCTGGGAGGTTGGTTCTGGGAGGCTGGTTCTGGGAGGCTGGTTCTGGAAGGCTGGATCTGGGAGGTTGGTTCTGGGAGGTTGGTTCTGGGAGGCTGGTTCTGGGAGGCTGGTTCTGGGAGGCTGGTTCTGGGAGGCTGGATCTGGGAGGCTGGTTGAAAAGAGAGTGTTGTGATCTTGAGCGTGAGCTGTTGACACCAAACAGCAAGTAGAACAAATCCTGTTTATGATGGTTGTTTGTGGAAACATCATACTACTGGATACACACACACACAGAAACACACACACACATAGAAAACCTGTGACTAGACATGTTCACACACACACACGTGGTTGTGTGAAGTTTGTTTGTGTCTGGGGAAGAGCAGGGTGCCAGGACTGATGGAGTCCTGCAGCTGCGGAGGATCAACAGAAGGAGACATGATGGAGCTGACACTGCAGAGGTCTGGTTCACTCCAACAGAGAGACACAGAGAGAGAGACAGAGAGAGAGAGATAGATGCAGAGAGAGAGAGATAGATGCAGAGAGAGAGAGAGAGAGAGAGAGAGAGAGAGAGAGAGAGAGAGAGAGAGAGAAAGAGGAAAGAAAGAAAGAAAGACAGTAATAGAGAAAGAACGAGGGAGAGAGACATGGATAGAGAAAGAGGGAGAGAGAGAAGGAGAGGAATGGAAGACTGGCAGGTTGTTGACAGGTGGGCCTGAGGGTTGACTTAGGTAACCCCCCCAAACGCCCCATCCCCACCCCCCACCCCTATACCCCACCAGACTGGAGGAGACAGGTGATGTGGGATAGCCTACAGGGGTGAGCAGACAGCCCCCCACCTGCCCCCCCCCTGCCCCCCACCCCAGAGACCCCCAACCCTTTAGCATCATACAATAATAATTTTCATCAGAGCACCGCATGTCTTCACTCATGACATCTGACAAGCAGGAGCAAGAGGAGGAGGATGTGATGCTTCTTCAGGACAGATGGAGAAAGAGGGGGAGAGAGAGAGAGGGGGAGAGGGGGGGAGAGAGAGGGGGGAGATGAGAGAGAGAGGGAGGGGGGAGAGAGAGGGAGAGAGAGGGAGAGGGGGGAGAGAGAGGGGGGAGAGGGGGGGAGAGAGAGGGAGAGAGAGAGGGAGAGGGGGGGAGAGGGGAGAGAGAGAGAGAGGGGAGAGGGGGGGAAAGAGAGAGAGGGGGGAAAGAGGACAGAGGGAGAGGGGGGAGAAGGAGAGAGAGGGGGGGAGAGAGAGAGAGAGAGAGAGAGAGAGAGAGAGGGAGGGAGAGGGGGGGAGAGAGAGGGGGGGGAGAGAGAGAGGGAGGGAGAGGGGGGGAGAGAGAGGGGGGGAGAGAGAGGGGGGGAGAGAGAGAGGGAGGGAGAGAGAGAGAGAGAGAGAGGGGGGTGAGGCAGCCGACGTCTTACTTCAGAGATAAGGAGGGATGAGGGGAGGCTGGGTAAACAAGTGCAGTGTCAGAAGAGGAGAGGTCTCGCAGAGCACGGCTGCAGGCCGACCGCGTGGGTCACATGGACAGGAAGTACACACAACTGTTCTATCAAACATGTTCAGTGTTCTTTCTGGAGAGAGGTGTGTGTGAACACGTGCCAGAGCTGGAGTAACTGAAGAAAAACCATGGAAAGATCTTTGGGGTTGATAAGTGGACTAGTGTGTGTGTGTGTGTGTGTGTGTGTGTGTGTGTGTGTGGTGTGTGTGTGTGTGTACGTACGTGTACATGGCAGTATGACAAGCTCATTGTTTGTCTCTCTATCCTAAACAGAGACAGAGCAGTGGCACAGACACTTGTGACACATGCACACACATGCACGCACGCGCACACACACGGGTACACAAACATACACCCACACACGAACAAATTCACACACACATATATATGCACACACACGTACACACACACACATATAAACACTTACACACACATATAAACACACACACAACCTTACTCCTTAACTCCATGCTCTGGCTCTGTCGACTAAGAAGGCCACATGTTTCTTTCCTCCTAGCACAACCAGAGAGCAACTCCATGGCAACAGCAGAGGCATGCTCATGAACATTATGGGATATGTACCGTACGAAATGTAAACAGACCTCTTGATTATTTTTATGCATGTAGAGTTCTTGTTATACAGAAACTCACTCTGAACAGTCGGAAAATGTTCTGGAAAGTCATGAACTTTTCTATTTCTATTTTCACATTGTAGGTATGTGACAAGACGTGTTCTCATTAGGAAGGATGGACAGCAATGTCTCTCTCTGTCTCTCTCTCTCTCTCTCTCTCTCTCTCTCTCTCTCTCTCTCTCTCTCTCTGTCTCTCTCTCTCTCTCTCTCTCTCTCTCTCTCTCTCTCTCTGTCTCTCTCTCCCTCTCTCTGTCTCTCTCTCGCTCCTCTCTCTCTCTCTCTCTCTCTCTCTCTCTCTCTCTCTCTCTCTCTCTCTCTCGCTCTGTCTCTCTCTCTCTCTCTCTCTCTCTCTCTCTCTCTCTCTCTCTCTCTCTCTCTCTCTCTCCAACCTCACTTTTCCTCTGTGTTTCTGTCTCCATCTCCCCATCTCTCTCTCCATCCCCCATCTCTTTCTCAACAATACCTCCATCTCTCTCTCCCTCAGACTTCCTTTCACTGCATCTCTGTCACACTCTATCACGGTTGCCATGGAGAAATCATCCTCTGGTCTCCATGGCAGCCATGCCTATTGTCTTAGGGTTCTTTATTTAGATGGAAACATGATGTGATGGAATGAATGCTGAACTTTAATGTTCTCTTCTTTTTCTCTGCTCTACTTTGTCTTCTCTTCTCTCATCCCTCCCATCCTCCTCTTCCTCCTCTTTTCTCCCATCCTCCTCATCCCTCCTCTTCCCTCCTCTTCCTCCCATCCTCCTCTTCCTCCCATCCTCCTCATCCCTCCCATCCTCCTCTTCCTCCTCTTCCTCCCATCCTCCTATTCCTCCTACTCCTCCTCTTCCTCCCAATCCTCCTCTTCCTCCTCTTCCTCCCATCCTCCTCTTTCTCCTCTTCCTCTCCATCCTCCTCTTCTTCGCCACCTGCAATCATAGAAGACACAACATGCCAGGGGATTTTTATCATCCTTTCCAGGAGTTGTGTGTGTGTGTGTGTGTGTGTGTCCCCGTGTATGTGTCCCCGTGTGTGTGTGTGTTACACGCTGTGCTTGTCTGATGTTTTGTACCAATTAATTTCCCTGTCTCTGTACTCTTCGTCTGAAGAGTGGGGGTTGTGTGTCAAAACTGTTTCTATCACACCCTCTTTCTAGTTCTGTCTCAAACTGTCTGCCTGTCTGTCTCAAACTGTCTGCCTGTCTGTCTCTCTCTCTGTCTGTCTGTCTGTCTGTCTGTCGGTTGCCTGTCTTTGTTGACACCTGGATCCTGTTACACCTCATGAAGTTACAACTCAGAGTTCAGCTACAGAGTGTGTTCTATGTGCAGTAGCTCAGCAGTAATATTTGCATAGCATTGACCTCAAACTCAGGACCAGTGTTGCACACACACAGCAGTGAAACAGGAGTTCTGAGATTTAAATATTCCACAAACAGCTGTGTGTGACCTTGACCCGGATTCATGTTTTTCCAACCCACACACACTCTCACACACACACAGAACCTCTGTCTTCCTTCTCTCTGTGTGACTTGCAGTGTCCCATTGCACACACAACAGGAAGTGACAACTCTGCCCTCCGTGATGTCATAAGGCCAAGCTGGAGAGAGAGTCACTGACAGGCGGAAAGAGGAAAACAGTCTTTCTGTCAAACAGAGACTAGTGTAGTGTGTGCAGCTCAGATAGCTCAGTGAACCTTGTGGTCCTGTTAAAGACCAGACAGGCAAATAAACACAAGCCTGTTTAAGACACTTATCTACTAACCAGTCCCTGCTCCACTCATCTGCCCCCCTCCTTCTCTTTGCCCCTTTCTCTCTCTCTCTCTCTCTCTCTCTCTCTCTCTCTCTCTCTCTCTCTCTCTCTCTCTCTCTCTCTCTCTCTTCTCTCTCTCTCTTCCACGTCTCTGGCTTCTCTCCTCTCCATCTCTCTCTCTGTCCCTCTCTCCCTCTCTCTCTCTCTGTTCAGAAGGTCACTGACCAGTTTGCTGTCTTAATTTAGAGCTAATAGTTTGAGTCATTATCTGTCCTGCTGTTCAGCTCTAAGTTTATCCCCGCGTACGAGGTCTGCTAGTGCTGCTCTCCACCTCTGCTGTGTGTGTGAGTCAGTGACTCCCGTGCGTGTTCCTTATTTAGACCCCACGCCGATGTCTTCATCCGCAGACTGCGTCCCCCAGAGTCTCCAGGAGCTAGGTGACAGGGGGAACAGCTTGGCAGTAGGCTCTCGCTGTATTGTGAGAAATGCTGAGACTGGTGCTGTACAGTGATGTGGTGTGTGTGTGTGTGTGTGTGAGAGGTGTGTGAGCTCTCTCTCGCTCTCTCTTGTCGCGGTACCAAGGATACAGCGTTACCGAGGTTACCAATCGAAAGACCAAGGACTGTGTGGATGGATAGAAATAAAGCCTTCTTATTAAAGTGCCACACACACACACACATGCACACAAGCACACACACACACACACATCTTCAGACTCTGCTTACATTTAGTACCTAAATCACTGATTGGTCAGCAGGTCATGTTTTGGACGATGATGTTGCCGATGGTGACTGGGGTGTTACTCATGGTGAGGCTCAGGACTGCATTGTTGTTTCCATGACATCTACATCTAGTTCCTCATTCACATCATGCAAAAGGGGTTGTGCAAGAGGCAGGGGGTGAATGTGCAGTGCTGTTATTTTTTAACTCATTTGATGCGATCGGGATCATTTGTGATGTGTTTTGCATTCCTTTGTCGAACAGTCAGACCAGCCGATTCCGGGATTTGAACCTTGGTCTCTGTGGTAGACGTGTTGTGGAGCTGAAGGCTGGAGCCCTGTTCTGGTACAGGACGTGAACAAGAGAAAGCTGCGGCTGAACCTCTGAGAACCGGACAAATGGACCAGCACACACACACACACACACACACACACACACACACACACACACACACACTAGAGTGCGGAGGAAGGGAGGGTCTGGAGTGGGGCCAGGGGAACTCCAGCCTGCTGTACCCAGCATGCTCTCCACAGGGGCTGGGAGAGTACCGTCACTCTGCTTCAACACACACACACGCACACACGCACACACACACACACACACACACGCTGTCCTGCCAGCTGAATCCTTCCACAAGCTATACACATTCATCACCACCTACCCTTACACTCACACACATATTGACCACAGGCTGTGTGACCATGGCAACACAATGACCATGACCCATTCCTCAGCAGAGCTTAGCAGAGTAGATTAGAATAGAGCAGAGTAGAATAGAACAGAGCCATGTGAAATAGAGTAGAGGGGAGCAGAGTAGGATAGAACAGAGCTGTGTGGAGTAGAGGGGAGTAGAGCTCAGAAGGGTAGAGTAGAGCAGAGGAAACTATTTATAGAGTAGTACTTTGGCTGACTCTTTTTCAGACCATGAGCTTTGTTAATCAGCTCCTTGCAAAGTGACATCAACACTCGTGCTAGCCTTCTACAGGCCGACCGTGGCTGGAAGGACGGACCAAGGGAGGGAGAGATAGAAATCATTTTACGTGATTTTTTTACTATATTTCTTTCTCCCTCTACACATTTCCCCCCCAACCCTCCATCTTATAGCCCTCTCTCTTTCTCTTTACAGGAGATTAGAGAAGAGCAGGGTGGAGCATAGTAGAGTAGAGCATAGTAGAGTAGAGTAGATTTCCACAGTTTCTACAGAATCAAGTCAAGTCGAATTGTATTTCTATAGCACATTTCAAAGCAACAGAGTTGCACTATACAGCAACATTTCAAAAACACCAGTGACAATGTGGAATTTGGAAGTCTGTGGAGAGAAGATCGGAAGCAAACTCACACTCCCTCCTCCTAACCCTGGCTTGCCTGGGTTTCACTGCTCCCACACACACACACACACAAACACACGCACACACCACACACACACACATATATTGATACTTTTCAGCCGAGAGGGACAATTGTGTCCTCAGAGTCAGAGATGCTTGGAGATTACGCTGATATAGCAGAAGATTATATGTATATGTGCTCTTTCTCTTTCTTTCTTTCTTTCTCCCTCTCTTTGTCTCTCCCTCTCTTCCTCTTCTTCTCAGTCTGCTGTTTGGGACGGGCACAGCAAGACAACAGCTCATGTTACTCCGACACGCAGTCTCATCGATCCCAGTTCCTGTCTCGTCCCTATGTCTCTCTCTCCCTCTCTCTCCTGTTCTCTGAGATATGAAACCAGAACAGAAAAAAAAGTCAGAAGGTCACAAATTATATTAGACCTATATTAACATATAATCCCAAACCTGCTACTGTATAGAGATAGATACTGTCTAACCCTGCTACTGGGTAGAGATAGATACTGTCTAACCCTGCTACTGTAGAGATATATACTGTTTAACCCCTGCTACTGGGTAGAGATAGATACTGTCTAACCCTGCTACTGTAGAGATAGATACTGTCTAACCCTGCTACAGGGTGGAGATAGATACTGTCTAACCCTGCTACTGGGTAGAGATAGATACTGTCTAACCCTGCTACTGGGGCAATGTTTATCTTCTGACAGCATCTTGTGATCCAGCTCTGTCCTAGTGACTCTCTGACCTGGTCACTGCTGTCATCGTAGCTAATCCTCTCAGCCTGCTTCCTCTCCTCTAACCTCCTCTGTCCTAACCTCCTCTGTCCTAGCATCCTCTGTCCTGGCATCCTCTGTCCTAACCTCCTCTGTCCTAGCATCCTCTGTCCTAACCTCCTCTGTCCTAGCCTCCTCTGTCCTAACCTCCTCTGTCCTAGCCTCCTCTGTCCTAGCATCTTCTGTCCTGGCCTCCTCTGTCCTAGCATTGTCACATCAGCCAGCAGCACCACACCGGGCCTTGGTGGTTAAGCACATTACCAAGACTCAGTATTTATAGCTCTCTGAGGGTAAATACAGCCTCTGGGCTTGTTTGAAGGGTTTATTTTGGGCGTCTGTGATCTTGTAACTGATGTTACCGAGGGGTTAAATTTGGTGCCTGTGGTTCCTCCTGGAGTGGAACACAGTGACAGCGTCTTGTTTCGCTGCGACACGCTTCCTGTGCGCTGCGACACGCTTCCTGTGTGCTGCATGTTGTGTGAAAACCACAAGCCCTGTGACGCGACGTTTTCGGAAACAAAAGAAGGTGATTGTATGTGTGTTTGTGTGAGAGGCGTGGAAAATTATTTACAGTAGAAGGAAGTAGCCACAGAGGTTGAATTAAAAGGAAAGTTTTAAAAAAAGCATGCGGTTGGAGTGAACTTTCCTCCGCCGTGGACTTCCCCCTGGGTGAGAACACTGCAGAGGGACAGATGCAACTCCTGCCTCAACATTACAGCTGCTCTGCTTTACATACCTAAAACAGTGGACTCAATGCTGTGTAAACGGACTGCATTCATATAGCGCGTTTTCTACCTTGGCGGCACTCAAAGCGCTTCACAATGTTTGCCTCTCATTCACCCATTCATACTCACACTCACACAGACCGACGGCAGCGAGCTGCCGTGCAAGGCGCCGGCCTGCCCATCGGGAGCAACTTGGGGTTCAGAGTCTTGCTCAAGGATACTTCGGCACATGGCCTGGGAGGAGTCGGGGATCGAACTGCCAAGCTTGCAATTAACAGACGACCCTCTCTACCCCCTGAGCCACACAGTCGCCCCTGTTGATGTTTGTGTGTGTGTGTCCTTATTCTACAGACACACTGATAATCTGCTCTCACATCCTGAAGACTATTGTTTGTTGTGACCTCTTCTAAACACACTACACACACACACACATAAAAACAAAGAGTTGGAGTATTGGCAGTTACATAAGTTACATAAACAGTCTATTTGCATGACTGAGAGCATCAGACACACTGAGTGTCAGTGTTACTTATCCTTATGTGATTAGATTATTTATATCCACCAGAAACCATAAGCTGTTTATTGGAAGGAAGAAAAAAACAAATGAGAACATCTTGGTTTATTTTGAGTTTTTATTTGTGTCAATTACCACCAAAAAAAACTACATCCAACTCAGATTGTGTCTTTATGTGGTCTGCTTGTGTGGGAGTCACAACACTGTACAAGCAGGCGTCAAAATACTGTAGAGAAAATGGTGTGTGTGTGTGTGTGTGTGTGTGCGTGTGTTTGTGTGTGTGTGTGTGTGTGTTTAGCGGTTGTTTCTTGTGGAACACTCTAGAGCCATGCAGATTCATGATTCATGAGTTTCATTCTTGCTTTCAGAGCTTTCTTGCGACATTGTAAATCTGTCTTGACTCATCCTTTTGTCTCACACACACATGCACTTTACAGCCCTGTGATGTGATGCAGTGTGGGAGTGCGTGTTTGCACCAGTTGAGGAATGGTGGTGACCTAACATGGGCTCCAGAGACGCTAACTGAGCCTGTCTGAGATCTGTTGGGAAACAAGCCCGTCCCTCACCTGTCAATCACTGTTCATGTTCATGTTTACACATGGTTGGCTGTCGAGAGTTACAGTAGGGTTAGGATCTGTCGTTTTAGTGAGAAAGAGGGAGAATTAGCAACTGGAGGATTGAGGGATGGAGAGGGGGGGTGAAGGGGAGGATGAAGAGATGGAGGCTTGGAGCGAGGGACTGAGAGAGAGATGGAAGGATGGGGGGATGGCATCCTGCTTTGTGATCTGGGGTCCTGGGGTGACGTGCTGAGAGAGAGAGAGAGATCAATCAACCCTCCTGTATCCACACTGACACATACACACGCACACATCACACACAATGAAGGCCTGCAAGTAGAAAGCCGGGGGGGGGGGGGGGGGGGGGGGGCAGTGAAGTTCAGGGTGCAACAGCAGCTTGAAGCAGAGGAAGTCTCAGCCAGGGATCGGCCTGTGTGTAGAGGACTATGAGACAGTCTGAATATGTCCCTTTCCCTGACCCCACGGCTATACAAACCCTCCTACACCAAGAGCTCACAATGGTCTGTGTGTGCGGGCGGGGGTGTAAGTGTATGTGTGTGTTTGTGTGTGCTAGTATGTGTGTGTGCTAGAATGTGTGTGTGTGTGACCCTTTTGATGGCCCTCTGACCACAGCAGAGATGTGGCTTCAGGCTTGGCATGCTTCGTTGTTCAGGTGACGGATGCCATGGAGACAGAGGCCCTGACCGGCCTTGGCCTGTTCCGTTGAACCGGCTGTGCCAACTAAACATCAACCGGACACTAACTGGAGCAGACACCCACCACCACTGCCTGTACGCACACCACCAGAGCTGGAGAGGATCTGCATCCACACTGGGAATCACAAGAGGTAAAGCTGGCATAGGAGCCAAACAGAGACAAAGAAAGAGAGAGAGAGAGAGAGAGAGAGAGAGAGAGAGAGAGAGAGAGAGAGATACTATACGTAAATGCATACTGTCAAAAGAGAGAGAGGCATCTCAACTCCTAATGGCTCGTAACAGTTGAGAACAACTCACGACACCTACCTCAGGTGCTGTGACTCATGAACACACTCCTGTTCCTCTCTCTCCCTCATTTACCCTCTCCCCCTTTCTCCCCCCCCCCACCCCCACCCCCACTTAAACTCAAACAAGGGCTGGAAAGAGGGTGATAATGTCTTCAAGTGTTCCCGTTATTTAATTATTTTCATATTTTTATAAGATCTCTCTTTCTACTTTCACGAAACTTAGACATGCACTTCAAATGATCCCCCCTCACCCCTCCCCCCCCCCCTCCCAGTCTAATGCTCCAGTTGGTGTCTGAGTGACACAGCCTCAGAAGGACAGCTGATGTTGAGATTAGAAAGCCAAACAGCTTCCTCCTTTCAAGACAAAAGGAAAAAGAAATATAATCGTATAAAAAATTAAAAAATATAAAAAACGCTCCCCCAACAGTTTGGGGGGGATGAAAATTAAAAAAAGAATACAAACTTGTCGCGAAGAGAATGCTGCTTGTCACATGACCCTCGGGCAAGACAGGCTCTAAATATAATATAAATCTAAGAGAGGAGAGGGAGGAGGAGGAGGAGAGGAGGAGGAGAGGAGCTTAGGAAGGAGAGGAGAGGAGGAGGAGGAGAGGCTGAGGAAGAGAGGAGGAGGAAGAGAGAGGAGGAGGAAGAGAGGAGGAGGAGGAGAGGAGGAGGAGGAGAATAAGACAACACGACACGGGTAATGTGTTTTCTCTGCTGGTGTTGTCTGGCAGATCCAGGATGATTGAGTGCTGATGTTTATGTGTGTGTGTGTGTCTGTCTGTGTGTGTGTGTGTGTCTGTGTGTGTGTGAGCGTGTGTGTGTGTGTCTGTCTGTGTGTGTGTGTGTGTGTGTGTGTGTGGGGTCGTGGTTATGTGTGTATGTTGTTTGATGATGTCTTTATGGGCTTCTCAAGTGACTACACACACACACACACACACCCACACACACCCCACACACTACACACTACACAAACTCTTATACACAAAAAACTTTGACACACACACAAACATAGACACAAACCACATGGCACACTCTGTCTATCTCTCTCCCTCTCAGACATGCACACACACACACCCACACACACACACACCTCGTCAGTTGCTCCCAGTCTAAATAGACAAAACATCGTCTCTCCTGCTGCACCGTGTAAAGAGAGGCTGTTTCCCGGGTCTGGGCTGGTGTGTCCTCTCATCCATGATCAAGTTCTTCTCTATAATTGCCTCGCATTTGAGTAAATCAGGGCAGGATGTAAAATGAAGACTATCATAATCTCTGGAGAATTGAAGCATATCAGCTATTGTTACAACATGTAAACTCCCACACGCAGTATAGAAACTCTGCTGTTTGACCTTGAGTAGAAGGCTTGTGTGACAGGAGAAAGATCTAATGTGTATGTCTGATTCATCTCCTTTACTCATATCCAGCATATTACCATGTACAAACACCAGTAATATAAAACCCCACACAGAACAACGAAACACCACACAACAAATCAAAGTTGTGTATGAAGTTGTACACGCTTGTGTTCAGACAGAGCAGGGATTCTACAGTGTGTGTGTGTGTGTGTGTGTGTGTGTGTGTGTGTGTGTGTGTGTGTGTGTGTGTGCTGTTGCATGCAGAGACCGACAGACGTGTGGAAGCCAGAATTGTGACTGAGCTCATCATCCATTTCTCCCTGGAATCCCACACCTCTCATCCACAACCTAAAGGATTGTTAAATAATAGTTGCCGTAGTAACAGCTTATCATTGGTTGTGTCGAGATTTTATTTGTGTAAATATTACTGAATGTGTGCGAATAAAATGTTTCTAAACATGAGAGTGTGAATCTTCAAAAGGAACCATCCAGTAACTTCATTACTGGGGTTATGTCTTGCAGTGGAACCTTCCGGAGAGCTGGACCTGTTTGGGAGCAGGTTCACTGATGTTCAAAGGTTCTGCTGCTGATTAGAGCGTTTCCACGGCAATGCGTTTTGAACTGAGCGGTGACAGACCCAGATGAACCATGGAGACGCCGACAACCTCCCTCCCCTTCTCCCTCACTCCCTCCCCTTCTCCCTCACTCCCTCCCTCCCCTTCTCCCTCACTCCCTCCCTCCCTTCTCCCTCACTCCCTCCCCTTCTCCCTCACTCCCTCCCCTTCTCCCTCACTCCCTCCCTCCCCTTCTCCCTCACTCCCTCCCTCCCTCCCCTTCTCCCTCACTCCCTCCCTCCCTCCCCTTCTCCCTCACTCCCTCCCCTTCTCCCTCACTCCCTCCCTCCCCTTCTCCCTCACTCCCTCCCTCCCCTTCTCCCTCACTCCCTCCCTCCCCTTCTCCCTCCCTCCCTCCCTCCCCTTCTCCCTCCCTCCCTCCCCTTCTCCCTCCCTCACTCCCTCCCCTTCTCCCTCCCTCACTCCCTCCCCTTCTCCCTCCCTCTCTCCCTCCACTCCGCTGCCCCCCCTCCCTCACTCTCTTCCTCCCTCCCTCTTTCCTTCCTTCCCCTCCACCCTCCATCTCTATCTTTACCTCCCTCCCTCTATCCCTGCCTTCATCGCTCTCTCTTTTAGCTCTCTCCCTCTTTCTCTCTTTAGCCCCCATCCATCTCTCTCTACCTCTCTCCCTCTCTCCCTCACCTCCCCCTCAATCTATCTCTCTCTACCTCCCTCACCATCCTCCTCCATCTCTCTCCACCTCCCCCTCTCCTCCCCTCTCCCCCTCTCTCGTAATCTGCCTCTTTCTCTCTTTATCGTTTTCTGTTCGTCTCTCATTCGGTTTCTCTCTCCCTCAATCCCTCTCTCCCCTTTCCTTCTCCTGTCTCCCTCTCCTGGCTGTTCTCAGCTGAAGGAGGTGAAGGTGAAGACAGGAATTAGGAGTCGCTCCTCTTGGAGACGTCTAGATTGTCTTCAGATCTTTAGTCTCCACCACAGACTGAGGAAGTCAGAACTCCACAGTCATGTACACAAACCACTGGCTTTCATCAAACCACAGGCTTTTCTTCTGTTTTGATCTTTTCATTTTTTGGTTTTCTTTTTTGATGGACATTTTTTTTTTTTTTTTTTCTTCAAACTTTGGATCAGGCTGTTGTGTACACTGTGGCCTGACTAAATAAAAAAAAGTACATATCCATAAAATGGCAAAACTGAAAACAGAGGAAAACAGAAGTATTTTGTTTTTATTACAGCAAAAACAAAGATCTGCATAAGATCATCACATGGCCTTGCTGTGTGACAATAGAATTCAGATGGAATAATACAACAGATTGTGAAGCCATATGAATAGGAAGGCTTCTATTGTTGAGAGATTTCACAAAGCTTTGCACGATGAATCCTCGGTTTGTTCTGCAGCTCTCAAGATGAAGGTGACATTTTTGTCATTATTCCTTGAAAAATAGAAGAATATTGTGAAGGTTGACAAACATGTAACGCTAAGATCTTTGTAAATAGTCCAGTGTCCATAGGTGCTGATCTGATGCTGATCTCAAGTCATTTTCCTGTTTATCCTCTGTATGGTTCAGCGTGGGGTTCATGCTGAGAAATCTGATCTCCGAGCAGTCCGGTGAGTGTGTCTGGTTGGAGGCGAGCCAGACACACTCACTGATGTTCCTGCCACAGTGGAAAACACACACACACACACTCACACACACACACATAAACACACAGATGGCAAATTAGATCTGATTGGATATCGGTTATCAGCTCTGGCCTGACAGCACTGCAGGTAAATTAACCTCACAGCAGACACACACACACACACAGAGGCACACTTTCTGTACTTATAAACACACGCTTGTGCACTCGCACACACTGTCATTAGCTGAATATACATCCTGACCAGCCCTGATTCACCCAGGGGTGCCAACATCCTTCTTACATAAGCAACAATGTATACAGTGAGACATCACGCACAGGGCTGTGAAGTAAAGCACAGAAAAATAAGTTAATACTGAGAATGTGTGTGTGTGTTGGGGTGTGTGGGGGTGTGTGTGTCCACTATGAGCTGATAACTGATATCCAATCAGATCAAATTTGCTGGCAATGTGTTCTCCACTTTGTGTGTTTGTGTGTGTGGCTGTCTCTGGGGGTAAGGTGTTTGAACTAGAGCAGGTGTGAGTGTGGAGATGCAGGGGGATTTGGCCTCACCCACGGAGGACTCCAGTCAGGCTGGCAGGGCCTGGCAGGAAGGAGCTGCTCAACCAGAGAGGAAACACCACCCCCTACTGGTAAGGAACTCCTGGAACACCAGATCTGGTCTCTGCCCTCACTTCCGTGACTCTCCTTCTCTCACTTTATCTCTCCCTCTCTCTCTCTCTCTCTCTCTTCTCTCTCTCTCTCTCTCTCTCTCTCTCTCTCTCTCTCTCTCTCTCTCTCTCTCTCTCTCTCTCTCTCTCTCTCTCTCTCTCTCTCTCTCTCTCGCTCTCTCGCTCTTTCTCTCTCTCTCTCTCCGTCTCTCTCTCTCTCTCTCCGTCTCTCTCTCTATCTCTCTCTGTCTCTCACTGTCTCTTTATCATTCTCTCTCTTGCTCTCTCTCTCTCTGTCCCTCTTTCTCTCTTTACCTTATCCTCTCATTGTCTCTTTTTCTCTTTATCTTTTTTCTTTCTCTCTTTCTCTCTCTCAGGCATCTCAATAATTATATAAAAATATGATGTTTTGAGAAAAAACGGAAAAAAGGACTATTTTAAAAGGAGGGGGTCATGTTTTGAACTGTATTTTCCTGTCCGGTGTTGCTGTTGCGTATGATGGTAGAGAGTAAGATTACA
The DNA here is from genome assembly GCA_023658055.1 of Thaleichthys pacificus. Lineage (NCBI taxonomy): Eukaryota > Metazoa > Chordata > Actinopteri > Osmeriformes > Osmeridae > Thaleichthys > Thaleichthys pacificus. Next base: position 13,949,373 of record CM042855.1, on the reverse strand, counting down.
AAGAGAGAGAGTTACACAGAGAGAGAGTTACACAGAGAGAGTTACACAGTGAGAGTGTTACACAGAGAGAGTGTTACACACAGAAGTAAGAAGTGTTACACAGAGAGAGAGTTACACAGAGAGAGTGTTACACAGAGAGAGAGTTACACAGAGAAGGAGTGTTACACAGAGAGAGAGTTACACAGAGAAGAGTGTTACACAGAGATGGTGTTACACACAGATGGTGTTACACAGAGATGGTGTTACACACAGATGGTGTTACACAGAGAGAGTGTTACACAGAGAGAGTGTTACACAGAGAGAGTGTTACACAGAGATGGTGTTACACACAGATGGTGTTACACACAGATGGTGTTACACAGAGAGAATGTCATACAGGAGTACCAGAGCACAGATACAGAGAGGTTGTTACACAATGATGGTGTAACACCGTCAGGGTGTAACACCGTCAGGGTGATACACAGTGAGGGTGTAACATCGTCAGGGTGTAACACCGTCAGGGTGTAACACCGTCAGGGTGTAACACCGTCAGGGTGATACACAGTGAGGGTGTAACACCGTCAGGGTGTAACACCGTCAGGGTGATACACAGTACCAGAGCACCACCACAGACGGCAGGTTTACATCCTTTCTGTTCACAGTCTCTCAGCTCACCGTGGTCACCGGTCCCGGTTGCCGTGGAAACCTTCGCTTGACTCCTATTCTGAGAACTGTCACACGGATGGGAGGAGAGGAGGAGAGGAGAGAATAGGAGAGGAGGAGAGGAGAGGAAAGAGAAGGGGAGAGAGGAGAGGAGAGAGAACACGAGAGTGGAGAGGAGAGTAGAGGAGAGGAGAGGAGAGGAGAGGAGAGGAGAGGAGAGGAGAGGAGAGGAGGAAGGAGAGAGAGGAGAGGAGAGGAAAGGAGATGAGGAGAGAATAGGAAAGGGGAGGAGAAGAGATGTGAACTGTTGTTGTAGTAATAAGGTGTACCAGGTGACCCGCTTGCTTCAGTAGCAGGGCTTGTTGTTGCTCTCACTGAGACTGCAGTGATGACTAGAGGCAGGTCACTGCTCCCCGCTCCCCGCTCACTTTCCACTCGCACACACACACGCACACGCACACGCACACACACACACACACACACACACCCTCTCCAAGCTTGGCCGACAGATTTCAACAGTGTTAGCGTTGCAGGGTACAGAGACAGTTGTCAGGTCACTGGTTGCTCTCCTTGCCTTTTTTTACTCCCTGACCTCTCTCTCACTTTCTCTCTCTCCCTCTCTCTCTCTCTCTCTCTCACTTTCTCTCTCTCTCTCCCTCTCTCTCACTTTATCTCTCCCTCTCTCTCTCCCTCTTTCTCTCTTGTAGTGAGTGATGTAAGTCGACAAGGTAGCGACTGGGCGATCGGGGCGAGGGAGCATACTAGTACATGGACACAAGGAGCACTGGAGTGTGTGCGTGTGCGCGCTAGTGACAGTGCCCATCCTGGTTCCTATAGAGACACCCTAGGGTGCGTAATTCGATTACAGTAAAACTGAGACAGAAAGGAATGGGGGGGGGCAAAGAACACAAGAAAAAAAAGAGAGTAAGAGAGAGAGAGAAGAAAGAAAGAAAGAAAGAAAAGGGAACAAACTTAACAGTCAGAGTTGAGAAAGGGGTTTTAGTGATGGAGAAAAGAGCAGAGCAGAGGAGAAGAGAGCAGATTGGGGATGAGTACTGAGATGCAGAGAGGAGGAGAAGGAGGAGAGGAGATGAGGACAGGGGCCTGTGTACTGGAGAGAATCATATTATCATGCTTTAGAAGCGGAGGGCAGGATGACACTCATCTAACCTGATTCAAACGACAGAAGCGTAAGGAATTAAGATGCCGGGCTCCGCCATGCTCTGACCCTGGAGAGATGAGCCAAGCATGTGTGTGTGTGAGTGTGTGTGTGTGTCTGTGCATGTGTATGCATGCATGTGTGTGTGTGCATGTGTGTGTGTGTAGACGACAGCAGCAGGGGCATCGGTCATGCTTGGAGAGAGAGGCAGACTAATGTTCAGTCTGAGTATCAGAGATGTGTCCTTCCTCAGCTGAACAGCTACGCTCTTCCTCCAATCATAATCATCTTCAACACAGACCTGCACATCGAGCGCTCCCGGGTGTGTGTCTGTGTGTGTGTGTGTGTGTGAGGACATCAGACACAGGGGTTCAATAGATCTGACACCAGTCATTTCATCTCAGCTATTCTCTGCTCAAACACACTCACAAAATGATAAAAATGTCTTGCCTGGCTACCTGCCTGCCCGTCTGCCTGCCTGCCTGTCTGTCTGCCTGTTTGCTAATCTGCCTTTTGTGGCAGAGTCTGATCGCAAACCTACTGCGTGTTTGTGTGTGTGTGTGCATGAGTGAAACAGTCTGGGAGTATTGATCTGCTCAAGCCACAGCGGGTATTAAATGAGCAACAGAAACAGAAAGAGGAGAACAGAGTGATAACAGGAGAGGAGGAGAGAGATCTCCTTCTCCTCCTCTCCCCCACTCCCCTCCCTTTCTCTCCTCTCCCCTCTCCTCTCCCCTCTTCTCTCCCTATCCCTCTCTCCCCCTCTCCTCATCTCCCCCACTCCTTCCTATCCTTCCTTCCCCATCTCCTCCTCTCCTTCCTCTCCCCCTCTCCCCCACTCCCATCCTCTCCATCCTCTCCCTCTGTGTGTCCTCCTGATGGTCTGTTTAGCCAGCGGACGCTATGTGTCACGGATCAGCAGGGCTCCTGTTTACATGCACACACACACACACACACACACACAGAGAATCACATCAACACACCATCACAGACACACACACACACACACACGGGTTGAGTCATGGGTATAGTCAGGGCACCCAGGGAGGTGTGTTGATGCCACCAGAGATGTCCCAGTGACTGGAGGACAGGGACACAGCTGAGGAGATGAAGACCGTGTCCCTGGGTCTGTCACCCTGTGACTCGGAGCGACACACACTCACATGAGTACCAGCATACACACACATACACACATACACACATACACACATACACACACATACACACACATACACACATACACACAATACACACACGTACATACTAGTACAAACACACACACACTCACCCACATACACTAGTGAAAACAGGCACACACACACACACACACACGTTGATCCTAGCGCACACCAACACACCCCCACACACATAAATACTGTACATACTAGCACACACACTTTGCACAAACATACACCGAACTTAGCTGAGGTCAGGGGCACCATCTGTGAATGTTCAATACTTAATTAGAACTCTAAATTATACATGTGGTGTCCAGGAACTGCAGCTGGTTTGGGAAACACCTGAGATGAACATGAAGGGTCCCGCTGACACACTTACCCAAGAAATTCAACTATTTAATCAGTGTGCATCCTCATGCAATCTCAGCCCTTCCCTTCTCCGAAAAGAACCCACAAGCTTCCAATAATGGCAGAGTTTCTCTCCCTACAGCGTGGTCGATGGAACGTTTGAGCCGGAACGATGGGAGTGATCACCGCGATGAGAACGTTGGGTTTTCGAAAGGTGTTTCGAAAGGTGTTTTGACGTCTTTGATCCGCTGAGGTAAACTGTTGTATGATATGACTAATGCTTGTCTTATTGTTTTTTGTGTTGCCGACAAGAGCGCACACACACACACACTCACACACACACACACACACACACACACACACACACACACACTCACACACACACTCACACACACACTCACACACACACACACTCACACACACACACTCACACACACACTCACACACACACACA
>CM042855.1:13940592-13943092 GCA_023658055.1 Thaleichthys pacificus | reverse complement strand
TGAGTGTGTGTGTGTGAGTGTGTGTGAGTGAGTGTGTGTGAGTGAGTGTGTGTGAGTGTGTGTGTGTGAGTGTGTGTGAGTGAGTGTGTGTGTGTGAGTGTGTGTGAGTGTGTCGGGAAAGTGGGGGTTGTTTGTCCATAGAAAGTGTTAAGCATACACAGAGAAAACACATGCACACACAACTACCCGCGCACACAAATGCACACACACAGACGGAGAACAAGCACACCCACTAGCACGCGCATACGCGAGCTGACACAAGCACTTGTAAACACACACACACTCGAGCAACCACACTATTGTCATCTTCAAACATTTTTCCTCGCCTCATATGAGATGCAAACACGGCGTCGCCCCCTCGGGCTACGCAAGGGTAGTGTCTGCGCCACGGAAACGAGATCATTAAAATAATCAAATTATGATAAGAGAGAGTCAGCCAGGCTCACAGTCGTATGCACTGCAGCAGAAGTGAAGCTGTTAGTGTACCACACGCCCCGAGTCCAGGGACCACATCTTCATCATCATCATCCTCCTCGTCTTCACAGCCTGGGGTGGGCCTCGTTCTAATAAGATAATGAAATAATAACACAAAGCGAACGATTTCTCACAGAGATACCCCCTCCCCAAAAGTTGTGTTTCGCAAGTTGAAAGTGTCCCTGATTTCCCCTCCGAGGGCTGTGTGCTCTCGTGGCCACGTCAACATTTATACATCTTTATTTCCTGTCAGCCTCTGGTCACCACCACGGACGGACACCCTTGTAGCCTGGTTAGCATGCGTTAGCACGTCGCGGCCTTATATCTGTGTTCCTGGACACACAACATGTAGCCACATTAGCATCTGTTGGCACATCACTAACTAATAACTCTGTTCCTGAACACACCATGTAGCCTGGTTAGCATGCATTAGCATGTAGCCACATTGGCATCTGGTAGCATATCGTAATTACTCTGTTCCTGAACACACCATGTAGCGACTCCATTACACCAAACACACCATCCCCCATTTCGCCTGGCTCCTAGCTGCGCAGACAAACAAAAGCCTGAGCCACCTTTTAAATACTGCACACAACCCTCGTTTAATGAGAGAGGGATGAGAGTCTACCTTTAATTATGAGAGTTGTGTTGCTGTGCATCTCTCTGCAGTTCTGACAGGCTCGTCCTCAGAGAGTTCCTCTTATTACAAGAGTGGTTTAATCTAAAAGGGGAATTAAAGCAGCGATAATTAGTTTATACTGTCGCCTAATTATCTTATTGTGTTTGTAAAAACATCCCTTCGCCTCCATTTTCTTCTTCATCTCCTCTCCAACTTTAAAAGTAGAACAACATTCTACCTCCCTCCAGTCTCTGCCTCCTTTATTAACTCTCTCTCATCCTCTCCCTCCTCTTCTCTCTTCTTCCCCTCTCTGCCATGCTACAAAACTATTCATTTAAACCAATAATCTCTGCAGTCATTACTACTTATCAAAAGGACTGCAAATTAATTATATTAACTGTAAGAATTCTCATTAGATCTTTAAATGTGTACTTTTCATCCGTTCAGAGAAGAACTCGGCTAGTTTGATTACATTTGATTTTATTCTATTTAATGAACCAAGCATTTTTTAATTAATTGGATTGTGATCAATGCGTGCCTTTAATGTTCTGTAAAACACTAAAACTTGCTTTCATATCTACTGTGACACAGTTTAGTATTGAAAAGATTAGAAAATGCAGTATCTTCATTTGTCAAGTATCAAACCCATCCTCTCCAAACGATGTCAGAAGGAATCTTTGTTAATCATCGCTGACGAAAACACACTTCTGTACCACAGAGATAATGAGTCTGCCTGTCAGAGCCTCCACAACAACCAGACAGGGAGAGGAGGAGGGGAGGAGGACAGGAGGGAGGAGAGGAGGGAAGGAGAGGAGAGGAGAGGAGGGGGGAGGAGAGGAGGGGAGGAGGGGGGATGTAAAAACGAGGCAAGGAGAAAGAGCGGGAGGGGGAGGGCTTCACATTGACAGATAGACAAAACACAAGATGTGTGCAGGGGTAGAGACACAAAGATGAAACTGAAGTGATAGAAAGACAGGATGAAAGCAGGAGGATAAAGGAGAGAGAAGAGAGGGAAGGCAGAGGGGGGATAGGGTGGAGGGAGGGAGGGGTGACAGTCATTAGAGTTAACCTTATTGTCGCAGCTGACCTAAATATAGCGGAGCGGCAGAGAATAAAGGATGGAAGGAGAAAAGGAGAGATGGAGAGATGTTAGGGAGACACATGTCAACCACCAGAGGAGAGGTAGTGTGAACAAAGGAAGATAAGGACGGATGAGGGGAGACGAGGGAGGAGACGAGGGAGGAGACGAGGGAGGAGACGAGGGAGGAGACGAGGCAGGAGACGAGGGAGGAGACGAGGGAGGAGACGAGGGAGGAGACGAGGGAGGAGAAGAGGGAGGAGACGCGGGAGGAGACGAGGGAGGAGACGCGGGAGGAGACGAGGGGGGAGACGAGGGAGGAGACGAGG
>CM042855.1:13933092-13935592 GCA_023658055.1 Thaleichthys pacificus | reverse complement strand
CTGGATGACCGGACCTGGAGCCACGTCTATGCACATGACACATGGGAGGCTGACAGGGAACACTGGGTGTTAGTGAGAACACAGGAGAAACACTCAACACTGCAAGAGAAACACTAACCCAAGAGAAACACTCACTAACACAGGAGACACACTAACACAAGAGAAACACTAACACAAGAGAAACACTAACAAGAGAAACACTCACTAACACAGGAGACACACTAACACAAGAGAAACACTAACAAGAGAGAAACACTCACTAACACAGGAGACACACTAACACAAGAGAAACACTAACAAGAGAGAAACACTCACTAACACAAGAGAAACACTAACAAGAGAGAAACACTAACAAGAGAGAAACACCAACACAGGAGAAACACTAACACAGGAGAAACACTAACCCAAGGGGTACACCAGGGCACTACCGTGGCTGTTACACAAGTGAACTCGTCCCAGAGACACCATGCCAGCTACACCACTGAAGCCAGCAGTTGGCAGATGTGGGTAACCAATTCATTAGTTTAATATAGACAGTCCTCCAGACACACCTCACCCCCAGTCTCTCATGAACACATTACACATACAGATGCCTATCCTCCTGTTGCTATGTGTCAGTGTGTATGGTCTGTGACCACAGTGATAAACGTGTCATGAACAGTGGTCATTGGACCGAGCCAGTGTCCAATCAGGGGACTGCGTCACTGATCCAATACTGACTGATAGAAGACGTGCCACTGGAGCTCAATGGCTGACCGCTACACAAGGCAAGGGCCGACACACACCTTCACACACATTACACACACGCCAGATACCGCTCGCCAGCGCCAAGATGAGATGCATCTCGGGAAATCTCCTTAACGAGCAAAGTGTTGAGATAATGAGGAGGGCGAGAGAGAGATCTGTGAAGAATACTATCATAAGAAAGAACGTAATGACATGCGATCATATAGAAATGTGTTTCTCATCTGTCTCTCTTACTCCCTCCCTCCCTCCCTCCCTCCTTCCTTCCTTCCTTCCTTCCCTCCCTCCCTCCCTCCCTCCCTCCTCCTCCCTCCCTCCCTCCCTCCCTCCCTCCCTCCCTCCCTCCCTCCCTCCCTCTCTGTTTAATGTCTCTGGTTTCAGACGTGTGGCGTTCCTTTGGAAGCCCAGTACCCCACAGAGGGAGACTGAGGCCAGGCAGTCTTTGTGCACAGTCCCTGGTGGGAGGCAGCCGTATGGAGATCTGGGAGGAATCTGCTTGTTAAGGAGGGATCATCGTTCTCCAGCGAGGGTGCAGGTGGGGGGAGGGGGAGGGGTGTGTGGGGGGGGGGGGGGCACAGCAGGTCAGCACCACACGGCATGTACAGCAGTTTAAAGAAGCGATTGAGGAAGACAAAAGCTTTGCTTTCATCTTGGGTGGCGCAGGGGACAGATAGATCATTATATATACACACACACACACCACACGCACACACACACAAACACACACCACCGTGTACTGTACCAAGCGGTTCGTTTGCTGGGCTCAGCTCAAACCTCGTCCAATCAGGAGCAGGACTGAAGGAGCGGGAAACGAGGGGGAGATGTAGAGGTGTGTGTGTGTGGGAGGCTGCAGATTTAATTGGGAATTAATGAGAGGGCAGAGAGAGGTAGAAAGCGAGAGAGAGAGAGAGAGAAAGAGAGAGAGAGAGAGAGAGTGAGGAGAGAGAGAGAGACAGAATGAGAGAGAGAGAGAGCTAGAGTAAACATACAGAGAGAGATAAGAAACGGCACCCACCTCACTCACACAGACACACACACGCATGTATCCCACCTCACACACACGAACCCCCCCCCTCCTCCCCCCCCCGGATGAACAGACAAAGGAAGAGGTGTATTTGCAGGTGAAAGTGAAGAGAGGGAGCAGCAGTGAGAGGTGGAGGAGGAGGGCAGGACGTTAGAGGAGGCGGGAGGGGCTGACCGGGGCTGGATCACAGGGTGCTTTTCTCTAGGAGGTGAGGGGGTCTCTGAGGAACAGCACACTCTCTCCCTCCAACACTGCACACTCTCTCCCTGCAACACCACACAGTCTCTCCCTCCAACACTGCACAGTCTCTCCCTGCAACACCACACAGTCTCTCCCTCCAACACTGCACAGTCTCTCCCTCCAACACTGCACACTCTCTCCCTCCAACACTGCACAGTCTCTCCCTCCAACACTGCACAGTCTCTCCCTGCAACACCACACAGTCTCTCCCTCCAACACTGCACAGTCTCTCCCTCCAACACTGCACAGTCTCTCCCTGCAACACCACACAGTCTCTCCCTCCAACACAGCACAGTCTCTCCCTGCAACACCACACAGTCTCTCCCTCCAACACTGCACAGTCTCTCCCTCCAACACAGCACAGTCTCTCCCTCCAACACTGCACAGTCTCTCCCTCCAACACAGCACAGTCTCTCCCTCCAACACTGCACAGTCTCTCCCTCCAACACTGCACAGTCTCTCCCTTCAACACAGCACAGTCTCTCCCTTCAA
>CM042855.1:13870592-13928092 GCA_023658055.1 Thaleichthys pacificus | reverse complement strand
GAGAACAAAAGGAGGATTTGAAACGTCGCACTTCAAAACAACTTCCTTGCTACGATTCCATGTGAACTCTGTTTCATACGCTCCAACTTTTTATTCTTTCCCCTTCTCTTCCTCTTTTAATTGCAGCTCTGAGTATCCCTCGATCTCTCTTCCTATCCCCCTGTGTTCCTAACGTCTGTCCCAGCTCATTTCTCTCTCTCTCTTTGCCTCTCTCCCTGTCTTCAAATCTAATTTTCCTCCTCTTTTCTGTTCTTATCCTCCTCCCTCTCATCTCTTCTTCCCCCTCTCGCCCCCCCTCCCCCTCTCTCTCTCTCTCTCCCAAACGGAGGGTTCCAGGACCTTAGTGATTCAGAGACACGAGTGCGTTCCAGCAGGTTTCAGTGTGTCGCCACGGCAGCGGTGACTAAACTTCCGATAAAATCAATGTTTAATTCAGATGACTGCGGGCCATTGACAGAGCCGCGGTTCGCCTTTCATCTAGAAAGGCCTGAGAGAGACGAGAGAGAGATGGGAGAGAGGCGGAGAGAAAATAGGGAGAGACAGGGGAGAGATGGGAGAAAATCAGAGGAAAGAATGGGGGAGAGATGAGGGAGAGATGGGGGAGGAATGAGGGAGAGATGAGGGAAAACAGGGAGAGATTGAGGTAGAGATGAGGGAGAGACAGGGGAGAGATGGGGGAGAGAAGGGAGAGATGGGGCGAGGAGAGAATGATTGGGGGGAGATGGGGAGAGATGGGGCGAGGAGAGAATGATTGGGGGGAGATGGGGAGAGATGGGGCGAGGAGAAAATGATGGGGGAGAGATTGGAAGAGGAGAGAATGATGGGGAAACTATATAACTAATACAGTTATCACAAGCAATCAGATTATCCCTTTCTCAGGTGTCAACAACCACATACTTTGCTTTTCTTTACTGTTTTGTGTGTGTATGTGTGTGTGTGATGACCACCATGTCGGAAATGATGAGGATGATGAGGATGAGACCGAAATCACTCCATGTCTTAAGTTAGTATTATTCCTGTAATGGCATATTTTAATTCTTAAATTAAAAATGTTTAGTGCAGGGCTTGATATTGCGACCATTTTGGGAAATTGATCTGTATTGTACCTCAAGATATATTTGGGATAATTTGTTCGAGTGCAAATAATCGTTATGGTGCAACCTTAACTTAGTTACAAAACGCTCGCTAATTAGCTTACTGTACAGTATGTGCCTGCTGTGAGCTGATATAGAGACGGGTCAACCGTTCTATCCAATGTTACACATAATCAGTTAAATTCAATCTTTACGTTGTTAACTTTAGTGCAGATTTTGGATTGGTTCAAATTAGCCGTCAATCACTCATTGTCACTGCGCTCCGTTGTCACGTGACAGGGATCTAACTCGCGCTCCAAATTGAAGCGCTGAAAAGACAATATGAACATTTTCGGTGGGTGCTACTAACTAAAAAGTTAAATTCGAGCCCTGTGTAGATTATTGTTATTTTTAAACACCCCCCCTTCAGTTCTTCTCGATAGACAGATGAAACCGCACTTAGCAAGATTCTGTCAGTGTCATGCCAAAAACCGTTGCATGTCCGTTGCCATGCAACGTTCCCCTCACTATAGTGTCTGTCCAGGTCCAGCTGTCAAGGTTATTAACTTGACTGAGGTTTCTCCACAGCTAACACTTCACCAGCAGGGGTTATGTTGACGTTGACCTGTCCAAAAGGTGGCTGCTCTCCGGCGGGCCTTCACTGTGAGTACCTACTAGCTAGCTAGCTCCTGATGTTCGCTACAACGCTAGCTACAGTAGCTAACTATGTCTCCTTGTGTTCTCTATAATGCTAGCTAGCTCCTGTGTGGGAGTTACTCAATTTCTCTGCAATTCTGGCTAGATAACTCCTGTATGCTGTTGTGTATTACCTGGTATTTAGTACATTAGCTAGTTATTATTGATCATTCTCGTTTGTCCCCAGACACTCTAGCTACCCCGAGAGCAGGGAGTCCCTGTTGGCGGCAGCTTCCATGCTGCTAGGCCGGCTGGCAGCTGCAGCACACTACGTATTAGACACATCATCCCTCCAACAGCAGTACTAGACTTCGGGTGATCTTGATTTATTTCACCCTACTAGTATCGAACAGTCTGCACACACGCAAACTTGGAGATACATCCAAACAGACTAGATAGAGTTGAGTGTATGTGTGTTTGTGTCTGGTTTTGTGACTGTTCTCTAGGACGAGGACCTTCTATATCAGAATTTTGACCGGCTGCTGGACTATGTCTCGGATCACGCCCACCAAGACTCCATCATCCAGGAGCTGGCACTGGAGGAGGTGAGGAGAGGGGTAGAGGAGGCAAGGGAGGGGAGGTATTGATAGGATGGAGAGGAGAGGAGAGAAGGAGGGGAAGGAAGAGAGGGGGAGGAAACGGGGAAACGTGTTGTCCACTTCTCACCTCAGCCCCCTGAAGGTCAATTTATACTCATTAAAACGTGTCAAGCTCACAAAACTTTTATTTAGCAAGTTAGAGTCAGTGTGCAACTGTAGCATGGGGTCTGTGACCTTACACATTCTAGAAGGTGTAAGACACTGTCTGTATCAGCAAACCTGTCCCACTGACAATGTTTTTGAAGCACAAATTGGCTTTGAAGCCCAGGCAATATGCACAGTGTACTGACCTGGACACCTCTTGAAGTCTCCTCTCAACTGACATCGTCAGAATCAGAGATTTGAGTGTCTGAGAGATTACTGACCACCCCTGGGAAACTGTTTTCAGATCTGTCACCTGAGCATCTTCAAACGTGGTGTTTCAGCTGGTTCTGCTTGGCATGCTGGGCCAGAACCGGCCTGCTGGCCGGCCGTCACTGTAAGTGCCCCCCCCCCCCCCCTCTCCAGTCCTGCATCACAGGGGTGCAGTGGCATCAGGATGTCTAGATAGGGACATGGAAGTTGTGTACAAGTGTTTGACAGAACTGTCAGTAACTGTTTGATGTTGGACCCTTCCTCTTTCCTTCTCATTGCTCTTGCCCCCCCCCCCCCCAGGTCCAGGGGGCTTCACGGCCCAGCTGTACGGGCTACTGGAAGCCTTCCTTCCACATGACACAGAGGAAGCCCCGGGGCAGATGTACCTGGAGGAACTGAAGGTGTGCTCTCTCTCTCTCTCTCCCCTCCTCTCTCTCGCTCTCCCTCCCTGCCTCTCGCTCTCCCTCCCTGCCTCTCGCTCTCACTTTCCTTCTCTCTCCCTCACTCTCTCTCTCTCTCCTTCAAGATTTCCACTGTGTTTGTTAGTCTCCTCTTCTCTCAGGACATGCTGATGGACTTGCTGGATAAAGGGCCGCTTCCAGCGGCCCTGTATTCCATCCAGAGTGACCTGGTGATTGCCGTCCAATTCACAGCATGCATCTCTCCTACTTCTCTCCTTCCTCCACATCTCTCTCTCCTTCCTCTACACATCACATGCGCTCTGGATAAGAGCGTCTGCTAAATGTAATATCTCTCCTTCCTCTTCACCTCTCCTCCCCTCTGTTTCTTCTACTGCACCACCATTACCAACTGCCCCCCCCCCCCCCCATTTGGATTTTAGAAACAGAATAAAAAGAGGAAGAGACAGCCAGTGTTTAGAGTGTTAGACAGTTACTGGAGGTAGTTCTCCCAGCAGTGTGTGATGAGTGTTATGAGCAGAGATGTGGGTCAGACAGGGCAGAATGATATTAGCTGAGAGCTGTATGCTAAACTGACTCATCTGAATAATGTTACCTTGTAGGTCTCCTGCATACCATGATTGAGAGGTGTGTATGTGTGTGTAATGTGTGCTCATCTCAGTGTGGGTAGTGAGTGTTTAAGTGCATGTGCACTCATGCGTGTGTGTGTGTGGTCTGCCTCCATCATGCTGGTAAATGTCAGACCTCTAACCTTTAGTTTGTGACCCCGGGCAATGGTTAGGTCACATGACTTATCTTACTTGCAAGCAGGGGGCATGATGGGGGGGAAAATACGTAAAAAGAGGAGGAAGGGGGAGACAGATGAAAGAGTAGAGACAAGGAGAGAGAGAAGGGGGTGAGAAAAGAGAGGGGAAGAGATGGAGATACGTCTCAGTCCTGTAGAGGAGGTGGAGAGAGAGGGGTGGAGTTGGGTGGAGGAGAGGAGGAGGAGAGGGAGAGGAGAAGAGTTTAGCTCATTTGACAAAGTAAGTGACGTGACTCACACTCGTGTGTGTGTATGTGTGTGTGTGTGTGCTTAGTCATGTTCTCACCTATAAACCCCACTCCTGCTCATCCTGTACAACCCACTATCTTAACACACACACACACACTGTGATGCCAATGCAAAGCTGCTGGTTGCACCTTGTGAGCCTGTTTAGCACAAGTGTTTTATGTGTATTAGGGGTGTAACGATACACTCAGCTCACGATTCGATACGTATTACGATACTGGGTGTACGATACAATACGTATCACAGTATTTTGAACAGCATTTTTTGAAAAACAGATTCAATTAACAGATTTATTTCCAAAAACATTTCACATTTTCAATAATTTTCTTTGTTTTATATACAATTAAGTTAACTCGGTTCAAGCAATTTCTGTGAACGCAGGTGCAGAGTAGGCGTGCTGGTAGCTCCACCAATAGCATCAAACGGACGTCATATTGTAAAAATATTGCCATAACTAGGGGTGTAATATTGTTACACACCTAATGTGTGTGTATATATATATGTGTGTGTGTGTGTTGCACTGCTTGTCAGACTGGCTGTGTGTGTGTGTGTGTGTGTGTGTGCGTGCGTGCGTGCGTGCGTGCGTGTGTACTGGCCTGACAGGCAGTTAAGTGAGTGACAGGTGACCACCCCACAAAGATAGAAATGTCACGTTAGGAGAATGAACAAAGTGATGGAGGGAGGAAGGAATGTTAAGAGGAGGGATGAAGGGAGGAGGGAGATGGAGGGGAGGAGGAGAGATGGAGGGAGGAGGGAGAGATGGAGGGGAGGAGGAGGAGGAGAGATGGAGGGAGATGGAGGGGAGGAGGGGGGAGATGGAGGGGAGGAGGAGGGGAGGAGGAGGAGGAGAGATGGAGGGAGATGGAGGGGAGGAGGGATGGAGGGAGGAAGCCTGGAGAGATGCGTACATCTCTGCAGCCCTTGTCACTTCTCATTATCCCCTTCCTCCACACACACACACGCACACACACACACACACACACAGGCTGGGACTGTACATTAGGTTAGCATCAGTGGTGGTGGTGGCAGGATGTGTGTTGGCATGCTGGGGGTTAAGCACCATGCTTCTGTCACACATACTATTACTGTATACCGCATAGTATAGTAGTGTGTACTAATAATAGTATACACTAATACCACTATAGTCTTCACTAGCTCTCTCAGACCCTAGTATACCTCAATATCAAACCAGATCAAAGCATTAAACAGCACTGACTGTACCTTGAGACATCTTGTGACAGTACCTGTATGATACTGTGCTACTGTGTTCCTCTGCTTCCTGTGACAGTGTGAGTCAGCGTCTCTGTGTAGACTTCACCTCCCAGGGCCAGGCTCTGTGTTGGCCAGAGACCTGTGGTTCCTGCTTCAGCAGGGGAGGTGAGTGTGTGTGTGCATGGGAATATGTGCTTGTGTGTGTGTGTGTGCTTGCGTGCGTGTGTGTATGCTTGTGAGTGTGTGTGTGCGTACATGCGTGTGTATGCTTGTGTGTGTGTGTGCGCATGTGTGTGCGCGTGTGTGGGCCCAGACCCAGGTCTCACAGAGAGGGAACCACCCTGACCATCTGTGGGTCTCCACACTCACCTGGCAGCTCTCTCTGGCGCTAGGTTAACTTTAGAACACAACATACACTGTCCTTAGAGAGGGAGAGAGAGAGAGGCTGAGAGAGAGAGAGAGAGGCTGAGAGAGAGAGACAGACAGACAGACAGACAGAGAGATTGAGGGAGAGGGAGAGAGAGAGAGATATGAAGCAGAATAAAGGATGACAGAGGGGCTGAAGCACCCAGCAAGTCATGAGGAGAGAACACTCGTGGAGCCACCTATGCTAATACAGGACGTGTTATGAATCAGGTGACCAGGTTCCACTTCTGGTCCACATGAATGAGAGGTTCAAGCAGCAGAGTGCAGTTCTCTCTGGCAGGGAACCCAGGGGGTTCTGGTCCAGTGCGGTCAGCTCGACCTTCTGTGAGGGAGGGGGGAACACAGGAGGGGCAGGGGGAGAGCCCGTGCCCCGGCCCAATCCTGCAAGGGAACCATCTGGACTAGGGAAACACACGCAGTGCACCTGGCTAGACCTGGAGCTGTGAATCACACACACACACAGAGACACACACACACATGCCTCTACTCAGAAGCAAGCCAAGAGCACATCTCTCTCTTGCACGCACGCGCATACACACACACATACACACACACATACACACACACATACAAACAAACACCACATGTCACTGAATGTATAACCTTCACTTTCACCCTAAGACTTACATAACTAGAGGTCTTCACTTAAATCTGCTACAAACACACACACCTGCACTCGTACACTGACAAAACACTTCCGCTCATACACACCTACACACACAGCTACACTCATGCACTCACACACATGTACACCCACACCGACACTGATACACACATACCATCACACACACTTGTGTGTGTGCAGCTGTGTGAGTGGATAGCCCTGCTAACACAACCTGCTTCACTTTTCAAAGAAAATGAGATGGAGAGAGGCAGGGATGGAGAGATGCAGGAGAGATGCAGGAGAGCTACATTTGGTTAAAAGCCATTATTATGGTAATGTGAGGGTGCTTGAGATAATAGCAAGATAAGAGCTGTACTACTGTCTGACATAACTACCTCTCCATACAGTTCTCTGCTTTCCATCTCTACTTCTCTCAATATATATTTCTATACCTCTCTTTCTCTCTCTCTTTCTCTCCCTCTTTAGTTCCCTCTCTCTGCCCTTTCAATCTCTTTATCTGTATGTAGTTCCCTTTTATAACTCACACACACACACACACACACCACACACACTAGGTACTGGATGCATTTGGTTTAACCGATGTTTAAACCTCTGCTGTTGTAGCACTGATACTGTCGCAGCGAGGCAAAGACAGAGAGGGAGGGAGGGAGGGAGGGAGAGAGGGAGAGAGAGAGAGGGAGGGAGGGAGGGAGGGAGGGAGGGAGGGAGGGAGGGAGGGAGGGAGGGAGGGAGAGAGAGAGAGAGAGAGAGAGAGGAGAGGGAGGGAGGGAGAGAGAATAGATGGGCCCATGCTTGCACGAGAAAGAGGAGGAGGAGAGAGGAAGAGCAAATGAATCATAGGAAGGAATTTTTCAGGTCACTAACACTGAAGACAGAGAGAGGAGGATGAGAGACAGAAACAGAGGGGCCGGAAGAAAAAAGAGATGGAGTGAGAGAGACATTTAAAAAGAAAGAGAGAGGGAATGTGACACAGAGAGAGAGAGAGAGAGAGAGAACGAGATAGATTGAGAAAAATGTAATGCCATGCACATCGAATTCCCCTTAATATGATTTAGTGTTGTGTGTCTATTCAAGTGAGTGCTGATGTGGCTGTGTGTTGTGATGGTGTCAGAGCAGGGATTTGCTCCCTCTCTCCTGCTCCTGTTCTGCTGCTTATTGGAGCTGGCATCAACCTTCATGACACAAATCCCCTCTGATGAATTAAAAATGATTGATTCGGAGTCATAGATGAAAACAGCACCACGGGGAGCATGTGTGTGTGTGTGTGTGTCTTGAATATGTGTGTGTGTGTGATGGTGTGTGTGTGTGTGTTAGGAGTAATAGGACGCTCTGTTCCAGATGATTCCTAGACAGCGGTAACACCATAAAGTGGAGAGTTGTGTTGGGATGTACATCCATGTTCCTCCACACCTCCTCTTCACCTCCTCTTCACCTGGAGGCTGAGCGTGTGGTGTGTGTCCTTCACAGGAAGGCCTGAATGCTAACAGCCAAGGTCTGTGCACACATTCACATAGGATAGGAATTACGGATAGGCTACGTAGAAGTATGTGACTTCACTATCACCCTCACCTCCTCTACCACTAACACACTCACGTATGGGCGTGCACACACACTCACACCTACGCACACACACACACCTACACACACACACACACCTACACACACACACACACCTACGCACACACACACACCTACACACACACACACACCTACGCACACACACACACCTACACACACACACACGTTATGGGCTTTGACTCTTCCAATTAAGCGCAGTGTTGCGGAGCTTTAGTGTCGAGGGACTCTACTTTCTTCTCTGTCTGGTGCCATCACAAAGACACTCATTAGTGTCAACCTCATCACACACTCCCTCTCTCTCTCTCTCTCTCTCTCTCTCTCCTTCTCTATCTCCCTCTCTCTCCCTCTGTCTCTCACTCTCTCTTTCTCTTTTCTTGAGATGTTCTCATTCTAACTCACGCTTCCCACCCACGATCCATTGCTTTTCACTCTCCCCCTCTCTCTCTCTCCCTCTCCCTCCCTCAATCTCTCTCGCTCTCCCTCTCTCTCCCTCTCTCCCTCAATCTCTCTCGCTCTCCCTCTCTCTCTTCTTCCTCTTTCTCTCTCTCTCCCTCTCTTTCTCTCTCTCTCTACCCCTCTCTCCTCCCTCAATCTCTCCCTCTCTCCTCTCTCTCTACCCCTCTCTCTCTACCCCTCTCTCTCTCTACCCCTCTCTCTCTCTCTCTACCCTCTCTCTCCCTCTCTCTGTCTCTCTCTGTCTGGAAGACTTACCAGTCTTAGCTGGTGTCACCACTGAGTCTTCCTATCCAGACAGTCACATGACATGCAGTGGGTGTGCTTCTGTTCTCAGGACTGCTACATTTAACATGTTCATCTGTCCAAGACCCCCCCTCCACACACACACACACACACAATATGTTTTTAGGGTTGTTTTGGGGCGAGGAAACACAGCCTTTTCCTTGACTCTGACCACCGGAATACGGTTAGAAATATGTACTCTTATATGTATATGTATATATATATATATATACATATAGTACATATATATATATATATACATATAAGAATACATATATATATATATATATATGTATTCTTCTATGTGCATGTATATGTCACTGTGGGTGAAGGCTTCTGCTAAGTGAATAAAATGAAACGGAATATTATGTTTTAAAAGAAATGTTACCCTCAATTTAGATGAAAAGACACTGTAATTCAAGCAGAAAGTCAGCACTTCACTGCTTTTCTCATGTCCTTATGCGCACTGAGACCAGTGAATGTGTCACTTGACATCATAAACAGGGCAGTCTTGCATGTGAATATTACATATTCCACACATAACTGTAATATGATTTCCTACATATTTAATATGAATTTGCATGAAAAGTTATTTTCCGTACAAAGAGCATCTTTGTGAGTGGATCAGCAGGAGGGTTGTGTGTATTTGAAAACAACAACAGCAGCAGCACCTATCAATAAGAAGAGGTGAGATGGCTGTTGATCCTCACAGCACAGAGATACCCAAACAAGCTGGCAGGAGATCTGTGTGGAGCAGTCTGGGGTTCAGATCACTGGAGCCCACAGGGACGACTTTGAAGAGAAGGATAGGGTGAGAGAGAGACACAGAGAGTGAGAGAGGAGAGAGGGAGAGAGTGAGAGAGAGGGGAGAGGGAGAGAGGGAGGGAGAGAGCAAACTGGAACCAGATAAAAAGGTTGTTGTTTGTTCTTGGTAGCATCATTGTTCCTTAATCAACACTCACCCCCTCCACTCCCTCTCCCCTTAACCTCTCTCCCTCCCTCTTATTCTCTCTCTGCTTCCCTCTACCTCCTCCTCTCTCATCCTCTCTATCTCACTCTCCCATTCTCCCTGCCTCTCTCTTGTCCTCTCTCTCCTTATCTCTCTCTCTCATAATTAAGAGCACAGTGTTGATTCTATGCAGGAACTCCTCTCCAGATGTCCCTTCTCTATTTTCTGAGTAAGCTTCCTCCCCCCTTCCCCCATCCCTTTCTCCCCCCCCTCCCCCCATCCCCCCTCCCCCTGCTCACTCTAGTATCAAAGACATGATAATTAGCCCGTACAGAAGTTCATCTGGTTTCTATTATATTCCTTTTTAATTAATACTCTGGAAACGAGCATGATATGCATGTGTGTGTATGCTTTTGAGTGTGTATGTGCATGTATATGAATATCTTTTAGCACACGCATAACTTTATACAGAATCCTGAAGCTGCACAGATAAAAGTCAGTGAGTGTCAAACCTTGCAAACTTTCCCCTCTCTCCTCTCCTCCCCCCCCTCTCTCCTCTCCTTTCCTCTCTCCTCTCTCTCCTCTCCCTCTGCTCCTTTCATAGCATTTGTAGAGACCTAATGAGGACATTTCTGTCATATTCCTCAATCATATGCACACACACACACAAACACAGAACTGCCAGCAGGATCCTGGTCTCTGGTATCTTAGACTCACATCACACTTCCCTAGATAAGTAAAACAACAAATATATAAATAAGCCAATAAAAGCACATTTAATTCAGTGCTAAGAGAGAGGTTAGGAGTTGGGGGGAGAGGTATTGGGGGCATGGTTGTGTGTGTGTCTTTTTGTGTGTGTATATGTATGTGTGTGTGTGTGTCTTCTGTCTTTCAATACTATGTTCACAGACATTACAGATATACAACAGTGGGCATCCCTCCAGCAATCCCATAGTCCTTTGCATTTAAAATGACTTATCTCCCTGAAACAAAGATGGATGTGTCAGAAGGCTTATTAAAACATGTGCACACACACACACACACAGTGTCAGAAAGAAAAGCTTATTAAAACATGCTCTAAGCTTCGACCGACATTCTCTGCCAGGAAATCCTCTTCTTCTTGCGGGAGATTGACTGAGCTCTGAAGAACAGGACCTGTTTCGGTCCCAGCGTCTCGGACGGTGACGATGTCTGCTTTGAGGCGCAGCGTTTCCAGCACATCTCTCTGGCAGCTTCTCTCTCCGCTCCTACGCCTTCCCAGCTCTGCCTTTCTCAGGCACACAGAGTAGCGCCTCTTTAATTACCTTCATACTCAGGGAGTCAGGTGGCTGAACGGTGAGGGAATCGGGCTAGTAATCTGAAGGTTGCCAGTTTGATTCCCCGGCCGTGCCAAATGACGTTGTGTCCTTGGGCAAGGCACTTCACCCTACTTGCCTCGGGGGGAATGTCCCTGTACTTACTGTAAGTCGCTCTGGATAAGAGTGTCTGCTAAATGACTAAATGTAAATGTAATACTCATCAATCAGCTGATTCAAACCTGTTCACCGTACCATTACTTTCCACTTCGCGATCCCATGGTCGTCAAAAACAGGACAGGATTTTGGTTTGGGCAGCTCAGCTTGGTTGCGGTGTTCCACACTGTGGTGAAACCAGCTAACACAACCTTAACCCTTGTGTTCTATTCGGGTCATTCTGACCCATCAGTCATTGTGACCCACCGTCGTATTGCGACAACTTTACCGCATACAAAAACAAAGTGAAGCATTTTCTTTTAACCGTTGGGGCTGTCTCAGACCGCCCACATTGCAAAGGTTAAAAGAAAATTAACGATGGTTCGTTATGAACCTTTGGGTCATGTGGTCAACCTTTGGGTCTCTCGGGTAGAGCTGACGCTCCACTTTTTCTTTTCTCCTCTCTTCTTCTCTCCTTTCATCTCCTCTCCTTATTCTCTCCTCTTTCAAGCATTGATTGATGCAGATAAAAGAACAATTGTTCTGTTCTGAAACATTGGTGATTCAGATGCAAATAGACAGACTGAGTCACTGTATTGAGCCTAATGTCAAAACTGCAAACTTGGAACCACAGACACACACACGCACACACACACGCACACACGTGCAACCCCATCTTACCATCCCTGTCAGCACAAGTTACAGTCATTAGTTTTGTCAGGATTGTATGTTTCCTTAGTCTAAATGAGAGGCATACTCTCTCTCTGCCTCTCTCTCTCCCTGCCTCTCTCTCTCTCTCTCTCCCTGCCTCTCTCTCTCTCTCTGCCTCTCTCTCTCTCTCTCTCTCTCTTTCTCTCTCTCTCTGCACCTCCAGTCTTGTCCTAATGATAGAATTGCCCCAGTCTGCTTCCTGCCAACTCCAGGGGACAATCCTGACCTACACACACATACACACACACACACTCACACGCACACTCACACTCTCACACACTCGCCAGCCAGCCTGGACTGTGCCCGCATGTGCCACCCTGACTCCTAGCGTGGACATCTGCCATTCTGACCGGTGTCACCGTGTGACGCCTCTCTCCGCCTAACGACAGCTGACACTCCGCTCCTCCGGGCGCCAGCCTGCGTTCCCTGTCGCCGTCTCCGCCGTGGTCGCCGTGGTTGCCGTGGCCTCGTTAGTGTGATAGCTACAAACCGGCAGACACATTGACCTATTCCTCTGACTTTAGCATCAATGTCAGCCTGACGAAGCCTGCTGGGCTGTGTGTGTTTAGTGTATGTGTGTGTGTGTGTTAAGTGTATGTGTGTGTTTAATGTATGTGTGTGTGTTTAGTGTATGTGTGTGTATTAGTGTGTGTGTTTAGTGTGTGTGTGTTTGCATGTGGAGGGGACCCAACGCACCTCCAGATAACCCTAACGTCACCGTCACCCGCTGGAACATCAAAGAGACAAATATAAACAAGGAAAAACACACTCACTAGACACACACACTCACTAGACACACACTCACTAGACACACTCACAAGCTTGTACTAAGCACACACACACAGCCCAGCAGGGGTCCAGGGAGTCGACCCTGTTAGCAGAGCACCTGTGGGACCACATCAAACAGCCACCCAGAGCAGACAGCCAGGAGCAGACAGCCAGGAGCAGACAGCCAGGAGCAGACAGCCAGAATCAGGCTGTCAGAAACAGATAGACAGGAGCAGACAGACAGGAGCAGACAGACAGAATCAGGCTGTCAGAAACAGCCAGGAGCAGACAGCCAGAATCAGGCTGTCAGAATCAGGCTGTCAGAAACAGACAGACAGGAGCAGCAACTTGCGATAGCTGCCTGCAGTTGTTGCTATAGAGACAGATGAGGAAGGGAATTAAAGTGAAAGAAGAGAGGGAAGAGGAGGAGGGGGCAGTTAATGGTGTTGACTGATACTGTAGGAAGTGAGGGAGGCTGGTTTGGATCTCAACCAGCAAGTATTTGGACACATCTTTGTGTCAATGTCTGCTAAATGCATAAATGTAATGTAAATCTTTAGTAGCGCCCTCTAGTGTCAGTGGTGATTATAGCAGGTAAAGAGATGGTAAAGTACTACATAGTGGTTGGATGTTACAAGACATTGTTCTGGTCAGTAGGACACTGGTCCATCTAAACGTTAGGGCCATTTGGATCGCTCTTCCTACAAACCACAACCCCCAGCAAGACCAGACAGTCACAGCTGCTGCAGGCTTCCCTCTCAGTAGGGTTGCACCTGTCTGGGAATTTAGAAACAGGTTAAGAAGTGCAAACCCTGGAGTGCAAACATGACGGGCTACATCATCCAGTCACTAAAGTTGATACAAGCTGTTTGTATGTAGTTATCTATCATTTAACTATGTCACCGACATCCTTTTACACATGAAACATGCATGTCTGCTGGTCGGATACACAGGGAGAGTTGACGTTCCTCACTCCATATATTATAGATTCCACTGTTCACTTCAGCATTGTTGCCCCTGCGCTGCTCATATGTCTGGCGCGGCATTGAGAGGGTTGTGGGCATTAGCCTGAGGCCATCCCTCTCTCCCTCTCTCCCTCTTCCCTCTCTCTGTCTCCCCCCCCCGTCTCCCTCTCTATCCATCCCTCTCTCCCTCTCTCCCTCTTCCCTCTCTCTGTCTCCCCCCCCGTCTCCCTCTCTATCCCTCCCTCTCTCTCCCCCCTCCCTTCACTTCAGCCCTCTTTCTTCCCCTCTCTCTCTCTCTCTCTCTCTCTCCCCCCTCCCTCTATCTCCTCCCCTAACCCTCCTCCTCTCCCTCCCATCACCTCTTTTCTCTGTATATTGTGTCCAGCAGCCCAGAGGTTGAGACATCAGGACTGTCTGTGGGGGAATTATTATCCGCTTCATAAACTGACGCCACAGAGAGCGGTGTGTGTGTGTGTGCGTGTGTGTTTAGAGGTAATATGATATTTTCCTCCGAGGGATAAAGAGATGGAGGGAGGTGCAAAAATGTGATAGATGGAGGAGGGAGGGATGAGAGAGGGATGAGAGAGGGATGAGAGGCAGGTATTCTTGCAGGCTGGGGAGTCGGCAGCAGATCACCATGTTATTGCTCTGAGACTCTCTGACATCAGGTGTGTTTCTCTGTGAACGCCTGACCTCTAAACTCACACACATTTGGACACACGCACATGGACACACTGGAAAGTAACACACTGATCCACAGTGAAATGTTGACACAGTTCATTCTTGCTTTCTATCTGTGTGCAGTGAAGATGGAGGGGAGTGGGTGTGCTGGGGGCAGTCTTAGCAGACTGATAGGAGAGGAGAAGGGAGGAGGGGAGGAGGGAGGGAGGGAGGGGAGGAGGAGAAGGGAGGGGAGGAGAGGGGAGAAGGGAGGGGAGGAGGAGGGGAGGGGAGGAAGAGATTGGAGGAGGGGAGGGGAGAAGGGAGGGGAGGGGAGAAGGGAGGGGAGGAAGAGAGGGGAGGAGGGGAGAAGGGAGGGGAGGAGGTGGGGCGCAGGCGAGGGGGGGAAAATGGGGTGGGAGGAAAGAGTGAGAGAAGAGGAGAGAAACAGGCAGGAGAGAGGGGAGAGAGAGAAACTGAAGAGAGGTAGACCCTGATGAGCCTGGGAATGGAACCATCTCCCACAGAACATTAGAGAATCAACCTCATTCAACTGCTTTAAAAGAAATCTCAAAACATAGTTGATAAATACCCAAAAATGTGATCATTAGTGGGTCAGCAGTAGAATTATTTTGGTTTACCACTTGTTTGTATACCCATAGTTCTTTCCCTTCTACCCATGGTTAACCTTTGTGTTCTCTTCGGGTCATTGTGACCCTTCCGCGAAGGTTAAAAGAAAATGCTTTTTTTGTTATTTTTGTATTGGGTAAAGTTGTCGCAGCACAACGATGGGTCGTTGTGACCCGAAGGCAGCACAAGGGTTAAGGACTAAGTGGAGCTTGTGTATTGGGATTTTATGTTTGATATATTTTCACTTAACCCTTGTGTTATCTTCGGGTCATTCTGACCCATCAGTCATTGTGACCCACCGTTGTATTGCGACAACTGTACCGCATACGAAAACAAAGTGAAGCATTTTCTTTTAACTGTCGGGCTGTCGCAGACCCCCCACATTGCGAAGGTTAAAATAAAATAAAAAAGTTTTTGTATTGGGTAAAATTGGGTAAACACAACGATGGTTCGTTGTTTTTTTGAGGTTGTATAGCCTTTTTTCACTGGCAGGGGGAGTGCCAACGGAAAATACCCTTTTGGCTATAATTGGCTGCATTTACATTGTAATGTTCATGAATGTACACTGTCCCTCTTGATCAAATAAATACATTGATTGATTGATTGATAGAGTGGGATGTGAAGAAGACCCACATTCAGAAGACCTACAGAGTGGGAGGGAAGACAGATTTGAAAAGAAAGTGAGGGTGGTGAAAAGAGAGAAGGAGACAGGAAGAGGGAGACGCAGTGAGTGGGATGGAGAGAGAGAGAGAGAGAGAGAGGGAGGTAGCCCTGTCTCTCGCCCCCTTAGGAGCACGTCAGGAGAGAGGAGAGCCTGTTGCCACCCACAGAGCAACGGTTACTAGGAGGCCCCTGCTACCTCCCACACCACATTCAGTAGCATCACACGCATACACACGTGCACACACACACACACCAAATCCAGTAGCATCACACGCATACACACGTGCACACACACACACCACATCCAGTAGCATCACACACATACACACGTGCACACACACACACACCACATCCAGTAGCATCACACGCATACACACGTGCACACACACACACACCACATCCAGTAGCATCACACGCATACACACGTGCACACACACACACACCACATCCAGTAGCATCACACTCACACTCACAAACACACACACACACGTGCACACACCACATACACACACACAGCATCATTACTCACCTCCCAGTGTACCAGTAGCGGCGGGCGGGGTGGGGCGAATAATAATATATATATATATATAATATATAAATAATTTATTTTTATTAACTTGACCTTCCAGGGGGGGCGGGGGGGCACCCTAATATAACGGTAGGGGAAACACTGCTCTCTCTGCACCCACACATCCTATAATGAAGTTGATCTTCTCTCTGAGTTTGTGTGTGTGTGTGATGGTGTGTGTGTGTCAGTGTGTCAGCTGACAGCACACACACAGCTGCTGACTCATACAGAGGCAGGGAGACACAACTGAACAGACCCAAACCTGAAAACCTTCACAGCACTAAACTACACTGACATTTACAGAAGGTCCAAGAACATGTGTCAGGAGGAGGGAGGAGATGGAGGAAGGGAGGAGGTGGAGGGAAGGAGGAGGTGGAGGGAGGGAGGAGGTGGAGGAGGGGGAGGGAGGGAGGAGGAGGTGGAGGGAGGGGGGGAGGGAGGGAGGAGGTGGAGGGAGGGAGGGGGGGAGGGAGGGAGGGAGGAGGAGGTGGAGGGAGGGAGGAGGTGGAGGGAGGGAGGGAGGGAGGGAGGAGGAGGGGGAGGGAGGGAGGGAGGGAGGGAGGGAGGAGGAGGTGGAGGGAGGAGGTGGAGAGAGGGAGGGAGGAGGTGGAAGAAAAGAGAGAAAATGTAGCGAGGCTGGAAGAGAGAGGGAGAAAATAGAGAAAGGAGGAGGGAGGGAGACATTTACGGGAACCAATCAGGCGCTGATATGTTTTTGTTATGTTTGAAAGAAAAAGCTTTTGAGACACACACACACACACACATGCTGTCACGCAGAGAGAGATATTCAACAACAGAGTGGGCGGAGGTTAGCCTCCGGGCTCTCCCAGGTAACCAGCAGTCTTGTTACTACAGCACACATACACACACACACACACACACACACAAAGGGTATTCCCTGCGGGAACAGCTGGAGGGCCTGCTATCAGACCAGGTATCACAGCATACAACAATGTGCTCATGACAGATACTGCCACCGTCACACAAACGTGTGTGTGTATATGTGTGTTTTTTTGTCTCCTGTGTGTTTTTGTGTGTGTGTTTTCTGCTTGTGTGTGTGTTTCTGCTACGTGTATTTTGTGTGTGTATAGAGTGTGTATGTGTGCAGAATCTGTTATTCAGGTCTCCTCTCCTTGGTCTCCCTTCCATTGTAATCATCATACAGCATGATCAGGGAGTCAGGTGGCTGAGCGGTTAGGGAATTGGGCTAGTCATCCGAAGGTTGCTGGTTAGATTCCTGGCCGTGCCAAATGACGTTGTGTCCTTGGGCAAGGCACTTCACCCTACTTGCCTCGGGGGTAATGTCCCTGTACTTACTGTAAGTCGCTCTGGATAAGAGCGTCTGCTAAATGACTAAATGTATGTAAATGTAAATGATCAGCATCCTTTCTGAATCTGAGTAGCAGGCGTACAGCAATGTACACCATAGAGAATGTATGTTGTTGTCCATGAATACAGACAAGCACATTTAGGTCCGAGCCAGTGTGTTTGAAGGCTTGTTCTGGGCTGTGTGTGTGTGTGTGATTAGTGGAGGAGCACCAGACAGGGTTACAGGTGTGTGTGTGTGTGTGAGTGTGTATGGCAGTGTTCCAGGGAAAAAACCTTTACGTCAGATTATTGATGTAATATTTATGAAGCCATATCAAGAGGTTGATGTTGTTCTATTATTCAGAACTATAGGGTAGGAGGGAATGTGTGTGTGTGAGTGTGTGAGTGTGAGTGTGTGATCTAGAGTTGGAGGTGGGTGGATGAGGGTTTCCCTGGCACACAGTCACACCACTAACTGTTACATAAACACAGTCTCTCTGGTAGAGTACACACACACACACAGAGGGCAGCTGTTATATAAAGGCAAACATGCCTGCCCTTAAAGAACTATTGTGCATGAATAAATGCATGTGTGCATGTGACTGTGTGTGTGTGTTGTGTGTGTGACTGAGTAAGTGTGAGTGTGTGTGTATGCATGAGTGAGAGTGAGTGTGTGTGTGTGTGTGCGTGCGAGAGAGTGAGTGTGTGTGTGTGTGAGAGAGTGAGTGTGTGTGTGTGTGTGTGTGTGTGTGAGAGAGAGAGTGCGTGTGTGAGAGTGTGTGTGTGTGTGTGTGTGTGTGTGTGTGTGTGTGAGAGAGTGTGCCCTACAGTCAAGGGTTTCTCTCTACATTTGTTCTCTTCTTCCTCCAACTTTGCTCTTGTTCATTATTGATGAACGCTGCAGTCTCTCCTCCCTCTGTTCCTGGTGTTACTCGGATGTGTGTGTGTGTGTGTTTGGAACCTGGCATGGGGAGGCAGATAGGTTTGTTCTCACTCCTCTCTTCAGTGCCCAGTGAGATCTCCTAGGCAACACGTCCGAACACGACTGCATCACACAACCATAGGCAGGCTGTCCCCTCCATCTATGTGTGTGGGGGAGTGGGTGTTGGTGCTTGTATATCCTCCTCACATCTCCAAGGTGTAGCAGCCCAGTATAGGCCAGCCCTACAGTAGCCCTGCAGTAGTCCTACAGTAGCCCTGCAGTAGTCCTGCAGTAGCCCTGCAGTAGCTCTACAGTAGCCTTACAGTAGCCCTACAGTAGCCCTACAGTAGCCCTACAGTAGCCCTGCAGTAGCCTTACAGTAGCCTTACATTAGCCCTACAGTAGCCCTGCAGTAGTCCTGCAGTAGCCCTGCAGTAGCTCTACAGTAGCCCTGCAGTAGCCCTACAGTAGCCTTACAGTAGCCCTACAGTAGCCCTACAGTAGCCCTACAGTAGCCCTGCAGTAGCCTTACAGTAGCCCTGCAGTAGCCTTACAGTAGCCCTACAGTAGTCCTGCAGTAGCCCTGCAGTAGCTCTACAGTAGTCCTGCAGTAGCCCTGCAGTAGCCCTGCAGTAGCCCTACAGTAGCCTTACAGTAGCCCTACAGTAGCCATGCAGTAGCCCTGCAGTAGCCTTACAGTAGCCCTACAGTAGCCATGCAGTAGCCTTACAGTAGCCCTGCAGTAGCCTTACAGTAGCCCTACAGTAGCCATGCAGTAGCCTTACAGTAGCCATGCAGTAGCCCTGTAGTAGCCCTACAGTAGTCCTGCAGTAGCCCTACAGGGTTATGTCAACTACTGGAGCACCCGAGCAGGGTTAGTAATGATGCTACATGGCTGCAGATTTGCAGGAGCTGTTTTAGATTGTTTATGTCGCTTACCCTAAACATTCAAGAAGAATCATGGTTGGTCAGACTGGAGCTAAACTCTCTCATCTACACTCTGTATGGGACATCCAAAGCAAGGACATTACCCTCATCTTAACCATCAGCTTCCATTAGCTTTTCATGACTAAACCTTTGAAGTATTAAGCCTGAATGGAAAGTACATCTTTGTGGCCTTGTTAGCATATGGAAGACACACAGCACAAGGAGTCAATAATACCCATAGATAGTGTTGCTTTTTTTAACCTTTGACCTGTTGCACTTTTTTGAAGAAAAAGCTATGACCCAGGACCTCTCCTTACAATAAGAATGTAAGTGAGGGAAAGGTTGTTTTCAGAAAGAAAAAAGCCCCCCCAAAATCCTAAACACCTTGACCATGTAAACCTGACACTTTTAATTTGAAAACCCTGGACCTTCCACTGCCACTAAATGGAGAAAAAGTTATTTTCAGAGTCACAACCAGACTTAGTAGGCAGATTTGCCTCGCAGCACGATCGTAGAAACTAGCTACCAAGCAGACGTGTGTTGTTATGGTTACACAAAACCAGCGTCAGATAGAAACTTGTTTAAATGCAGAGTTGCGGAAAGAGAGAGAAACCTCCGGCTGCACTCTTCTCAAACCTCCCCTGGTGCACACACACACACACACACACACACACACAACACACACCCACACCCACAAAAACACAACTGAACTCACACATGATATAAGTACACACACACAGAAAATACCATAAATGTAGACCAATTCACCACCACCACCCAAACACACAGGAGGATAGGGGAGGGGAGGGAGAGGAGAAGATAGAAGGAGAGAAGAGGAGGAGAGAAGAGGAGGAGAGAGGAGAGAAGAGGAGACGGGAGGAGGACTATGGGAATGGTCCCCAGAGAGTGACGTTGTCATCATACATTAAACAGCACCCCAGGTCTTACTAAACACCCTCTCATTAATAAACAATGAAGAGTAGTTATATATAGACCCCTCCCTTCCCTCTATCCTGAGAGGAGGGGGGAGGGGAAGGGATGGGGGGGAGGGCATGAACAGCATCAGTGTTAGAGAGCACATTTACTGGAGTGTGCACGTGTGTGTGTGTGTGTTTGTGTGTGTGTGCTGACAGACCGCCAGGTGTTCTCTCAGTATGAGTTGAACAGTAAACAGGAGTAGATTCCTGCCTGATGACAGTGGTGCCAAACACACGTGACCTTCTCTCACATCCTCCACCTCTCTCTCGCTCTCTCTGTCTCTCTCTCTCTCTCCACCTGTCTGTCTCTCCACCTCTCTCTCCACCTGTCTGTCTCTCTCCACCTCTCTGTCTCCCCCCCCCCCCTCTCTCTCTCTCTCTCTCTCTCTCTGTCTCTCTCTGTCTCTCTCCACCTCTCTCTCTCTCTGTCTCACACACACATACACACACATCATCTCTCTGGTTCTCGCCCCACCATCCTCCTCCTCTACTCTTCCTCTGTTCCCTAATGCTTCCATCTCAGCCTTTTCTCCTTCAGTCCTCTTTCCCCATCAGCTGCACCTCTGCTCCTCCTTCTCTCTGTCATCCAGACCTCCATCTCTCTCTCTCTCTCTCTCTCTCTCTCTCTCTCCCTGTGTCTGGGGCAGGATGCAGTCTCCTGCTCCCCGTAAAGGGCAAACACATCTCTTTTCTTGATAGAGGGGAAGCTGAGGGGGAGAGAGAAGGATGATTGAGAAATAGACAGAGGGGGAATAATTCATGACCTAACTTATAGAGGATCTAGCTTTTTGACCTGACCTGCTGTTTAAGGTCAAGGGGTCAAATCCTCACTCCTAGAGACGGTCAGCTGTTAGTCCAGCCAGTCAGATGTAACAGGAGACGGGGGGGGGGGGGGGGGGGGGTGATTGCAGACAAGGACAGGTATGATAGGAGAGAGAGAAGATAGGGGTAGAGGGGGGAGGTAGAGGAGAAGTGAGGGATAAAAGGAAAGAATGCCAAGGGGGAGGAGCTAGAGAGGAGGAAGTGACAAAGGGGAAGGAGAGAGAGGAAAGGGAGACAAGGTGGAGAGTTAGATAG
Organism: Thaleichthys pacificus; assembly: GCA_023658055.1. Taxonomy (NCBI): domain Eukaryota; kingdom Metazoa; phylum Chordata; class Actinopteri; order Osmeriformes; family Osmeridae; genus Thaleichthys; species Thaleichthys pacificus. The sequence goes on along the minus strand of CM042855.1, from coordinate 13,906,745 downwards.
GAGAGGGATGAGAGAGAGGAGAGGGACGAGAGAGGGAGAGGAGAGGGACGAGAGAGGGAGAGGGATAAGAGAGGGAGTGAGGGAGAGGGATGAGAGAGGAGAGGGTCATGTGAGAGGGAGAGGAGAGGGAGTAGAGGAGGGAAGAAGGTGAGCCAATCGTCCTGATCACTTGACCCCTCCAATTACCACGGCAACGCTTAATTAGCAGAGAGGTAAGCTTCAGTAATTACCACATTGTGTCTCGGACGAGAGGCCACACACACAAGCAGAGGCACGCACACACATTGGCAGCTCACACACATGTTGCTATGGATACCTGCAATCCTTTCTACCACGGTACTGGAGGATTGAAAGAGTGAGGGAGAGAAGAAAAGATTAAAAGGTAGAAAAGAAAAAGGAGGGGAGGGAAGAGGCAGAGGGGAGGGGAGGAGAAAATAAGGGGAGAGGGAGAAGGGGGGAGGAGGGGAGGGGCAGTGTGAGAGCCAGCAGGATCCTACTAAGGGGGATGCAGAGCAGTTCAGTGTGTTTGTGTTGGACACACACTGTTACACACTCCAGACCACAATCAAACAGTTAACCATCGAGTGAGATCCAATCATGTGAGTCAGTCGGACCTCCTTTTAACCTGAACTACAGCTTCATCTGCAGCTCAGTCTCTTCCTGTTCCCTGGTCCCACACTGTACTGTGAGCATACACCCTCAACCTACAGTATGGAACTGGACTGTTCCTCCCCCCCTCCCCGGGGGGCCTCACTCCAACACACAGCTGCAGGGGCTGATGGGACACCACGGAGCACCACGGTAACGTCAGCCTGGTGTTACCAGGGGCAACCAGGAGGACCCGCCCGCAAGCTTCCAGACCTGTGTCCCTGTTTTAACAGATCTGTTGTGACACACTTACCCCCTGTCCAAACACACACACACACTTACCCCTGTCCAAACACACACACTTACCCCTGTCCCAACACACACACACATCACACACTTACCCCAGTCCAAACACACACTGACCCCTGTTCAAACACACACACACACCTCTGAACTGTGGACTGATAAGTCTTGACACTCTGACCTAACTTTGTCTTCACTGCCAACACCCTCAACACCCCTAAACTCTCTGTCAAACACGCACACGCACACACACACACATGTTCAGCTGACATGTTGCATAAGCTGTCAGTGAGTCTCTACAGGCAGGAGTGTAACAGTAACAGTAGCCTCCACTTCCACAGTGTATCCAACTACACACACACACACACCTAAATTGCAGCCTCTCACCTCTGTGAGACAAGCTGTGATTAGAACTGACTGTTTTGTTTTATGTTTTGTGTGTGTGTGTGTGTGTGTGAGGGGGGGGGGGGGTTACCAGGCATAGAGATGGCTATTCAAGACTCACTTCTCTAAGGAAATACAGAAAAGGCGTTTAAGCCTCCAGCCATCACTGCTTACATCTAAAGTAACATTACCCTCAATGTAGTGTGCATGGTCAGTACCATTAGCTGTGTTTGTGTGTTTGTATAGCAGCATGTAGCTGCATCCCTTCAGCCCTGCTGCCACAGAGGAGGACCAGAGGAGGACCAGAGGAGGCTAGTGGAGGACCAGAGGACCAGAGGAGGACCAGAGGAGGCTAGAGGAGGCTAGAGGAGGACTAGAGGAGGACCAGAGGAGGCTAGTGGAGGACCAGAGGACCAGAGGAGGACCAGAGGAGGCTAGAGGAGGCTAGAGGAGGACCAGAGGAGGACCAGAGGAGGACCAGAGGAGGCTAGAGGGAGATTAGACCAGAACACACACCGTTTAACCACGTATGTAAGGCAGCACACGCCTCGCCTCACCTGGGCTCTCACTGCCCTCTACAGTCCTGGACTCCTCAGTGCTCCTCCTGCCTCTAGGTTGCTCTCTCCTTGGTAGACAGCGCCCCCTACAGCTCACCCCCTCACACTGCGATCTCTGAGACCGCAGGGCAGCTTGGCTCCAACTGGTGGGGGCATCGTAGCCATGACGATGAGCCGTCCATCTCTCTGATAATGCCAGGAATCTCTGTCTTTAGGGCAGCGACTTTGCCATGGTTATCTTGAGAACCGGGCACTCTGCACAGTATTTTGCAGGTGTCATTTTTATAATCCGATCGCGTTTGACGTTGTTTGGATAAACATTTCATCCATCCATCCATCAATTATGGATTTGCAGATATGTTGGAGGGAGAGGCAGCCCTGAGTGAGCAGGACCTGGCCGTGCTAGAAGAGGGAGAGTGAAGAGCCTTTGAATAACCAAATGAGCCAGGTTTTCCCATGTGCTCCTCTGTCTCCATGCATTTGTCCATGCAAAGCAGGTCGCTCTGCTTCGATGCTTATCGCTGGCGTGTCACTGGCCCAGCGGCAAAATAGGGAAATGAAAGGACATTTTTTACTTCCCTTTATTGAAGTTGCTTTTTTTTTCTCCATTGAAATGACTCACTCATCAGCATGTTCTGTTTCTGTGCTGACTATAGAACTGCAATTAAAGCTCCCATAGATAATATTCAGCATACTCCATGAACACTACAGACATGATGCTCATGCCGACGACGCACACGCACGCACGAAGGCTCACGCACGAAGGCTCACGCACGAAGGCTCACGCACGAAGGCTCACGCACGAAGGCTCACGCACGAAGGCTCACGCACGAAGGCTCCCGCACGCTCAAGCACTTGTATGCATACTCCTGCAATGGGCTCTGTTGTTGAAAGAAAAACCCTTGTTGTGGTACCCCTCCCTCCCCCCCTCCTCCCCAGCTGTGTCCTGGGTGGCAAAACCCAAATCACTGAGCTCTCTCTGCTCCTCAACCTCTCAACACATCCTCAGCACAGCCCTTTGGCCCAGAGACAACCCCCCCCCCCCCCCCTTCCTCCTCCTCTCCATCGCTCCGTACATCTTTTTTCACTCTCCTCTCCCAGTCTCTTTCTCTGTCTTTCTCCGTCTCCTCTCCTCACCTTTCTCACCTCCTTCTGGTGTTCTCCGCTCCCGCTCTCTCTCACAACATTGTGTCACTTGTGCACATCAAAAAAGCAGTTTCTCATTTCTTTGAACAAGTTGCAAATGCTTTGGTACATCCATGCAAATGATTATGTACAATTCTCTGCTGTTTCCTACATTATCAGTTGGTATGTCATGTTGATCAACATGTTGATGTATTGTAATGGGTCTCTGTTGAATAGTCTCACCCCCCACAACATTTAGGCATTAGTTCATAGCATAATTCTTTACATGGAAAATGGTTAAACAAGTTGTCATAATATGTCAAGCATATTGATATACATTATCATTAGACTTTTTTCTATATCTGTCCTGAATTGGTCAATTGCTCCCAGGTGAATCTTGACTTTCTCTAACAAAGGTGTATCTCATGAACCATCAACTGGCAAGTTAGGGTTACATTTACATTACATTTAGTCATTTAGCAGACGCTCTTATCCAGAGCGGCTTACAGTAAGTACAGGGACATTCCCCCCGAGGCAAGTAGGGTGAAGTGCCTTGCCCAAGGACACAACGTCATTTTCCACGGCCGGGAATCGAACTGGCAACCTTCTGATTACTAGCCCAATTCCCTAACCGCTCAGCCATCTGACTCCTGGGGGGATAAGGGTAAGTTATCTGTATCACCGGCTGCATCATGTGCATTGTGCACTAGTTCTATCTAATTCTAGGAGTAACCCTAACCTTAAAGCCAGTAATTGCCTCCCAGCATACCTACAGTTGAATAGTGAACCACAGTGGTATGAACAGGACTTCCAGCATTCCACTGGCATGATTAACTTTACAGGTGAGTCAGGATGCTTGTTGTTTATCCTGATTTGCACATGAGCTAAATGTCAATTGGTCGAAAAGACTTTCCAATTAGAATGCAGCAATAGCATGTGACTTGCGGGGTAGTGGAGGTATATAAGAGGACTATCATCGAAAACAGTAGAAAATAATATGACAATTGTATTGATTTTTCTATATAAATTCAGGAGACTAGAACACAACTTAAAAATATCAAGCCTATAGAGGGTAGGCAGCTCAAAATTGATTAATCTACAGCTACGTAGAAGTGGGTTAGGTATAATAATGTTTTTCCATATTAATTCTGCTGTAAGAATGCTTTCTAAACTAAGAGCTGCCTACCCTCCGCCAGTGTGGTTGTCCTGCATGTTCACTGGAAGTACAGAATCTCTCTACATTAATTCTCTGCGGTAAGTAAACGTTTTGTTTGTCTCATGATGAGGAAGTTGCCTAGAGACTGTCAGTGAGAGTTGTTGTTTTGGTCAATAAACTCTTTACACTTTAATAGTAGGAACTAGGCATTCTTATATAAATCTGCTTCTTCAGGAAAACAACATGGTTTGTCCTGTGTAGACATTCTGTTGTTTTGGGACTTTTTCTTTCCTGTATTTACAGTAACAAATGTATCAACCTAGATTCGGAGTTTGAGAGAATAGATGCCAATAAAAAATGTAGACGAGCCCCACCCAATCCAGTATCTTGTTAACTGATATGTGGTTTTGTTCATTATACAGCATTGTCGTAATATTCCAGAAGTTTCCATGATGTCCTGTACAATTAATTGAAAGGTTTTTTTCACATACATAATGCCCCTAGAAAAACCTTGTTATAGTCATACAATTGGCAAAGTATAGGTTATGGCAGTCCATAGATTCACATACAAGAGTGAGTTAATCATTTTCAATATTCTCTACGTAAATGATACTTCAGAGACTTCTTTGTAAATATAAAGTAAATACATCAGTTTTTTCGCTGTAATCACTGGATGTACTAGCAGTCAAAACATGACCAAATGTATTCACACAACAGAACGTGTTGTAGGTGTGTGTGATAATCTCCAGAGGAGACTATGTGATGACAACTCCCTTTTCAGTCATTAGTATAAATTCCCATCTTGAGTTTGTTTCCATTGTTCCCATTCCTGAGTACAAATAACCCACCAACAATTTCCAGCTTTAAGGGAGGGTGGGAGTGTAACAGGAACATGAGAGCACAGACAGGAGACAGTGAGGAGTACATACAGGAGAAGAAGATGATTAGAGGAAGGGAGTCAGGTGGCTGAGCGGTTAGGGAATCGGGCTAGTAATCAGAAGGTTGCCGGTTCGATTCCCTGCCAGGCCGATGACGTTGTGTCCTTGGGCAAGGCACTTCAGGTCTTCTTCCACCGAACCTTAGTTATGTCTAACTCCATTTATGTTGCTCAGCACAGGGATCAAACATCTGAAGATCCAGCATCTTCTCTGATCAATCAAGCTAGTGGCTCCAACAATCCTGAAGAGGTGGTTTCGACATGCAACGGTGAGTTCATTTTCAACATTCTATATGTTATTTATTATTTATGCATGAGATTAGGTTTAGTTTTATGGTTAAGGTTATGGAAAAATGGATATCTGTACACTACGTGGGCGGAAGACTAAGTCTCCAGATTAGAAAACGGAAACTTGGAGGTAATTGAACCATCTATCGATGGTTTTCTTCATATTTGGTTCAATTACCTCCAAGTTTCCGTTTTTAACTGATGGTTGTAGAATCATAACAGATATTGTGTTTTGTTTTCAGGATACAGGACAGAGGACCAGATTCATATTTTACCTCAATCAGTTCAACTGCTGGGATGTAATAAAATAAAAATAGTAATGTGGAACATTCAAAGATTTACATTTACATTTACATTTAGTCATTTAGCAGACGCTCTTATCCAGAGCGACTTACAGTAAGTACAGGGACATTCCCCCCCCCGAGGCAAGTAGGGTGAAGTGCCTTGCCCAAGGACACAACGTCATTTGGCACGGCCGGGGAATCGAACTGGCGACCTTCAGATTACTAGCCCGACTCCCTCACCGCTCAGCCACCTGACTCCCTACTCCCTAGATTTATTGAAACAAAATCTTTTAGCTATCTTGTTGAGGCTTTTTATTTAATCAGGCCAGAAAAATTAATAAAAAACCCAATGAGGCAACATGCATATGCAGTTGTAGTGGATGAATATCTAGAAATAAAAATATTTGGTATTTTCTATCCTATAAAATCCACTAAGACGACATATACACGTCACTCTGAAATTCAATGTATTGCTGAATTGGACCTTCACATGAATGACGCCAAAGGTCCCAAAAAGTATGTTCTCCTTTACAGTCTATTAAGCCCATGTGCAGGACATGAACATAGGTGTCATGAGGCTTTAAAACGCTCATCTGTGAAGTGGACCAATGAATGTAATCTTGAATTTTTTGCTGTGGGCTACAGCAACATCTACATACCCCCTGCACGTCACTCTCCTAGGGAACCAACCCCCACCCATATTTTACAACTGGAGAAATCTGAGTTAGAAGTAAAATTACAGTATCAATATAAATTCAAGAGCAAAATGATTTGGAAATGTCTGTCTGTTGATGATAAGAAATATTGCATCAAAGCAGGTGTATTTATTTCAAAAAAACTGAAGCAACATTGCAGTACATGTAGAACGTATGATGATTACAAGTCCATTATGACACCAGACTTGAAGAAAACAGCTTTTGAAGATGAAGATCCAGTTGTTGCACAGGAGTGCTTTGAAAAGATTAGAGAAGCATATTATGAAGACTTGAATAAGAAGTTGGTTGAAGAGATTGGTAAACTGTTGGAGGAAAATGAGATGGTGACATCTGCTAAAAAAGAATTTGATAATCGGGAAAAAGATGTAAACAAGTCAGGTATTTTAACATTGTGCCGTGTACCTTATTAAATTGTTCTTTATGCTAGCTAGTTTCCAATCTCTTCTGATGTCAGTAGAGGACTGTACTTTCATGTACTATCCTATACTTTTGTTTTTCATACTTTAGCTTGACCACCCTGGAAAAATTAAAAAATTAAAAAAACATTAACCTTATGTGTCTGTTCCTGGCATTCTCTAATCCCTGCTGTCCCCTCTCTGTCCTCCCTCCACACATCCCCTGTGGTGTGGGGGGTTTGAGCTGTCAGCCCCTGCCTGGTTGTCGGTCTGCCAACGCTGGACCTGGTCGCCAAAACTGTGCTCAAAACCAGCACAGAGCATAGTGCCAAACACATCTGTGGGCCCAGATCCCTGTAACCGAAGCGCACTGCCCAGATCCCCTGTCCCACCAGGAAAGGCTCAACCAAGTCTGAAAAGAAATGTAACTTTTATCAGTTTTATTTATAAGTCCAAGAGTAAAAATTGAGCTGTAAGAAGATTTGAACACAAGACCCCTCACACAGCAGCCCGCAACCTTAACCACTGAGCTATCAGGGATCATAACAATCTCCACTCAACATAAAATTTCACATTGAACTATATAGTTGTAACAACCTGCAGAGTTGGGGTGTCAGAAAACCAGAAGAAAGCAGGGCTCCCCTGTTAATTCACTGGATAAGTGTGCATGCTCTTTCAGACATGCTGGGGCAGTACCACAACAGCCTGGGTTCAAATCCAAATTTTAAATTTAAGTTTATTTTAACTTAAAAGTGACATTGTGGTCATGTGAGATGTGGGAGTTTATAGTTTGGTTAGAAACGAATTACAGAAGCGAATTATACAATGATAATCAGGGCCGTCAGCTTTTTCTCCAGGACGTAAAGTAATATTTACGATTACTATTTTTGGGGGGGTCCAAGTCTTAATTAGGGGGGTCAAACCCCCCTCAAGCCCCCCTGTAATTCGAACCCCTGGACTCTAGAGCTCCGCTTTGTAGGTTAAGACTCAATACTTTTGTGCTACTTTGTAATAACTTTCTGTGGCCAGCGTTTCTGGAGATGAACGAGGGTAAAACCTTTTTTAGACCTGACTAAATGAAATGTAAGACCTTGGATGAAAATCTGGCAGTTTTTAAGACGTTTTAAGGCCTTAAATTTAAAGTTCAGAATTTTAGACTTTTTAAGAACCCGCGGGAACCCTGTAATACAAATTGTTCCACGGACGAGCACCACCTTATCTTTCGGGATCTTCTCACCTATCACCTAGGAACTACAACCTCAAAACACTGGAAGTGGAGACAATAGTAGAACAGTTGTCTTTATTAGTTTGTTTCTGACCAAGTTATATACCATGAACCCGACAGACAAACACATCCTTCATTCCAGGAGATTATTGATAATTGGCACAAACAATATATTTATGCAGTTTTCTTTCACCATGTGAAGTATCTGTACACAATAACACTGATTCCAAAACACACAAATCAACAATAAATAAATACTGAAAATGGAAATTAAATCTCATGATGAGAATGTTAAAGTTCTGACAGTAGCAATTGTCGGACCAAACGTAAGCAAATCAGAAGTTACAAACTAATTTGTTTTAATCTGAGAGTGCAGACAACCAACACTATCTAGTAATAAGGAAGAGAACTGGGATCCAGTTCAAGGGTCTTCCTAGTAGAAATCACTGATCTACAAGGACTGGACTGGACACCTCTACCCAGAGGAGATTCTGCTGCACCCTATCCAGTCATGTTATATCAGTTATTACCTACCAGAGGGAGAAAATAAATGGCAGCCTTCAAGGCCTCAAAACAAAACTTAGAGGGACTTCCCAGCTCTCAGCAGAGCAGTTTTCGTAATTAAAATGTCTCACTTAGGAGATTAATATTCTGAAGAGATTAAAACATGGAGCATAAATCCTACGTAGTCCTCGTAAGAGAAATGTTTGATTTGTCATTTAGATGAAACAAAACAAATCTTAAAAAAAAAGAAGAGAGGTTATATATGAATGAATAAGGCAAGCAAGCTCATATTTACAGTCAAGATTACTATATACATACAGTGTACATTTGTAAGTAACTTATCGATCGTTTCAGTAGTTCTAGGCAGTTGGTTTGGGGTGAGCCCCCCTCCCTACTGGTTCAGATTAAAGTTGCACTGGAACAGAACCAACACAAGTGCAGCACTGTTACAGTCTCATGCTTTCAGTCTCCACTCATTACATAGCAAGGCAAAGACACACCCACCCCAACACAACAAGCCATAATGAATCCCCACAGACCACATGTCAGAGCCTGACCAGAGCCCTAACCCCAGTTTGACCTACAGTTGGTCTCCTAGCTACAGGCTCTCTGTTGCAGTGATCCGTTACCCCACTAGCACCTGACACCTAACTGGTTTAAGGTGCTGCAGTTCAGAGACCAGCCCAAGTTTCACATGTTTAAGGTGACAGAACCGGCTGGATCAGAAACAAAAACGATATCTATCCTCTTTGAAGAGTTAATGTGGTGACAGTGTCTGACTGTGTGTGAGTGGATGCAGTATATTGACTGACAGCTGGTTATGCAGTAGATAAACAAGCCCTACATACACCTATTAAGTCATGGTTTAAATATCTATACACACACCCTGTGTGTGCACTCTTTCGGTCTTCACAAAGCTGAACGGGTGAGGAAGAGGAGAGAGAAACAAACCATCCACTGGTGTGACGAGGTGGAACAGCAGCAATGTAGGAGAACTTGAGCCCTACACAGTTCATGGAAAGTGTGGTTCTGTTCCCAAGCAGCCTATATATCTCCACAGCTAACACTAACCCTGGAGGACAGAGACTGGGGATCAACGCACGGAGAGAGAGAGAGGGGGGCGTGTGACCTGCTCAGACACTTGAGGATCAACACCCAAACAAGACTCTGGATATCTGGACTGACCAAGGGAAGTTAATCGGCCCAATTTCCCTCTCACACGCAAGTGCAGCTGCCCCCCCCGCCCATATTGTTAAAAGACTACATACTCAATTCAGATACATGTACAGTGTAAAAGTCAAGAGGCATGCTGGGTAAAAGGATGGTGGTGATGTCACAACGACAGGCTTAACTAGATCTAGACTAAACCCCCTGACCTTTGATTTCATCTGGTGTGTGAGGGTAAGCGAGCGTGTGTGTGGAGGCAGGTGGGGTCCTGTGAGGCTGGAGGAGGAGGAGGGAGGAGGAGGAGGAGGGAGGCGGGGTCTCAGGGTGACTCTGCACTGGGGCCTGCAGACGCCACGATCTTCTTCTTGGGCTGTTTCTTCACCGTCTTGGTCTGAGTCTGGAGGAGGAGGGGGAGGGGGGGGGGGGGAGACTGAACATTAAAAACAGCTTTGGAAAGATAGAAGGGGAGTGTGAGAGGCAGCATGAGAGGAAATGAGAGAAACTAAAGAGAGAGAGAGGTGAGAGAAATGAAAGCGAGAGAAGTCAGAGTGAGAGAACAGAAAGAGAAAGAGACAGAAGGAGGCCGCCCACCTCAGTCTTAGCAGCAGCTGGTTTCTTGGTCGTCTTGACGCTGGCCGTGCGTCGGGGGGCCTTCTCCGCCAGATCCTCGTCAGAGTGCTCCGTCCTGGTGTCTGATTGGTCAGAGCTGTGCTGCGAAGCCTCATCGGGGAGCGGAGCCGCAGAGGAGGAGCGAGCTGTGGGAATGGACAGGGGAGGGCGAGGTCACTGTTAGGTCAGATCTAGGGGTGTGTGTGAGAGACCTACTCTGACGTGAGGTAGTCTTGGTGCGTGGCAGGGTGTGTGTGTGTGTGTGAGAGACCTACTCTGACGTGAGGTAGTCTTGGTGCGTGGCAGGGTGTGTGTGTGTGTGAGAGACCTACTCTGACGTGAGGTAGTCTTGGTGCGTGGCAGGGTGTGTGTGTGTGTGTGAGAGACCTACTCTGACGTGAGGTAGTCTTGGTGCGTGGCAGGGTGTGTGTGTGTGTGTGAGAGACCTACTCTGACGTGAGGTAGTCTTGGTGCGTGGCAGGGTGTGTGTGTGTGTGAGAGACCTACTCTGACGTGAGGTAGTCTTGGTGCGTGGCAGGGTGTGTGTGTGTGTGAGAGACCTACTCTGACGTGAGGTAGTCTTGGTGCATGGCAGGGTGTGTGTGTGTGTTTGTGTGTGAGAGAGACCTACTCTGACGTGAGGTAGTCTTGATGCGTGGCAGGGTGTGTGAGAGAGACCTACTCTGACGTGAGGTAGTCTTGGTGCGTGGCAGGGTGCTCGCTCCAGACCCCAGGTCCTCCAGAGGGTCTCTCCTCATGCCCAGCCCCAGCTCGTCCTCTGAGCCAATCAGAGTCAGGTCCTGCATGCTGAAACTGCGCAGCTTGTCTGACAGCACGCCCTGCCCCTACACACACACACACGCGTTGCTAGACCCTTTTTACTGGCCCAGTACATTTAATTTCCCCTTTGGTAATTTCTTCCAAAACACACATACTAACCCCTTTGCTACTTTACTCTTTGGTAATTTCACCCAAAGCACACATACTAACCCCTTTGCTAATTTCATCCAAAACACACATACTAACCCCTTTGCTAATTTCATCCAAAACACACATACTTACCCCTTTGCTAATTTCATCCAAAACACACATACTAACCCCTTTGCTAATTTACTCTTTGGTAATTTCACCCAAAGCACACATACTAACCCCTTTGGTAATTTCATCCAAAAAACACATACTAACCCCTTTGGTCATTTCATACAAAACACACATACTAACCCCTTTGGTCTTTTCATACAAAACACACATACTAACCCTTTTGCTAATTTATTCCAAAACATACATACTAACCCCTTTGCTAATTTCTTCCAAAACATACATACTAACCCCTTTGGTAATTTCTTCCAAAACACACATACTTACCCCTTTGCTAATTTCTTCCAAAAAACATATACTAACCCCTTTGCTAATTTCATCCAAAACACACATACTAACCCCTTTGCTAATTTTCCCTTTGCTAATTTCATCCAGAACACACATACTAACCCATTTGGTAATTTCATCCAAAACACACATACTAACCCCTTTGCTAATTTTCCCTTTGCTAATTTCATCCAGAACACACATACTAACCCCTTTGCTAATTTCATCCAAAACACACATACTAACCCCTTTGCTAATTTCATCCAAAACACACATACTAACCCCTTTGCTAATTTTCCCTTTGCTAATTTCATCCAGAACACACATACTAACCCATTTGGTAATTTCATCCAAAACACACATACTAACCCCTTTGCTAATTTTCCCTTTGCTAATTTCATCCAAAACACACATACTAACCCCTTTGCTAATTTTATCCAAAACACACATACTAACCCCTTTGGTAATTTCATCTAAAACACACATACTAACCCCTTTGGTAATTTCATCTAAAACACACAAACTAACCCCTTTGTTAATTTCATCCAAAACACACACTTACCCCTTTGCTAATTTCATCCAAAACACACATACTAACCCCTTTGCTAATTTTCCCTTTGCTAATTTCATCCAGAACACACATACTAACCCCTTTGCTAATTTCATCCAAAACACACATACTAACCCCTTTGTTAATTTCATCCAAAACACACATACTAACCCCTTTGTTAATTTCATCCAAAACACACATACTAACCCCTTTGTTAATTTCATCCAAAACACACATACTAACCCCTTTGCTAATTTCCCAGCCACCCAGTAGAGCTTTATCTCTAACAACACCCCTGCCCTCAGCCACCCAGCCTACCTTGGCCGCGGCCGTGACGGCTGCGTTGGCAGCCAGGTTCAGGCCCCTCTTCCCAAACTTCATCATGGTCTCATAACTCCTGTCTTTCGCCTGAGTGATGTACTCATCTATCTCCTACAGCGGAGAGAGAAACAGAGGAAAACAGAGAGGGAGAAAACACACACAAGAGAGGGAGAGAAAACACACACGAGAGAGAAACAGACAGAAAAAGAGAGAAACAAAATGAGAACGTTTTCCGCTAGATGTGGGCAGATGGATGATCCGCTTGACTGTTCCCTTCTGACCTTCTCCTTGTTGGACAGGGTGGGGTGGACGAACTTGCGGTAGAGCACACTGGAGCCCTTGGTGTAGGGGGACAGCAGCCAGATGACGAAGGCAATCTTCAGCTCGAAGTAGAAGGGGAACCTGACACACAGAAACACAGAATATCAACCTGACGCTACAGAAACACCATAACAACCTGACTCTAAAGAAACACCATAACAACCTGACTCTACAGAAACACCATAACAACCTGACTCTAAAGAAACACCATAACAACCTGACTCTACAGAAACACCATAACAACCTGACAATCAGAAACACAGCATATTAACCCATGTCCAGTCAACGAATGCTACCTTGACATGCATGTCTGGAGTCCTTTGGGTTATGGTTATACTGTAGGAACTTTTAAACCTGGGACTCACTTTGGACAAATGTGTTGTACCATTGTAATGTTTTAAAAAGCTCTGGTGTGGATTGTGTGTCAGGTTATCAAATGGGTTCATTTGATGACACTTTGTGTTGTCACTGCGCTTGGTTGTGGGACATAGGTGAACAAGTGCACCTGTGGCATCACTGCCATCTTGATTGACAAGGAGCTCACGGCCGTGCCCAGGTGTTCATGGGGTGAAAAAAAAAAAAAAAAAAAAGAAAGAAAAGAAAGAAAAAAAAGCAATGTACTGGCGTCATGGCACAATAAAGCAGTTTGGCTCGATATGTTGCATTGTTTAGTGGCATGAGACATGAGACATGACTGCTTATGTACACACAATGCATTCCAACACGTATTCTTCCTATTGGCCGACCAGTCATGTTATGTACAGGGTACTGCTGTGGGCTCCTCGTGATGCCACAGGTGCACTTGTTCACCTATGACCCGGGGGTCAGATGGCTGAGCGGTTAGGGAATCGGGCTATTAATCAGAAGGTTGCCAGTTCGATTCTCGGCCGTGCCAAATGACGTTGTGTCCTTGGGCAAGGCACTTCACCCTACTTGCCTCGGGGAGGAATGTCCCTGCACTTACTGTAAGTCGCTCTGGATAAGAGCGTCTGCTAAATGTAAATGTATGACCCCCGACCACAACCAAGCGCCGTGTTAACTTGCGGAGCCTACGCGAGAGACGACAACATTCCCCGTTGGTACAGCATGCGGAGACACTGCGGCGAGCACTCATGGATGTATAACATATATAATCCATCCATGTGAGCACTTCAGTGGTGTGGAGGTATGATCTGACGTGTCGTTTGGTGGCGTGAGAGAGTGAGCTTCCAGAAGCTTCCAGACAGAGCCGGAACGTGTTAAGTCTCACGTCAGATGTGTGAACGTAGGCAAGCCTGATACATCTGATGCCAAGTGAAACTGTGCCCTAAAAACATGACATGGCCATTCTAAGAACAGCAGAGGGCTGTCCTATAACGCCCCCTGGTGGACAGGTCAACTCACCATGACATCACCAGGTCTGTTATCGTCTCTGCTGTAGTGAAGAGTGCAAAGACGATCCAGTACATCATCCACTTCACCTACACACACACACAGGGGGGAAAGAAGAGATCATCGCATATGAAAGCACTGCCTACAAGTACACATGTGCTAGGACACATGTGGAGTCACATAAATATGGTTCACCACACACACACACACACAAACACAGCATGTTTAGTCATCCAGAAAGCACATGCTGGAGCCCCTACACTCCATAGTGCTTCTGATAACCCTACTAGATGATCTGGCCGTCCTAACACATGGTGTTACACATGGTGTTACATAAAAAGCTACTATAGCTTGACTCCACTGAGAAATAGGAGAGGGAGAGAGAAAGAAGGAAAAAGCGTAAAAACAACTGGGATGAAAATGGCGTCCTATTTTCCTCCCTCATCAGTATCCGTCTGGCTGAGCAGTTAGAAAAAGGGGAGGGAAGGGGGGGTTTCCATGGCAACTAGCGGGGAGGAGAGCAGAGCTTGGCAGAGTCCCGTCTCCTCCTCCCTCTTTCCCATCGCTGGATGAGGTAAGCAGGGAGGATCCCCCAGCTTTAAAAGGATGCTGGTAAACTACTCTGCTCCACACAGAGACACCATGGAGCCTGGCAGCTTCTCAGCTCTGTCTCTGGTTCTCCCCTGTCCTGTCTCTCCCCTGTACCCTGTCTCTCCCTTGTCCTGTCTCTCCCCTGTACCCTGTCTCTCCCTGTACCCTGTCTCTCCCCTGTACCCTGTCTCTCCCCTGTACCCTGTCCTGTCTCTCCCCTGTCCTGTCTCTCCCCTGTACCCTGTCCTGTCCAGACTACCTAGGTCTGCCTTCAGGTGCTGTGTCATAATAACCTAATATGTATTCACCATCTTGGTTTAATGTTTAGCTTTCTCCATCCAGGATGACAGAGAGGGAGATGAACTGTGTCCTGGATCCATAAGTAAATAAGCAGGCAAAGGTTGGACTACTGGAGATAAAGCGAAATCAATACCCCAGCCAGCTGCAATCCTCAGGCCTACAGCCCACAGACTGAACCATGGAGAGGTGCAGGGTTAACATAGGCCTGTGTAGGATACTTACGTATTCCTTCACATTCTTCGTCTTGACAGCCTTGTAGGAGGAGTAGGCAGGGTAGAGCGTCCCGAAGGCGAGGCTAGAGAGGGGCAGAGGACACAGGGTCAGGGTCATCAACACCGTCACCGTGGCAACATGACCTCCAGCGGTTGACAAGCCCCCTGATTGGATACTGATGGTCCCTGAGGACTGTGCAGGCTGAGGCCTGGACTCCTGAGCTGGGTGAGTCAACACAAACAGACTTCTCTGTATGAAAGTAGGCCACCCTCGGGACAGAATTTGCCCCCATATCTCCCTCCCTCCCCTGCAGGAAGTAGGTTAGCCTTATAGGACAGTCCGCCCAAGCTGGGTAGGGCATGGCTCGATGGAACAGACTCATTCTAGGGTTAAATGGCTGCTTGACTTGACTTGTCTCCAGAGCTGTAGCCAGCTCCAACAGTGCAGAGGAGAGGAAACGCAGGAACCTGCTACACTACACAGATACACTGGGAAAACACACTGGTGTCAGAGGTGGGTCGCCATGTGTGAGCACAAAACACACACACACACACACACACACAGTCCTGTCCGGTGTCTGCGTGGCAGTTTGTGCTGATGTGACAGGAAACTGAAAGCAGAGTGAACTGCCACGCCTGTCACCTCTGTCCAGCCCCGGCCAGCCACACAGTCACTGACAGCGTGTGTGCTTGTGAGTGGACCTTGTTTCTATTGTCTGATCGTCTAACTGGGTGTGCCTGTGTGTGTGTGTGTGTGTGTGTGTGCGCCCTGCCCTGCAGTGTACAGCAGGAGACGAGCACAAGGCAGAGCAGCCTAACAGGGATCGTAAACTCCTCATTTCACTGCACGCTCTCCTGTCTCCCTATTAAAAGGCAGTTTCCATGGTTCCTTCCTAGCTTGCAGGACTTCCCTGCTTCCTTGGATTATCGCTGAGCCGACGTGCAGCAGCCGAGCACAGCCTATTCGCACGCCTCCCACCACCAGCTCCTGCTAGGTCACGACTTCCCTGAGGGAAGAGAGGAAGGTGTAGTGGGTTCTGACAGAGCCACTTGCTTCCCTCTCACTTCCTGTTCTGTTTTCCTCCAAAAGAGAGGTCTCTGGTCCTCTCTGGTTTCACCCAAAGCTGCTCACTCATCAACTGTATCTCTACACTGATTGGCTGGACACAGACCGAGTTTAAGGTGTCCATTGTTCCAGAATGTGGGCTGGATGCTGATATGAGCAACGTTTGTTTTTCTGTAACTGGTACATAATCTAAACACATGATAGGAATCTCAAGTCAAGTAGGGCCAACCCTTTTCACATAATATGATGAAGCCCATATTCACTCACCCTGCTCATCTCACAGGCACAGCAAGATGTGCAGCTGGGTGAGATGCAGGAACAGGTAGAAAGCTGCGTGGATGACTCAACCGCTTCACGCCAGGCAGCTGTTTTTATAACCAGCTAAGTAGCGGGTACAGGTGGACAGACTAAGGCCTGCACTGAGGGCCGGTGGCGTTTTCTTCAATTTTATTATATGAAACGGGAACGGTAGCTGCTAGTACCATCTCGGTCTGTGGAAGAGGACTTGGCTAAGGCCAGCGCATCCCTAGCTCATTCAATAACGTAGAGGTTTTCTAACCATTACTGATGGGTAAGCCACTACATTATCAAGTATCTTGCCAATTAAAATGAGCGATGGTTATAAGGAATATCTAAATAGCTAGAGCTAGCTATTTAAGTAGTCCTCGTTAACGCTGTCAGGTGCTTGGTTAGCAATATGGCTAGATCCCCGTCATCAATGCCTTGATAACTATTTGTTAGCAAATTGTAGCACCTCCGCAATACATTAAATGCAACTCCATTCTTCAAAGATTTCAGAAAAGTAGATAATGAAATATATGCCATGATACACTATTAGCATTGACAGGGAGCAGATGCGCCCCGGGTGCAAGCAGACTGGACCGCATTAGTGACTGTGCAGCTCAGCTGTGCTAAGCTAACAAGCTAAATAGCCAATAACGCGATGAGTCTAACGACCGACTGTGGCAGCCGAAAATAACTTACATAAACGCCAATGATTTCATACTTACACCACTATCCTTGAGATAATCCAAGACACCATGGTTACTGTCTGTAGAAATATGCCGCTCTCTCTCGTGAATTCTATCTAACAAACCAGTTGTTAGGGACCCCCCATCCCCTTCGCGAGACCGTTTGTTGTGATGCGAGTGGGACAAGCGGCAACCGATTCTGCTGCTGCCTGTTAGCTACAGTACGGCAGACGAGACGAACAGTTATCTTCCTGCTATGTTCGTGCTGCATTAAAACCCCAGAGCTCCACTTTCTCTTAAAGGGCCAGGAATGTGTTCTGTCTGGCTAGCTCTGAGCATTGACTCATAACGAGCTTTAATTAAATGGGACTTGCAGCAAGGCCCCCCTCTTACTCAAATTGCCCCAATTAATTAGTGCAATACTGGACAATTCGTGCTTTCCGGAGGTGATACAAGACGAACACGACGATTCAATTCAATACGTGTAATAAAACAAGAAAATAAAGATCTAATACACCCATTACACTCTTCAGGCAACATTTACATTTCACTAATCAAATTTGTACACCTCCAAGTTGACATGGTAACTTGATGTTTTCGTGTGATTGGCTGGTCCGATATGAGTTCCAGAAATTATTTTCTAGAAAGGCATCCCAGAGGGAACAGTATGAGGAGACTGGCCCATTTAGGTGAACTACTTTCTATTTCAGACTTGGGTTTCTGGATGTGTGAGGAAGGCAGAGTTACATAGAAACCGAGATTAAAAGTTTGCTAACATTGATCTGTGAACATCTAGATTCATCAACAGCCATCAAACTGGACCAGGAACCTGAAATGAACAGCCATTCAGACAGTAGTCTTTTTTTGGAAACTTTATTTTGAAAAATCAAACAGACTGCTAAGATCAATATATATATTGATACAATGTTAATGGTGGGTAGTTCAGATGAGACTCTCAGGTTGGGTTCCCAATATCTGTGTTTTAAGTAAGTTAATACATTTACACCCCTGGACAGGCCAACACTGCCAGTCTGTCATGGCCAACATCCCGTGTTACCCTTCTTCACTTTCACATGTACATCGTAAAAAACAAACAAGCAATAGAGTGAAAGAAATCCTCGCTTTTAATTGATAACATGACAAACTAAAAATACAAAACTTTGGTCTATTTCCCTTCACGTCTGCAGTTTCACAGGTCTGATTCCACCTCGGGCTGGGGGAAGGAGTCCATCAGTTTGTTTAAAACCCAACTTAAAGAAAACAGTCTACACACACACACACAGGTGGGTGGAGTGAAGGAATACTATTAACAGGAAGAGAGACAAACAGTCCTGTGTTCACATTAGTCAGATACTGTTTACACACAAGCAGAGCCTCCCTGGCTCCAGAGGCTCGGCAGCTCACCTCCAGACTGCACTGGGCGGTAAAACAAACTGCCCTAAACTGAACAGGATTCACCTTATGAGTTCCAGAACCTTTCCATTAGTTTTACTGAGCAGGTTTACCAAAATCAAGTGCACCCCAAGTAAATCATAACCGTGTTTTCAAATACTATTTTAGGAAGGTCTTCTTCTCTTCAGCCTGACATCTCTCACACAACCAGAACAACTAACAGGACAACTGACGTTAAATACAGTTAATAATCAAAGGTGAATTTGAAAACAACTAGGCATATTTGAACTTTTGTGTTGCTGTATAAAAGCGATTAAGTACTTTTCCCATCCAAGCTTTGACTATAATCCCCCCACACACACACCACCCCAGTATAAGCATTGGGTGTCAGCCCGCAATCAGCTTTAAGTCCACTCTGCCCAGTCACCAGTGCTGCTCTGTGTGTGTGTGAGAGCACACCTGCTGTAGAGGACATTAGGAACGAGCTAGTTTGGGTTCATGTGCCCTGAGGGTCCCCACGGCGTCCTTCACAGCGTGGTAGATGATGTTCTTCACCTGGGGAAACACAGCGTGCACAACACCTGCTGTTACAGCTGAACCACTTCTGTTTAACGAGGACTCCGACAAACACACGAGACCTTTAGAAACGAAGTCCGGCTCAGACGCAAACGTGTCTGCCGGAGGTAAGAGACTATGTCACGGAGGAATGATGGATCACGTACCTGTAGTTTGTCCTCGTGGTTGGAGTGGGTGGTGGAGAGGTGTCGGAACTCCTGCGTCAGTCTGAAACAGTGTTTCACATGTTCTGGAGACACAAAGTCCTCCGCTACCTTGATACAGCTGTACAGGTTATGAACCTGGAGGAGAGGGACAGATGGGGGGGGGGGGGGGGGGTGAGAGAGGCAAAGAAGAGAGAAAAATAGATAAGACAGACCAGATTAAAAGGGAGCCAAACAGAAAGATAGCAAGAGAGCGAGCGTGGGAGAAAGAGAGCAAGAAAGAGAGAGAGAGAGAGAGAGAGAGACAGAGTTTCTCCTGCCGACCTGGTGGGGAGCGCCCGCGGGGATGAACACGGCGTCTCCCAGGAACTGGACGATGGCCCAGCCCTGCACGCCGTACTCCTCGTACAGCCTCCTCCGGAGCACCTGGTCAAGGTACCAGCTCTGGTCGTGGATGGGGTCGTGGTCCGGAGGGTTCTCCTGGCCCAGCTCCTCTCCCACCTGGGCACAGCACAGCAGTCAGGTCACGCCCTTCATCCAGCCACACCTGATGTCTACGGGGGTCATGGTGTCGCTTGTCTGAATCACTGCCTCCCTCGCCTGCCCTCTCCACAGTCAAAATCACCTCCACAGAGCTCGTAGTAACTGCATGATGCTAGTGGGTAATGTCTATACTGATGGGTCTATCCCTAACCCTTACATAATACAGATTTTCTACAGGAGCCTAAAGATGTTTTTCTCCTGGTCTTCTCTGAGGATTGATATTTACACACAACCAATGGCCTGGCAGATACAAGGTCAAAGGTCCAGAAACAGGAAGTGTTTGGTGCAGACCTTGCGGAGCAGCTCGCGGATCTTCTCTGCATCCTTGGCAGCGTAGATGTGCCAGAGAGCTCCCGGCTTCTCCTTCGCCTCGTACACCCTCCTCTTCGTCATCTCGTCCACATCCCCCTCCTCGATGGTGGTCATCACCTCTGTTGAATCAAGCACACACACACACACACACAAAGACATACACAAAAACACAGAGTAGAGGAGGGTCACAGGTCTGCTTTGAGACCATGGTTTAAACACAGGTCTGAACGACTCACTACGGGCACATTTCCCTTCCAGTCCACTCCCTCCTCTGAGACTTTCCACTGCAGCATTGTCTAGAATGTCCTCGGAGGCAGAGAACTTTAGAAAAACGCATCTCCTGACTACAGGCCCAGGAAACGACCCGGGAAAGAGGTTCCAGTTACAAGCACACTACAGACAGATGGGAGCAGAGACAAGGCAGGGCTGCTCTAGGCTGGGTGCTACAGACTAGAAGCCCATCAGCCCCCCTCAGCCCACGAGGGGGAGGGGGGGTGGGAGGGGGTAGTACCAGTACATGACATCATAGCTGTCGGACGGTAAACAGAGCTCGGGGTCAATGGATGACATGAAAGAAGTTTAACTGCAGTGGTTTTATGTGTGTGTGTGTGCAGTGGTAGAGGAAGGCAACAGGCCATGTGCTCATAGCTTTATATATTATTCATAATCTGGTCGCTAACAGGAGATATCCCTTAGGAGCAATAGATCACATAGCCAATATATGTATAGGCTGTGTGTGTGTGTGTGTGTGTGTGTGTGTGTGTGTGTGTGTGAGAGAGAGAACAGTGAGCCCTCTCTAGACAGCCTGTACTGATGAAGCCGTGCAGGACTGGATGCATCTGCACCAGAGGGTGTTCCTCCTCAGACAGGGCCATGACAGCACCAGACCCCGGCTACACACAGTCTCATCTGATCAACACAACCAAGAGAACCACCACGCCAGAACGTTGCTGCAGGAACCGCAGTGTTCCTGGCTGCACCATGAGGACGACAAGGGGAGGGGCGGAGGGGGGAGGGAGTGAGGGAGTTAGTGGAGGAGAAGGGCATGCTGAGGACAGATACAAGAAAGACTACAGACCTGCACATCCAGTGATGTCTGCCTCTGTGGAGGAGAAATGTTGCCACAATCAAACACCGGACACCCATGGGAGGGTTCTGAGACTAGCCCCCTGTACCGGCCCCCCCCCCCCGGCCCCCCCCCCCCCCCCTGTCCCGGCCCCCTGTCCCGGCCCCGTCCCCCCCTCTAACTCTAGCACTTTGTGCTATCAAGCCCAAACCTTAACCCCGACACTAACCCTAGTCCCAACACTAACCCTAGCCTTGAGCTTAGCCCCAGTCCTAACAGACCCAGCCCTAACCCTAGGCCCAGTCCTATCGCTAACCTTAGCCCAAGTCCTAACCATTGCCCCGGGCCTAACTCTGGCTGGATCACTGAACTGAATGCGAGCTATGGTTTTGTACATGTCGATGTTTAGTACATTTATGTATTTTTACTGTGCTCTGTGTGTGAGTGCTATGTCTTTAGTTTGCTTCTCTTTAGTGGCTCAGGTAGTTAAAGCAGCAGTCAGTCTTAGAGTCTGTGTGGTTTAAGCTGTGCTGGTCCCACAGGACGTTCACATGAGGGGCTCTGAACCCAGCAGGATTAAACACCCCAGCATGAGAGATGGATAACACAGCAGCAGCACAGCCCGCAGCAACACAGCCAAAAACAGTCAGTGCTATAGCTGACTGTGTGTGTGTGTGTGTGTACCTATGTGTGTGTGTCTGTGTGTGTCTATGCATGTGTGTGTGTGTGTGTGTGTGTGTACTCACCCTGCTCGGTGTCCGACTCCTCCAGAGGTATCCCCACGTACACCATGACGTTGACGGCGTCGGACACGTCCAGGTGGAGGTTGGTGGTCCCCACCTTCCTGTCCTCCGTGGAGATCAGACCTGAGAAGGGAGGAGGAGGAGGTGAAGATGGAGGTGAAGCTGGAGCCTACGGCCTAGTGTACAGCATTGATGTGGCCTCCTGAGTAGTGTACACTACTAGTGTCCTAGTGTGCTAGGTGTGACCTCCTAGTGTGCTAGGTGTGACCTCCTAGTATGCTAGGTGTGACCTCCTAGTGTGCTAGGTGTGACCTCCTAGTGTGCTAGGTGTGACCTCCTAGTGTGCTAGGTGTGACCTAGTGTGCTAGGAGGGTGTGTCTCACCATAAGCGTTGTACATTTTGGGACCCAGGTCGGGACGAACAAAGAAGTTGGGCAGACGGGAGGCCAGGTTGAGCCGCCCGTCCCTCTTTGTGTACTCTGGGAGGGGCAGGTTGTCCATCAGGTCATCAAACCTGGAGGTAGGGGGAGAGGAAGGTTACAGCCAATCATATACCTTAAAAACAGCCCCACATGACCTGTGTGTATTGGTTGTAGGTTCTTATGGTAGGGTTCTCTCTCTCTGGACCGAGAACCAGTGATCTTCTGGAGGGACTAGAACCAGTGACCTTCAGGAAGCAGTGACCTTCTGGAAGCAGTGACCTTCTGGAAGCAGTGACCTTCTGGAAGCAGTGACCTTCTGGAAGCAGAAACTTCTAGAAGCCCTTACCGTGTGGGCATCATGTCCCTGAAGTCTTCCCCTGGAGGCCAGTCCTTCAGCTTCAGCACCATGGGCTGCCCATCATTACCCTGGAGACGCTCTGGACACACAACCAGCACAGGACTTAACAGAGGATATGACATCATTATATGACATCATTTTGTCATGTAGATTACACGCCGGATGGAACGAGGGATGGATGAAGGGGAGGTACTTACTGGAGATGATCTGGAAGCCGTCCCAGAAGTCCCGGACCTTAACGTCTGAGATGATGGCGCAGTTCCTGCAGTTGACCAGGTCCACATCCTGGTCCCCAAACTCTTGGCTGAAGGCCTCAGGCTTCCACAGCCCCCCGTTCAGACGCTTGTGGATGCTGGACACCAGCACAGGCTGGGGGGAGGGGGTGGAGGAAGAGGTGGGGGGACAAAGGTAGATGTCATCAACCGTGCGAAGGGCCGTTCCAGGATCTCAGATCCTGATGGAGAACAGGTTACCGGGCTGGGTGAACCTTACCTGTCCCTGCTTCCAGCACTCCCTGAAGATCTTCCAGTTGTTGCTGTTGCTGGGGTCCTGCAGGCAGAGCAGGCGCCCGTCACACAGCCAGGTGTGTGAGGTGTGGGGGTCCAGCACGCTGAGGCCCATCACGCCCCCGTCCCTGCGCCCCACACCGCCCGCTCCCAGCTCCCCGCCTCCATCCACACCCCCCGCCTGCCGACGGCCCTCTGTCTTCTTGGTCTCCACCACGGAGGCAATGATGTGGTCCAGGAAGTTAGGTAGGCTGCCCTTCAGCTTGTCACCCTGGAGACGGGGAGGAGAGGAGGGGCTATGAGTTTACAGGAACTACAGGACAAAGCAAGTCAGTGAGGGTTCTAGAGTATTCAAATAGCAACAATCTAGGATGACCCAAAACAGGGAACACTCCAGACACCCGTGGTCCTAAGTCCTGCTGTGTTTGTGTCCTACTCACCCCGCCAGAAGTAGAGAACACCGAGGGGAAGGGAACCCCACTCTCTCCAGGACCCTGGGGAAGCCTGCCAGGCCCAGAGTTCAGCAGGTCTCTGAGACTGGAGCCTTCAGGTTTGTGCTGGGCAGAACCAGAGCCCAGAAGCAGGCTGTTGAAGAGCTTGGGGCTGGAAGAGGAGGAGGAGGAAGGCTTGGACAGGGCACTGAGCGAGTCCAGGACGAAGGGAGAGCTGTTCTCCCTGTTCATCATGGAACGTAGCGAGCCGTGCTCTGGAGGAGCGGAGAGGACAGAGAGGAAGGAACAGAAACAGATGTTGATACATACTGAACTCTAGGGGTGGGGGGAAAAAATCGATTCACATTTGAATCGCGATTCAGTCTTCTAGCGATTCACAAATGTAAAAAAAACTTTTTCTTTTTGTAATGTTTTTTTGTGTGTAATGTTTTGATAAAAAAAACATCAATCCATTTTTTATCAATTCGTGACCCCAAAATTCGATTCAAATCCAATCGTGAGGTACCAAAAGATTCCCACCTCTACTGAACTCATATCGGATTCTCCCCCCTGGTGCTCACCTTTCATGTCCTCTGTCTTGCCCTTCTGAGTGGCGAGGTCGGCCAGCCAGTGGAGAGGGGAGGACGTCCCCTCCCCAGGGGGCGGGGGTCGGGGGTCCTTAGGGGGCGTGGGGGTCTGGGGGGCGTGGGCGAAGGTAGCAGAACTGCCGGAGGGGTGGCTGAGCCCCCCCAGAGCCCCCCCTCCGTCTGAAGACATCGCTGTGTGGGGCGGCTCTGTTTTCACCGTCGCCGTCGACTCCCCCTCTGGTTTAGAGGTTGTAGCCCCCCCGCTGCAACCTCTGCTGCCCAGGGCGGAGGCAGGGCCCGAACCCTGGAAAACACACACACACACACACATCACGACCAGCACTCAAGAGTAGGTTTCCTTCTCACGATCCCTCGACCAGACCACACACTCGGTGGAGAGGCAGAGAGAGGCAGAGAAAGGCAGAGAGAGGCAGCAGCGATGCAGTACCTGTGCTATCCCGTTGGGGGCGCTGGGGCGCACCAGAGGCTTGGTGTGTCGGCTGGTGCAGGGGCAGTTGGCCTTGATGCCCCATTTGCCCCGGGCAGAGTGCACCATGTCTCCTATGTTGTAGAGAGCTGGTGGAGAGATGAGACCAGACACAAGACATGGAAAATAGGTTAGGTAGACGTGTGTGTGTTTGCATTTCTAGATTTGTATGTGTGTATGAGAGAGAAAGGTGTGTGTGTACCTGTGCCAGGGATGATCTGTGTGGGCATGAGGTTCTGGGGCTCGTGAGGCTGTCCTTTAGCACACTTCAGCCAGGAGAACACCTCGTCCTCTGGGCCCTCCTCCACGTCTGGGGAGCAACACACACACACACACACACACACACAAGCGCACACACACACAGAAGGGGGTAAGTTAGCACACATCACACACACACACAGAAGGGTCAGCACGTCACACACACACACAGAGCCAGTAGACACTCACCCTCCTGAGGCTTGTTCCTGCGGAGGCGGTAACAGTCGAGACACACCCCGAAGCCGCACTTCCTGCACACCCAGTGGATGTTGAACAGCGTGGTCTCGCACACGTCACACATCTCCCTCACGCCACGCACAGCACGCTTCCACGCCACTTTCTCTGCGCAGGACACACACACACACACAAACAGAGGTCAGTGTGAATACACGGATGTGGGAAGAGGGTTAGAGGATGTGAGGAGAGGCAGGGCCTGTGTGAGGAGAGAGGCAGGGCCTGGGTGAGGAGAGAGGCAGGGCCTGTGTGAGGAGAGAGGCAGGGCCTGTGTGAGGAGAGAGGCAGGGCCTGTGTGAGGAGAGAGGCAGGGCCTGTGTGAGGAGAGAGAGGCAGGGCCTGGGTGAGGAGAGAGGCAGGGCCTGTGTGAGGAGAGAGAGAGGCAGGGCCTGGGTGAGGAGAGAGGCAGGGCCTGGGTGAGGAGAGAGGCAGGGCCTGGGTGAGGAGAGAGAGGCAGGGCCTGTGTGACTCACGGTGAGGCTCCACCATCATCATGGCCTCCTTCTCAGACATGACCAGCTGGCAGAACTGGTCCCCCACGTTGGCCAGGATGTACTTGGACGTGTCCAGGTCCAGGCCCTCCTGCACGGCCGGGGACGGCAGCCACAGGCCCATCGCCATGGCGTCGCTCTGCTGGGGGCTCAGGAAGCCCTCCACACGCAGCACGCCTTTCCTGGTGAACGCCAGCCTGAGGGAGAGGGGGGGGGCAGTCAGGTGATACAGTATGTGGCAGCCACACACACACACACAACAGCCACACATACAAAAATGCAGTTTACACAAACGCTTGTTAATACAGTCTCTGTCTCCCCACACACACACACACACACACACACACCTGCGGAAGTGGAAGAAGCGGCAGGCCACGTTGGGGTCGTCGTCGTCGGGCTCCTGCTCCCGGTATTTCCGGTAGCGCTCCAGACGGCACTCCCGGCACTTGTGCAGGTGAGGAGCCACGTTGATGCAGGAGCCGTCCTGGAGGAACGACTCCCCAGACTGCTTCAGACGACGCACCTTCGTCACGTCCTTCAGCACCGACTGGCCCACTGGAGGAGAGAGAGGGGGGGTTACCATGGAGACGGTACAGCCATACTCGAAAACAACCAGTGCGCGCTCTATGGAACCCTGTGTCACGATAGGAGATCCATTGGACCAGTACGTTCTTTGAGGAACCTTGAGCTTCCAGTTTGCCGTGAGCTCAGTAAGGTGATGTCCAGAACCGTAAAGGGTTCTGTTTTAACTAAGCGTTCTATATGGAACCTTGAGTCAGAGGGTTCTTCTTTTGATAAATGTTCGTTTCTGTTCTATTGTTCTATGAATTACCATTAAGATTGAGATTTTCATGAGTGTACACTGTAACAACAAATGTAGTTTTGTTTATTCAAGTCTAAATGTCATATTTACTATGAACCACATCAACAGTATTTACTGCTGTCAACTCACCTTTGAATGGTTTGTTGCGGGGTCTGGTCTTGGGGGCCCCAGGGCCCTTGATCTTCTGGAGCATCAGAGCCCCCTCCTTGCTGGGCCCCTGGGGCCCCCCTGCTGAGCCACGACCCATCCCCTCCTCCGCCTCGCTCAGGTCAGACAGGTCGCTGTTGTCACTGGAGTCCGAGTCGCGCTTGGCCCCCTGGCCGCGCTCCTCCAGGGGGAACTTGTGGTCCAGGTCCAGGGAAGAGTCCTCGCTGGGCCCCGGGACCACAGCACCAAACATGGAGGTGGAGGAGGGCCCGTCATCCCCCTCCCCGGACCCCAGGGAAGTGTGCTCATCCTTGGGCTTGGACCCCTCTGTCTCCTGGGCCCTCTGGGGGAAGCCAGAGGGGGGGGAGGAGGAGGTCAGGAGGCCTTTGGGGGGCTCTGCCATGGTGAAGAGGTTGGGCTTGCTGTCCGAGGGCCCTAGCGTCTCCGGCTGGGCCCCAGACAGCCCTGGTCCAGGGCTGGGGGCGGAGAGGACCCCGAAGGGGCTGGGGGAGGGCTTGTCCCCGTAGGCCAGGAAGGGGTTGGAGGGCTCCTTTGAGGGGGAGCCCTGGAGGAACAGGTTCTGGTGGGAGTCAGAGGGCTTGGTGCCTGAGAGCAGACCCAATCCCCCCACAGCAGCACCCCCGTTAGTCCCTGCCCGGCTAGCCCCCACCAGGGGCCCGGAGGCCGAACCCAGGGGAGTGCCTAGCCCCCCCATGCCCAGAGCGGAGCTCCTCATCCCCCCGGACCCAGAACCCAGACCCCCGGGGAAGGCCTTGCTCGCAACCCCGTTGCCTGTGGGCGTCAGGGACTCTGGAGCCTTGGACTGCTCTTTCAGTTGGCCTGACCCAAACAGGCCCGGGGAGGGCTGGCCCAGAACCGGAGTCCTGGGTCCCTCGCTGGGCCGGGGGGGCTTGAACAGGCTGGGGGGTTCCTTCCCCAGGCTCTCCGACACGGCTGTGAAGTAGTTGGTGTCTTTAGACTGGGCCGGACCTGCAGCAGGACCTGGAGTAGTGCCGGGGTTCTGGGTCATGCACTGGAAGAACAGGTTCTGGTCATTGTGCTGCGAAGGCTGGTCCTCGGTCTTTGGCCCCGCGGAGGCGAAGGGGAACCCGAACGCTCTCTGTTCCTGGGTGGAGGAGGGGGCGGCGGGGGAGGGGGCGGCAGGGTGGGACCCTCCGTTGGTCTGAGAGCTCCTCCCTCCGAACACAGCAGAACCTGCGGGCTTGGACTGCGGCGCGCGGAAGCCGGCCGCAGCCAGGACGGGGTTCTTAGAACTCTGGAACAGAGAACAGAGAACACGTGAGAACCTGTTGACTGAGGGTCCAGGTTGAGCAGAACATTCATCAGAGCACAGCCTCCTCACAGCCCTGGGAGAAGCCTGACACTCTGTCCAAGAACAACAACAACAACAACAGTTATTGAACAAAAACCATAGGAAAACAAATCCACGTGGACCCAAAGTGCTGTACATACAAGACTACAAATCCCAAACACAGGAAACATAAACAAGAAGAAAAAAAAAAAAACTACATAGCACCACCTGACTTCAGGAACACGCTGATCAATTTCAGGGTTATATAATACTACTGTGACTGGACCCACCTCCCACACGCTCTCACCCAGACTCACCTCTGTTTGGCTGGGCGCAGACCCCCAGGAAGGAGGCTGGGGGGTAAATCCACGAGGGAGGGGGGCAGAGAGGGCTACGCTGGGGGCGATGCCCAGGGGGGAGGGGGAGGAGACGGGTCCGGGGGACACCAGAGCGGCCGTCCTGGGGTGGGCTGCCTGAGGGGGGTCCTCTCTGTCGGGGGCAGGGGCGGAGGGGGGCTTGGCAGCCGGGGATCCAGGGACCAGGCTGGGCATCTGGCCCAGGGAAGGGAACGAGGAGTTGGAGAAGAGGGAGGGGGCGGGTTTGAGAGGGGGCGGGGTGGGGGTGGTGGAGTCAGCGCCGCCCTGCAGGAGGAGGGGCCGGCCGTTTTCCTTGGTGTGGGCGGGGAGGAAGCGAGGCGGGGCGTGTGATTGGTCCATCTGGGAGGAGGAGGAAATGGAGTTGGGGGAGGAGTGGCCTTGGGTGGAAGACGCTTCAGACGAACTTACATTGTTGCTGTGACTGTTCGCTCCTCCTCCTCCCCCCGTCTCTCCGCCCCAAGTCCCCGCCCCCTCCTTGGACGCCTGCTGTGATTCGCTGCTGTCGGCCACGTCGTCTCCGGCAGCCTTGAAGCGTTTGAGGGTGACGTCCTCCTCGCCCCCGGAGGAGGTGCGGCGCCTGCGGCCGCTCTCTCCCTTCAGCGCCTCGCTCTCCTTCCTCCTGCGGCTGCTCTTCCCCTCCTGGAGGAACACAGGTGGTCACACAGCAGCCTGCTGGATCTGATACTACCCAGCCTAGAACACTCCTCTCCCTGACCCTAGAACACACCTCTCCCTGACCCTAGAACACACCTCTGCCTGACCCTACCCAGCCTAGAACACTCCTCTCCCTGACCCTAGAACACACCTCTCCCTGACCCTAGAACACACCTCTGCCTGACCCTACCCAGCCTAGAACACACCTCTGCCTGACCCTACCCACCCTAGAACACACCTCCTCCCCACAGTACAACACACTTCACCCCCACCGTAACCACAGAAACCACCCCCCGAAGGCCCGGCCCGTACCTCATCTTCAGCCAGCATGACGTGGATCACACGGGGGTCGACCACCTGGCTCTCCTCCCCCTGAGAACACACTCTGTTAGAGGATGTACGACCACACACACACACACACACACACACACACCCAATACACACACACCAGCACACACACAAACACACACCAGCACCCACACGGACAGCGTCTGGGCGAGTCTGTTCTATGCATGCAAAGGAACATATGTATGTGCACCTTGTCCATGGTGATCTCCATGATGTGAGAGACAGGGTCGTGCTGGGAGACCAGGCCCAGGGCCCAGGGCTCCTCAGGCTCAGGCTGGTACACCTGCACCCTGCGGCCCTGGATGGTGAAGGAGCCTGGGGGGACGAGCACAGGAAAATCAGCCCTTTTTTCCAAGCCAGGCCCATAGAACTGCACCTAAACCAACCTGAACCACAAACTTCCAGGAAAACTCAGAGAGAAGAACACTGGAAGAAACCTGGAGCAGGGGGGTCACACCCCAACTACACAACTAGGAGGAGGGAGGAGGAGGGGGGAGACTGGAGAGAGGCTCACTCACCCTTGCGGAGGATCTCCTGCAGCTCGTAGTCACTGAGCCAGAGGGAGACAGCAGCCTGGAGGAGGGGCTGCTCCAGGAGCAGGGGATGTCTCACATCCTTCTCCACCTGCAACACACACACACACACACACACAACGGAGATAAGGAACCACACATGCAAGAACCATTAGAGGCAAGATCCCCTCTACTCCCAGACGGACCAGAACGGACGTCTCACCTCAAACCTCTGGAGAGAACTTCCATCAGCGAGGAACTCCAGGGTTCTGCTTCCCAGGAACTCCACAGGAACCAGGGGGCCGAGCCCCACGCGGTCCACCAAGGACCGGAAGGCCTGCGGACAAAGAACGCCACGTCAGAACCCCGCAGAACAGGACCTTGCTGTGGCAGTAGCGCATCACAACAAACCTTGTTAGAAAACACTAGAAAACAAGGGAACTTTTAGGAGGCAGCTGTGGAACATCCCAGCCCAGAGAGCAACACTCACCAGGGCAGGCCAGGGGGTGGGTGGGGCGCCAGCAGGCAGGGAGGGGTTAGTCGCGCTCCGTGTGGCCCAGACAATAGAGTCCTCAACCAACACAGCGCTGACAGCCTCCCCGTACACCTGCACCCAGGTCCGCTTGCCCCCCACGCTGTCTTCAAACTCCATAAACACCTGAGGGG
The DNA here is from genome assembly GCA_023658055.1 of Thaleichthys pacificus. Classification (NCBI taxonomy): domain Eukaryota; kingdom Metazoa; phylum Chordata; class Actinopteri; order Osmeriformes; family Osmeridae; genus Thaleichthys; species Thaleichthys pacificus. Next base: position 13,876,051 of record CM042855.1, on the reverse strand, counting down.
AGGAGGGGAACACCTGTTAGGAATAAGATGTGACGCCAGTAACACTTCAACAGTTCAAACGCAGTTCAAAAGCACACATACAGGAGAGTCAGGTGGCTGAGCGGTTAGGGAGTCGGGCTAGTAATCTGAAGGTTCGATTCCCACCTGTGCCAAATGACATTGTGTCCTTGGGCAAGGCACTTCACCCTACTTGCCTCAGGGGGAATGTCCCTGTACTTACTGTAAGTCGCTCTGGATAAGAGCGTCTGACAAATGACTAAATGTAAATGTAAACAGAACACACAGTCATGCTTTCAACGTGGCTCAGAGTGAGCTGAAAGGACTGACTGACTGGTCTCTCTGGCTGGTCTCTCTGGCTGGTTCATCTACTCCCTCCCTCTCTCCCCCCCCCCCCCCCGTTTGTCAATCATTGGTCCGTGCTCCACCAACTGTTAAACTGTCCCCTTCTCCTGTGTCACCTCCATGTCAGGTCGCAGGCACGGTCACTCCCACACACGCACACACACCGAGGACAGGTGGGTGACACTGAGGTGTCAAGTCATTCTGCAGGCACAAGACAGCTCAGCCATCTTCAGATATGTTAGTGTCTGAACTGAAGGCTTGTTTCTTTGTGGTAGTTACATAGTCTACACTAATTAGGTCAAGGAACATTTGATTTAAATCCAATCTTGTGGTTGGATGGCAAAGTGTGCCAAAGTCAGAAGCCAGATTAGCTGGTAAATTCTGAGCATTTCAGGGGCACTGATGCGCTATAACACGCCTGCAAACCGAACCGCAGTCAACAAGGCCGGCCGGCGTTCTGCTTTGTCTTTAGGAGTAAACATGGACACATTAATCAGTGTGGGCAGATGGTCCTCACAGTCCAGTCATCAGAGTAGGAATCCTGCTAAAGGCCCCATGGCCACAAAAAATGCATCCATGCGCAAGAAAATCTTGATCTGGTAGTTAGTACTAATTCCCAGTTTTACCATCAGATAAAACCACTAAATTGGTTCATCGTAGTTTATTTTTTTAATTAGTAGTCAGGTGTGGAAAAACGAATGTCCTTAATCATAACCGCTGACCATGATCTAGGTATCTACATATTGAGTGAAATTATTTCACTTTGTTTTGGCTGACTGGTTGAGGTGCAGGCTAGACACTGGAAAGAAAACACCGGGCCCCAGCTTCGTCCTCGGACTGAATTGGTGAGCGAGCTGACTGTCTGCCAAAGGTGCTAACATTAGCTTACTAGCTCGTGTACACCACCGATTCATGAACATTATTTAGTTGTTAGTCACACAGCGAGCGATAGCAAGATAACAGAAGGTTATCAGTTTGCTGAGAAGTTGTGCTTCCTTTAATATGACTCGTTATGTAACGTAAACACTGACCGTTAGCCCCGATGAAGCTGTGTTTGTTGTCGCCTCTCCTCCGCTCACCTCGATTCCCGGACTGGCCAAACCTATGACGCTGACCGCCCGTACTGTACCCTGGAGCCAGTCCCGAGCCCAAATGGCTTTCTCCGGTTCGGCTCCAGCGCTGGACCTTCCATCGTTAAGGAGTAAAATAAGACGCTTCCCAATCAACTCGAGCGAGTCTCCCATTATTTCACCAGCTAGCTCGCTAACGTTCGCTAGCCAACATGAAAGAGCAACTTCCTTGCTCGGGAACTCTAATGCTAGTAGCTGCAAGACAGCTGGTCAGTTTATCGAGCCCAAATTGTAAGCAGAACCTCTGGTACCGCAACTTTGCTCCGTGCACCGGAGCCCCTAGTGTAGTAGGGCGCTTAGCGGCGGACGTAGTCACGCCAGAAACACAGCGAAGCCGAAGTGTTATTGTCCTTCTTACAACTGTCCCGCTTTATCCGCCATTGAGCTGTGTAACAATCAAACGCACTCCTCGTAGCAACACTGCGGAGAGAAGCCTAGGAAACGAAAAAGCGACCTCTACCGGCGTTTACGACATAGCAGTAAAATCAAATTTTCAAGAAGTCTTGAGCTGTAGGTCTCATTATGGAACAGAAGGGTGCGCCAGCTGACTAACTTCAGCCATAAAGAAATGTAAAATATTTAAATTTAGAACCCGTTTTATGGCCATCTGATTTATTGAGAATGTTTTCAGTTGAGAAAATAGACTACCTTTTTTTGTTCCAACACCGTGAGAAACTTTCTGCTTCGAACCGTGTTTGACACCTTTCTGGGTTGAGTGATGGGTACAGCTGAATGGTAGAGCGTTTGACTACAAATCAAGAGATTGCAGGTTAAAATAACCTAATACGTCGCTTTAGAAATGTGTCTGCAAGCTAATTTAATACTTACGGTTACATGGGTTCTGTAGTTTCCTGACGTTCTGCAGGAAGGACTATGCTAAGACACTAAGTAATCATCCCACCCTCTGCGAAATGCAGAGCATCACATTATTTATTATCATACACAGGCCATCTTGATTGTATTTCAGTCAGTGTGAAATCGAGTGTCATTTTCACACCGTGACATTTATACCACGGCTTCTGTTTATAGGCTGGACAGATAAAGACGTATCTTAAATGTTGAAATTAAACTCTGGCACACGAGACAGAAGATAAGTTGATGTCATCGAGGATGGCGCGTGACCACAGACTTAACCCAAGTCTGCACTTCTTACTCATTTAGACAGTACCTTTAGCGTATCATCAACCTCACAGTACTCTGGCACCAAACGCAGCAAAACAACACAACATGTTTCTATTTAAAGAAAAACATCTCCATATTTTATTTCATGAGTTAACACAAGATAAGATACAACATACATCATTATATACAAAACATTTCAATGACATGTCCTACAAATCAAAAGAGATAAACATCCCCTCCCCCATATGTATCACTTTTTCTATAAAACTCTGCTTCTCGTTTTAGTTTGGCTGGAGTCTCCTAGCAGACAGCCTTTGGTGGTGTGTCTTGTGAAAGGATAGGCCTATTTATACAGCTGGCTATGGAGTTATTTTGAAAGACGAGCATTCACAGAGCATCATGTAGGTTACCCTGTCAATGAATGCCTCAGTGCCTGCAAAGCATGTCTGTGTAAGGGCGGTGTGTAAGTGTACGTGTGTGTGTGTGGGTGTGTGTGACTACATGCTTGTCTGTGTGTCCATGTTCAGTGTACATAGATCCATAAGTAGGTGACCTTGACAAGAGCCGACCCCTGGCACTCAACATACACACACGTAAAGGCATGCAGTCACACACACACACACACACGGCCCATGTCCGCAGTGCACAGTCCAGGGCTGGGGGTCTTCTGAGTCCAGCAAGAGCACACGTCCCAGTGTCAGGGTGGCAGTTGGAGTTCTGGAAGAGGGGGGGGGGGGGCAGGCGGAGGAGCAGGGGAGGAATGGAGGGATGAAGAGGGAGGAGAGGGAGACAGGGGAGGGAGGAGGGGAACGTCTGAGGGGGGTCACTGCTGCTTGGCACAGGTGTGCAGCGTGCACTCCTCCTGTTCCTCCATCTCCGGGCAGGGGGTGCCGGCGTTGGCGGGCCGCAACAGGATGTAGCGCGTGCGGTGGCGGAGCCCTCCCCTGGAGCAGGGGCCCAGACACAGGCCCCAGGACGACCACAGAGACACCTCACAGTCCAGGGGGGTCTCTGGAGAGGAGGGGGGAGAGGGGAGGGTCAGAGAGAGAGGAAGGAGAGAGGCATGGAAGGACAGAGATAGGGGGAGAGAGAGAGAGAGACAGAGAGAGAGAGAGAGAGAATGGGAGTACTGTGTGTGTGTGTGTGTGCGTTATTACCTGAAAAGCGCTGAGGGCTGATGGAGTTTGGTAAAATGTGATTGGACAAAGGAGTTTGACGGCCAGACGAGCGGACCTGTCGGGTGATTCGTACGGAAGCTATGGGCGGGAGCTCGGTCAGTCTGGGGTAGTAGAATGAGTTGGCGGGGTGGTTGGGCATCTGGGAGGTAATCTAGAGGAGAAACAAAAACAAAGATCAATAAACCTAGCAAGTTGAATGGTATTGCAATGTTGTGCATTGTATTATATCGCACATTACTGTTGTCAAAGCAGAAACGCTATTGGCTGATAATCGTGAGCAATGTGTGTGTGGCAGGAAGGGAACATTCCGGACTCTGTCGACGCGTCTGATTGGGTGAGAGAACATGTGGAGCAGTCCTTTACCCTGCCTGATAGAGGCCAGGCATGCCCAGCTAGCAGCGCAAGGCTGACCCCGATGAGCGCCGGGAATGCTAGCCTGCCAGGCCCCCTGCACTCCAGCCCTGTTCGGAGAACAGCCTTCACACACCGCAGAAACCTGAGCCGCCGGGTCACATACCTGGGGTGCGCTTGACGAAGTATGCCCAGTACAACCAAAACAATGAAACGCTCCCAGATGTGCTAATTGTGATATAAATCAAACGTACATTAATTACAGCCTTTTTCCAGTGAACTTTTTTCCCTCCATCACTGTGGTGTTTGGAACAAAAGCATTGTGGCACGGAGGGTGTGGGGGGGGCAGAGGCTTGGGGGGGGGGGGCATGGAAGGGGGGGGGTCACCTGGGTGATGTTCTCAGGGGGGCTGGTGGGAAAATTGGGGGATGAGAAAGTGAAGCCGCTGTCCGTTCCGGCGTCAAAGGGATGGAGGTCAAGGGTCACTTCCTGTTTCCACTGGCCGTCTTCACACAGGTTGAAGCTGTCCACTCCTACGAACCAATCAGGGCTGGGGATCACCTTCACCATCAGAGAGAGCTGAACAAGGAAGGGAGGGAAAGAGAGAGATGTGAGATATAATGTGAATGAAAGAGACCATGAGAGAGACCACATCATGCAGTTTCAGAAGAGCACCGTCTGTTGAGAATACAGACCGAAGACTTTCTCACACACACACACACACACACACACACACACACACACACACACACACACACACACACACACACACACACACACACACACACACACACACACACTGTGGCTTTAGAAGCCTTGGCTGTGTAATAGCCGACACTCAAAATGCAATGAAGTGTGTCTGCGTGAGTGTGTGTTTGTGTGTGTGTTTCCTGTGTGGGGGCTGTACACCGATGTGATGGATGTTTCTTGAGAGCTGATGACCTCATACAGGAAGCACCCAGGGGTCACAGTACACTGGGGTGGTGTATGCCAAGAAAATATCAGTAATGCTGCTCTACTACTGGTCTCTGGACTTGGTTGAGCAGAGGCTTGGGCAGAGGCTGGGGCAGAGGCTGGGGCAGAGGCTGGGGCAGAGGCTGGGCCAGAGGCTTGGGCAGAGGCTGGGGCAGAGGCTGGGGCAGAGGCTGGGCCTCACATCCCAGCCCTGAGGTTTATCTCCTCTCCTCCTTCCATTTGAGTCTCCACCTTTGATGTTCCCAGAACCTCCGTCCTGCTCTTTCTTCTCTCATCCCTCTCTCTCCTCCTCCTGCTCTTCCTTCTCTCATCCCTCCCTCTTCTCCTCCTGCTCTTCCTTCTGTCATTCCTCTCTCTCCTC
>CM042855.1:13795592-13865592 GCA_023658055.1 Thaleichthys pacificus | reverse complement strand
GTGACAGCTCTCTTGGTTAGCAATTCATTCAAACCAACACACACACGCAGGCATTGCACCTCCACAGGCGCACACAGATACACATGCACAGCAGTAATGCAAGACACACACACACACACAAACACAGAGCAAGAGAGCAACTGTGGCAGAGTGCGTCTTACCTGGTCTCAGAATAACTCTACAACTGCCAAGTTAGACTCTCCTCTACTCTTCTCTTCTCCACCTTTCGTTTCCTTCTTGATTCTTCTTTCTCTTAGCCTCGGTCACAGGTTGTATTCCTCTCTCTCTCTCTTACCTTTTCTCTGCAGCTGCAGTAAGAGAAGAGGACCAGACTGTCTTATCTCTGTTCTCACTCTCCACATCTCCCTCATAATCCCTAATATTACCCTCCTCTACCCGCTCTCTCTCTCCCTCTCTCTGGTTTTCCCTCCCCCTCTCCTTCTCATCTCCCCCCACCTCTCCTTGTAGGGAGCAAGCACAGCCCCTTTCCCCCCCCCCCTCTCTCTCTACCTCTCCCTTTCTCTCCCTCTCTCTCTCTCTCCCTCAGTTGCAGTGTAAACTCAGTAACCCTTGCTTATATTGCAGTTAACTAGTTTCATTGGGCTCATTCTGCTTGTGTTTCTATATCGCCTGTGCTGCGGGACTGTTTAAACCAGCCGGTCAGTCTGAACCAGTCTACCAGTAATGGTTCTGCTCTCAGGCTGCACATGTGGAGAGATTCACTCTCTCGCTGGTCGACCCTGCTTAGGTGAGAGGAGTGTGTGTGTGTGTGTGTTCCCCACAGCTGCTTCACACATGGACTACTAGCAGGGAGGTATCTAGTTCCACACTGATCGATGTGTCTTAGCTCACCATGAATAGATCTGTACGTGTGTGTGTGTGTGCATGTGCATGTGTGTGTGTTCCTCTCTGTCGTCTGATGATGACTGTCCCAAATTGTTTCGGAGATCTCTAGTAAAACCCAGCAGTGACGCATTCACTGGAGCCTGCTGACCCCCCCCCCCCCCCCACACACACACACAAGATTAAAAAGAAGTGTTGCTCTGGACCTTATCCAATAGATGTGTCATCTAAATACCTCCGCAAAGCCTCTGGCTATACTGTAGTCTGTGTGTGTGTGTGTGTGTGTGTGGGTGTGTGTGTGGGTGCGTGCGTGTCTGAGAGGCGGGGGTGTAGGGTCAATGTTAGGTTACACAGCCAGAGTTGATCCCATGGCTCAGACACCCCAGAGAGGGTCACACTGCCCCTGAGAGCCAGACAGACATCCCTCCCCTCCCGTCTCCCAGGCTCACTGTTATCTCTCCGTCTCCTAACGCTCCTTTCAAGCGGCCTTCTCCGTCTCCCTCCTCTCTCCCACAGTGGCAGCAGTAGGTGGAGGGGGAAACACACATCTCTACCAAAGATTCATGACAGATGGACCTTCTCCTGGACACACACACACACCAGTCCACTCACTCACACACACACACACACACACACACTTATCGGAATATGGCGTCACCCCTGGCCTGTTCTCCTTATTCATCTGTGAGTGCGCACATCCCCAACACAACTGGGCGCGCGCACACACACACTCTCACACACACACACACACCCACACTCACAACCAGGCACCACTCATGATGAAATACCAATCCCATGTGCCAAGTCCACCCAGGCAGAGAGAGAAGGAGAGGGACAGAGGGAGGAAAGAGATGCAAAGGAAGAGTGTGAAGGAGTGTGAGAGACAGTGGGGACCGAGAGAGATGGAAGGAAGAGAGACGGAGGAGAAGAGAAAACCCTGGACAACCAAAGCTGGAGCTTGTTTTTGTTTTTTCAATCACCGACACGCAGTCGAGGGTGGCAGGGGGGTCTGGTCTGCACCGGGGGGGGGGGGGGGGGGGGCGTAGAGAGGCAGAGCAGGGCAGGGGAAGGTAAGCTAGGGGAAGAGAGTAGGTTAGGAGGATAACAAAATAATCTTCCCCCTATAGCAGAAGGGAGGACTCTTCCCACCACCAAACAGAGGTGTGTTTCCTCGCTCCATCAGCCTGCTCATGATCACCCTCCTCCTCACTGAGACGTGACTGGATGCAGCCTCTCTCCCAGGCCAACACTGGGACTAATATTTACAGGAGGACGACACCAGCGGTAAATATTTGTCCCCCAACCTTTAGGTTGCTACGGCCTTTCTTGTAGTGAGGGACAGTGGAGGTAGTCTACACTCCTACAACCTTCTGATGCCATGGTTACTGGCAACAGCACTTCCTGTTTTTGGTAAACACCACAGCAGGCCAGTGTAGCGCTGAGGTAAAGTATTTTAACTTTTTGTTCCATTGTCTGGTAGTTTTCAGGGGGAGTGAATAATAAAAACAATCTTTGTAAGATAGTCAATATGTCCAGTAAGGTGGTGCAGGCCTCAGTTATTTCAAAAAGCCGTCCCACTCCACCTGAGACCTGTGTCCAAGCGCTATTGGATTTCTAGGTCTGTGAGTACATTAAAGCACTGTTGTTAGCTTCTTAGCTGTCTGTTTGATGATTTCTGTATGGCACACGATGAATTACGGCAAGGACGGGCGAAACATCTGTCTCTGAACACGCTGGTGTGTTGTGTCCTGTCAGACCTGCTTGGTAAACACAGCAGCCGTCTGTCTCTGAACACGCTGGTGTGTTGTGTCCTGTCAGACCTGCTTGGTAAACACAGCAGCCGTCTGTCTCTGAACACGCTGGTGTGTTGTGTCCTGTCAGACCTGCTTGGTAAACACAGCAGCCGTGGGCAGCGCAAGGCCTGGAGCCCACAACCTTCTGCTCTTTAACTTGGGCGTCTTGACCCAGCGTTTGGGAAACTGGCACCATAAAAGCTTTTACGGGTTGGCCAGTGATTCTCTCGTATCCCCCAGACCTCTTCCATGGCTCTGGGGACTCTTCCCTCCCCTCCTCTCCCTGCTCCTCTTCTCTTCCTCCCCCTTTCCTGGCTAAAACAAACAACCATCCAAGTAAATACCGGTGAAGAACAGCATGTGGTCTGACAGTGGGAATGTGTGTGTGTCTGACACAAAGTTGCACAACCGTGAGCGACACGGGGATCATAGATGTGTGAAATAGAACTGTTACAGTGCTGTTATCTCTCACACACAGACACACGCACGCACACACACACACACACGCACACAGACACACACACGCACACACACACAGACACACACACCGGCAGTTATGTAAGCCGCTCTTTCTCTCATGTTAGAACACTCCCTAGCAGATGCAGGGTCCAGCAGGAGACGAGGCCAGCAGAGTCCTTCTACCAGTGACAAAGCCGTAACTGGAGCCCGACTGGGCTGGAGTCTAAACTAGGATCTAGGGCCAGCTGTAGTGACCATCAAAGCTCACAGTAATCTTATGTAACTGGATCTGCCATTTCCTACCGCAAGACTTCAGTCTCACCTGCCTGAAGTGAATCGAGATGGTCTTTCGACGGAGGATCATCATGGAGATGAAAACGGTCTCCATGGCGATCTCTCACAGGACTGGGGTTAAGATTAGAATTTGCAACAAGAGACTAACCGATCCAGCAGAATACGCTAACCGGAACATACAATCTGCATACAGTACGTGTTAGCGTCTGAGCCAGCTGTCTTTTAGCTAGCTACATACATGTGGTAGCAATCTTGGGGTTGGCAACTCCCTTCCATCTCCTCCTCTTCCCCATGGGTCTAAGACTGAACCCCCCACCTGGCCTGCCCCCTCATAAAGCATGTGTGTGTGAAGCTTCAGTGTGTGCGTGAAGCTTCAGTGTGTGTGTGTGTGTGTGTGTGTGAAGCTTCAGTGTGTGTGTGCGTGCGTGATGCTGCAGTGTGTGTGTGTGCGTGTGTGCATGATGCTGCAGAGTGTGTGTGTGTGCATGATGCTGCAGTGTGTGTGTGTGCATGATGCTGCAGTGTGTGTGTGTGTGTGTGTGTGTGCATGATGCTGCAGTGTGTGTGTGTGTGTGTGTGCATGATGCTGCAGTGTGTGTGTGTGTGTGTGCATGATGCTGCAGTGTGTGTGTGTGTGTGTGTGCATGATGCTGCAGTGTGTGTGTGTGTGTGTGCATGATGCTGCAGTGTGTGTGTGTGTGCATGATGCTGCAGTGTGTGTGTGTGTGTGTGTGCATGATGCTGCAGTGTGTGTGTGTGTGTGTGTGTGTGCATGATGCTGCAGAGTGTGTGTGTGTGTGTGTGCATGATGCTGCAGTGTGTGTGTGTGTGTGTGTGTGCATGATGCTGCAGTGTGTGTGTGTGTGCTCTACCTGGCACTGGATCACCCCTTGGCCCATATAAATCCAGTCAAACTCAGGTCATAAACAGGCCTTTCTGGTGCAGAGCTCCATAAAGCTGCTCCCAGCCCCAGGCTGCTCCTCACAGCAGGAGGCAAGCAGGCATCACACTGGGGCAGCGTGTACAGTACCACCGTCCTCAGCAGCTCTCTCTCACACACACCAGCTTCTCACCGTCTCAGCAAACCTTTCGCTCTCTCACACACATTTTCTCAATCTCAAAACAACATTGATAAACTGAAGGAGGGGAGGAGGGGGAAGGGGGGGGGGAGAGGAGGAGACAGGAAAGACAGCAAGGGTAATTTTTTCGGATTTTATTTAAAATACGGTGTGGAGTTTACCATCGGAAGTTACCATCACAAACATGATTGTTTCTAATAAAAAAGTAAACAAAACAGAAATAAAGCTTAAGAGCCTAGTTACAGGAGATTTTTTTCTTTTTAGGGGTTTTTGCAGTCTGGTGAAATTAAACTAGTAATCCACAACAAGTGAGTGAAAGACAAAAAAAAAAAGAACAAAAAAAAAGATAACTTGTTCACATGTTGTAAAAATACATTTCCCAATTTCAACCTTCCACACAGTCCATTTAAACATTCATTCGTTCATTCATCCGTTGTTAGATGGTTAGATGTCAGTGCCATAAGGGGAAACAACAAGAGAAAAGAGATGAAACCAGACAGAACTCACGGCGGAACAGAGCGACGGGCGGTTCTAGAACTCTGGAGGCTGTTCTACATTCTGAGGGTGGAACACCAGAAAGAACGAGAGAGAGAGAGAGAGGGAGGGAGAGACTGCAGGAGGATATGTGTGCATTGGAACCCTGAGAGAGAAAAGTGACCAGTTCTGTCCATTGTTTACCGTTCTTTGACAGACCACACCAGTGTCCACCGAGGGGGCCCCAGGGAGGGCTTGAGGACCCTTCACCCCCAGGAGGGGGGGGGAGGAACATTCTCACACTCCAGAGTGAAATATCAGATGAGCCATCTTCTGCAGTCAGGCCTCAGCCAGGCTGCGTAGCTGGGTTCAGGGAGGGCCAGCCATCTAGTCCTTCACAGCAACGCCGTGGTTGGTTAGGTTCAGAAGAGTCAAGCAATCACAGAGAGATCAGACAGTCATACGTCTCTCTCTGTGTGATCTCTACAGCGCTGACGTCATCCCGCAAGAAGCAGCTCCAGAACCAGATGGCATGAGCCCTGCTGAGCTGTGATTGGCTGGCCGAGTGAGGGGGTCAAGCCCTGCCCTTGAACTGGGTGTGGTTCGTCTCCTAACATACCTTTGTTAAATACACAGATGAAATACCAAGGAGCGTCTGAGGTGCGTTTGGTTAAGCTTGCAAGGGCATGCACTTCAGGCACCATCACATTGGTGTCTGCGCTTGGGTAAACCGAATCAAGTGCACCTAAAAGTATCGGTTCTGGGTATGCAGCCTTCCACGCGCTATGGTCAACTGGGTTAAGGCAGTGAGCGTTTCCATGGCAACTCTACAGCTAGTTTACAGAGGGGAGTGGGGTTAAGGCAGAGAGGGGGAGGGATTAAGGTTGCTGGGGGAGGGGTTACGGTAGAGGGGGAGGGGTTAATGTTGCTGGGGGAGGGGTTACGGTAGAGGGGGAGGGGTTAATGTTGCTGGGGGAGGGGTTACGGTAGAGGGGGAGGGATTAATGTTGCTGGGGGAGGGGTTACGGTAGAGGGGGAGGGGTTAATGTTGCTGGGGGAGGGGTTACGGTAGAGGGGGAGGGGTTAGGAGGAGTGACTACTCCATGGCAGGGAGGGGAAGAAGAAAAATAAAGAGAACAAGTTTACAAAAGTTTCAAGAGGGGATAAAGGGGGGATTTTTTTTTCTTCTCTGAAATGTTTCAGTACAACATGTTGAACACAGAGCAACGATCGATACAGATGAAAACTCAAGCTGAATTAACGGTTTTCATGACAACACAATGTAGTGCACTGCTGAACTGAAGAAGAAAATTAAAACAAGACAGCGAGCCGAAATGATGCGGTCATCATCATCGCCAACGTCAGGTTAAAAGATCACTAGTATGAGACTCATCCACGCTGAAGGGATTCCTTTAGAAAATATATACTCATCACATGACCGGGAGTCCAAGGTTCGTGAACACGGACTCCCCCCATGTCACTCATAGACTCTTAGGAGAGGAACTGTACAGCACGCGGAACGGACCAATCACAACTTGGCAACTGGGGCAAGAGCACTGGGATAGGGGCAACCACAAGATGACACAATAAATCTTTTCGCCAATAGCATTTCTCCTGGCGGGATGGCCTGCCGTGCACACGGAGGGGGGAGGGGCCAGACACACCGCCGTCGTCCTCCCCCACCCTGGCCTGCAGCCTCACACACCCTGAGGTCAAAGGTCAGAGTTGAACCTCAGGCAAGCATTGTGCTCCTTATTCACAGAAGTATTACCTAGAGAGAGAGAGAGAGAGAGAGAGAGAACGAGAGAGAGAGAGAGAATGAGAGAGAGAGAACGAGAGAGCGAGGAGGAGAGAAAGGCGAGAGGTAGAAGGAGAGAGGGAGAGTACTTGTTCAGGAGCCTGAGGCTGGACTGTGGAGGAGAGACGGTAGAAAGATGACGTGAACTCGTCTGGTTTAAGGGGTGTTCCTTTCATCCTTGCTACAATTTACACAACCCCTTCTGCTCAGGACCAGCAGAGAAGTCTCTAGAAAGTCTGTACACAGAAGAAAAGGGTCTGAAAGTACATTCAATATCTGTTACTGAGGTACTAGAATGCTGTTCCTTTGACAATGGTGACGGCGGTTAAGAGTTAGGGATGACTCCTCTGGAAAGACTGAAAACAGCTGGGGGGGGTTTGGGGTGTCCCTACACACCCTCTTCAAAAGACTCACTTCCCCTGGTTTATTAAAGGGAATGCTGCCTGGATCCCTTCCTCTGAAAGGGACACCTGAATCCGTTAGCTTAACCAGGAGGTGGATCCATGCTGGTAGGGAAAGCTGGAGGGTCAGGGGGAGGGTCAGGGTCAGGGGGAGGTTCAGGGTCAGGGGTGACCGGTATGGTGGCAGGGGACATAAATCTACCCTTCTTCACCCAAGCCTTGTTCTCCTTGAGAGTCAGCAGTGTGTGTGTGTGTGTGTGTGTGCGACAGAGCACAAACACCACCCCGTGTTCCATCTCCATGGTGACACGGTTCACAGAGGTCGCAGACAAGCTGGACACAGGCGGAGTGTTCAGGTGGCTCCCCCTGCTGGTGAGACAGACACACCGCGCATCAAACTGCTTCTCCAAGCTCAACTCAATTCAGACTGTGTGTGTGTGTGTGTGTGTGTGCGGTCACATTTAGTGACTGAAAAGCAAGGCCCATGCACAGTCATTCAGTCATTTATATGAAATGCTCATCTGACTCTTCATCTGAGCCAATGGAAAAGGGCCAATAGGGAGGACACCTGTAGAATTCATCACCAAGAGGGGCGGAGTTAAAAACAGGTCTAAGTGACAGCCATTACAATGAGAGAGAACTCAACATCTTCAGGAGACTGAAGGCAGGCAGACAGACCGACAGACAGGCAGACAGAGCCCTGACAGCTGATAGGAACTCTCAGCTTTAACAGTGACATCAGAATGGTTTCCTAGACTAGACCAGAACAAAAGAGAGATTCCCCAACGAAAGCCAGATGCTAGTTTGCGAGATGTTAGTACCATAGAGATTTAAGGATCTCTCTATGGCTTGCTGTTTGTCTGTTACGTGTCTGTCTGTTGGGTGTCTGTCTGTCTGTCTGTTGGGTGTCTGTCTGTCTGTCTGTTGGGTGTCTGTCTGCCTGTCTGTGTGGTGAGAGGAGTGAAGAAAGCAGATAGCAGAGCAGTAACATCAGCCTGTATCCTGAAGAGACCTCCTGCCTCTCCCTGCCTCAGAGGCAGGGAGCCTCAGCACGGCCTCATCCAGAAAAGCGTTTCAAAACAAAACTAATAAACGAAAAAAAAAAAAAATATCTGAAAAACTAAAAGATTTCAAAAAGGGTCAGATCAACAACCACAACAGTTTTTCCCTCCTCAAAAACAAATAAGCAAAATGAAAAAAAAAATACCAATCCAATTATTGAATCCTTGAGAAGAGTGTTATTGCTGACGGTGTGAGGAAGTTGAGAGTCCTGGGGGGGGGGAGGGGGGGTCTGAAGGGGAGGGGGGGTCCAGAAGGCTGTGTGTGTGTGTGTGTGGTTCGGGGGGGGGTCAGGAGGCTCTGGACGGTTCGGACACTCCAGGGCTGGTACTGTGTTCTGAAGAACCAGGAAGTGGATGAAACCGGATCAAAGTGGGTCAAAGTGGATCAAACCGGTCTCCAGTATCATCTGGCTGAGGGGGGGAGGTGCTGGGAGGAGGGGGATGGAGAAGGGGGGGGGGTCCAGGGTGACGGAATGTGCAGGGGGGGGCTACTGGTCAGAGGCCATGTCTCTGTCGGACTCAGCCTTGCATGGTTGCCCTGGCGACGGGGCGTGAGGGGGGTGGGACACGGGGGCGATGCCGTGAGCCAGGGAGGCCGACACCAGCCCCTCCACCCCTGCACCTGCCCCTGGGAGACCCCCTGTAGCCACACCAATCAGACCTGCAGGAAACCTGGAGAGAGAGAGTGATGGAGTGATAGACAGAGCGATGGAGAGGGAGAGAGAGTGATGGAGAGAAGGAGCGGGTGAGACTGCAGGGTAAACCAGCCCTCACGTCTGACTTCCTGGATGTGGGCAGCAGCAGGACTCCTCACCTGTAGGTGGCGCCGTTGAGCTCTGGGTGGACAGTGGCAGCCTCCATGCTGGGCCACTGGGAGGCAGCCATCAGGTACTCCTTGTTCACACAGTTCTTCAGACTGTCTGGGATACGACCTGGGGGTAGTGAGGGGTGAGTGTGTGTGTGATAAGGAAGGGATGTGTGTGTGTGTTAGGGATGTGTGTGTGTGTGTTAGGGATGTGTGTGTGTGTTAGGGATATGTGTGTGTTACCTGTGATAGCTCTCCGGACTTCCCTGGCAGCCTCTTCTCTGGCCTCGATGGAGGCCTGCTCACTGTACCAGGAGGTGTGGGGGGTGCAGATCAGGTTAGGGGCGTCCTTCAGGGGGCCCGACGAGAAACTGGAAAAGGGGGGTGGGGGGGGGGGGGGGGGGATTGCAGAAGAGATGTGTGAGTGTGTGTGCCTGTGTATGGCATGCGTGAGTGTTGGTGTGTGTATGTGAGCATGTGTGTGTATGTGTGTGAGCATGTGTGACAGCAGAGGCATTGGGGTGTGTGTGTGTGTGCGCGCGTCTCACCTGAAGGGTTCTGTCTCGTGCACGTCCAGAGCGGCCCCTCGAATGCGGCCCTCCTTCAGGGCCTGGGCCAGGGCCTTCTCATCCACCAGCCCCCCTCGCGATGTGTTCACCAGGAACGCCCCCTGACGCATCTACACACACCAACACAACACGGGTCAGGGGGTGTGTGTGCGCGTCGGTTTTGATAGTGAAGTGGTAACGAGATGGGGTGTGTTTGTTTGTTTGACAGCAGAGGCATTGGGGTGTGTGTGTGTGTGGGTGTGTGTGTACCTGTTTGATGGTGAAGTCATTGATGAGGTGGTGGTTGTGTTCGTTGAGGCTGCAGTGCAGGGAGACACAGTCCGAGTGGATGAGCAGGTCCTGCAGGGTGGTCATCCTCTGCAGCCCCAGGGAGCGCTCCACGCCGTCGGGAAGGTACGGGTCGTAGAAGATCACCCCGAAGCCGAAGGCTTTAGCTCGCAGGGCTACGGCCTGGCCCACACGACCTGCAGGAGGACAGGGTCACCAGGGTCAGACAGCAGGGAGTGTGGATCAACCCCCCCCAGCGCCACGTCTAACCCTCCATCACCACACTGTCTTTATCTGTTTACCCTCTCCTTTCCTTCCTCCACCCCTCCCGTCCTCTCCTACATTTACATGTAGTCATTTATCAGACGCTCTTATCCAGAGCGACTTACAGTAAGTACAGGGACATTCCCCCCGTTGCCAATCGAATTGGCAACCTTCAGATTACTAGCCCGATTCCCTAACCGCTCAGCCACCTGACTCCCTCCAATATCTCCTCCCCTCCACCAGTCCCCCTGCTCACCCAGACCGATGATGCCCAGCGTCTCTCCTCGGATGCGGGCGGCGCCCCCGGCCACCTCCCTGATCTGCTCGACGGAGGAGGCCCGCGTGCCCTCCCTCAGGGCCTGGTGCATCCAGGTGACTCTGCGGTAAAGGTTCAGGATCAGGCACAGAGACGTGTCGGCCGTCTCCTCCACCGACGTGGCCGGAACGTTGCACACCGCGATGCCTGGAGGAAAACAAGGACAGGATAGAAGCTAGGTGTGGGGGGGAAAAAATCGATTCACATTTGAATTGCGATTCAGTCTGCTAGCGATTCAGATCTATTCACAAATGCATGTGAATAAAAAAATTTATGATGTTTTTGGGGAATATATATAAAAAAGAAAAAGAAAAAAATATTTTAAAATCGTGAATCGATTTTTAATCGAATTGTGACCCCAAGAATCGATTCGAATCATGAGGTACCAAAAGATTCCCACCCCTAATATAAGCTAAATCAAAATGAAAAATACCAATCCACTTATTGAATCCTTGAGAAGAGGAGGGGCGTAGGTTTTTAAGACACTTTTTGAAAACAGTAAATCTGTCCTGTCCTTCCCCACACACACTTATTACACAATCATATTTCATGGCTGGATCAGTTAAAAAAAGTTTTTAAAAAGCTGTCCCACCCACATTTGAAAACAAATTGATTTCTTTATTGCTGAGGGGGTTGGTAGTCAAGGGGGATGGGGGGGGGGGGGGGGGGGGAGTTATTAAAATCCTTCTGATATATAAATAATTCATTTATATATCTCATATCCCTGACAACGTGAAGTGAGAGAGAAAGCACCTCTGGGGTAACCATGCAGAGGCGGTAAACTGTGTGTGTGTGTGTGTGTGTCTCACCTAGCTCGGCGGCAGCTTTGATGTCCACGTTGTCGTAGCCACTGCCGATGCGTACGATGACACGCAGGCCCTTGAACTTGTCCAGGTCGTCTCTGGAGAGCGTGATGGTGTGGTACAGCAGAGCACCCACGGCCTCGTTCAGCACCTACACACACACAGGAAGGGTTAGTGAGAGGCATGCTGGGACATGTAGTCCTTCAGTACAGCTCTTGGGACAGAACGTCATTATAAAAACAGCTACACCAACAGAAACCTGTTCACGGCACACAACCATCAACAACATGCAACTGTGTCAAGACTGTGGTGTGTGTGTGTGTGTGTGTGCCCTCCGTCTACCTTCTCGTGGATCTCCTGGGTGGACTGGGCGTCACAGAAGGCCACAGTGGCCACGTCCTTGAGGATGGGCATCTCCACGGTGCAGTCACGCCCGTCCAGCAGGGCCACCAGGGGCCGGGGGTGCATGGGCCCGTTCAGGATGGGGGGGCGGATGCCTGGGGGGGCACAGGGTACACCTGTGAGCATGTGTGTGTGTGTGTGTTTGTTCTCTCTGGTCCAGGTGTTGACTTGAGGATTTGACAGCCTGGTCAAGTCTGTACGTTACATTTATGCATTTATCCAAAGCGACTTCCAAGAGAGAGTTTTACAAAAAGTGCATAGGTCACTGATCATAACAACGAGATAGCCCCAAACATTGCGGGTAGCCAAACATGATGCGTACATTGTGAAAACCAAATAAGTCCCAAAGGGAAGAACAATAAGACGCTACACGTGTTACTGCACACACACGCAGGCATGCGCGCAACGACGCATGGTAGAAAAACACACCAGCGCTGTGGTGTTTACCACCCCCACGGTTCACACCCGACCAGCCAAACATCTAGGGATAGCTTATTGCCCTCATGGGAACTGCAATTCCCATGAGCCTCTAAATTAAAATCCCTAGGGGGTACATGGGTAGTCATGGTTACATAACTAGGAAGTGTAAGAAAATACACGGCAGAAAGTCTATGGCCATGGGGGGCCCCACACCCCCCCCCCCTCCATCCCGGGGAAGTATCTGCACCAGGAGGTGTGGGGGTGGGGCGTGGGGGTGGGGCGCGGGGGTAGGGCGCTGGAGCGTGCCAGCGGGGGAGGGGGCAGTGGCTTCAAGCTGAGTTCTGACTAATGACCTGATTCTGCCTCTCTGGAGACGTGACCCTGGCCGTCTGGGGCCGGCGGTCATGATCAAAACCACCTACACGCAACGCCCACAACTTGGTAGTACCAGCGGTACAGCCTCTGACCGCAAATCAAGAGGTCGTAGGTTCAAATCCCCCCCGTACTGTAAGTTGTATTAGATAAAAGTAACATCATTGAATACATTGTACACACAAACCTGCCTCACCACACACACGACTAACACACACCAGAGCAACACAGACACTAGTGTCTCTCCTGTACACCCAGCATGACAGGTGTGTGTGGCCTGGTGGGTGTGCTGGGAGGGTAGGTTCACTCTCACTGGAACATTCACTAGGACATAGCAGGGGAGAGCACACACGCGCACACACACACTGTGTGTAATATAAGAATGTGGAGGAGGGAGAGGGGGGTATGATGGGACTGTTGTTGGCCGGGTGGAAGAAACATTTGGGAACACTTCCTGTTACGTCAAGGCATTTCCCAACACACACACTGCTGCACGAAGGCATTAAAATCAAGAATCTGCAGCCCACCACAATTCCAGAGAACATTCCATAATATTACTAAATACTAATACATTTTATACTGACAAAGGCCACCTTATAAAAAATGCACACACACACACAAACAGTCATTTGAGCGCAGAACAGTAGCTTACTCGAGGCCTACGGAACACAAGCATGGCCGTGCACACAATGCAATTCATTCAGCACTTCATTCATTCTCTCCTCCCTCCTCCGTCTCAATCCCTCCCTCCTCCTCCCTCTCTCTTTTCTCTTCCCCTGGCCGCGGTCGGAGGAGTGAGGGAGGGAGGGAGCAGGGGGGGAGGGGTGGCCGTGGGGATAATGCAGCAACGCCAGCTACTCCACCCAGACACACACACACACACACACACACGGTTGCTCAATTCCTTTAACAGCTACGAGGACACACAAGCGCGGAGCAGAAAAGAAACGACACACTAGTTAGCAGAGCACCACGCCCAAACTACACAACCCCCTTCTCTCTTCAGACACACGAGTCACACGCACACTGCAACACACAAACACACCGGGCCTAACCTTGCATTATGAAGTCTGTCAGCCTGTCTTCCTCTCTCTCTCTCTCTCTCTCTCCTCGCTCTCTCCCTCTATCGTTCTTTTCTCCCTGTCCCTCTCTCCCTCTCTCTGTGTCAGACTGCTCTTGGCTGGCTGGCTCCCAGCTGTCATCCACACCCAGCCCCTCCCCCACAGCCAGGCTCCAATCACAGGCAGCTCCATTGAGTGCTGGCCAACCAGCACTAACCTCATTAGCATAGCGGGGCTGGCGCTGGGGGGCGGTTAGCCTGTTGTTGTTTTTTAAAGAGACAGCTGGCCTGTTTCCCTGTAGCCACGGACACGACCCTTCACCCTGTCCGCTGCCTCACTCCTGTCTCCAGGGACCCTCCCAAGCTTCCCTCCATCTTAGCTTCATCAGCAGACCGACTACACTACTCCCTCATCGCGGGCTGACACACCAAGAACTCTCTAGAATCGTTACCGTTTATTTTTATCTTTACATGACTGAGGTGAAAACGGAAAACGGGGGAGCTTCCTCCGAAATTCTCTTTTTGAGTGGAAAGTGACGAGGCATATTTTTGGACGTAGACGCATCGATGTGCCGCGATGGTAACCTAGCGTTTCGAGTCGTCACCACACCCCTTCTGTGCTCTCTACCTTTCTGAGTCTGATAGCCAGACAGGAAGAGGAAGTCAGATAAGAGACGCTGTGAACACTGCGCTCCAAGAGTGTCAGTTCTGGTACCGCTGCTTCAGGCCACATCACTTATTACCCCCTGCATAGACACTGCACTTATCACATCACTTATTACCCCCTGCATAGACACTGCACTTATCACATCACTTATTACACCCTGCATAGACACTGCACTTATCACATCACCCCCTGCATAGACACTGCACTTATCACATCACTTATTACCCCCTGCATAGACACTGCACTTATCACATCACTTATTACACCCTGCATAGACACTGCACTTATCACATCACTTATTACCCCCTGCAGACACTGCACTTATCACATCAGTTATTACCCCCTGCATAGACACTGCACTTATCACATCACTTATTACCCCCTGCATAGACACTGCACTTATCACATCACTTATTACCCCCTGCATAGACACTGCACTTATCACATCACTTATTACACCCTGCATAGACACTGCACTTATCACATCACTTATTATCCCTTGCATAGACACTGCACTTATCACATCACTTATTACCCCTTGCATAGACACTGCACTTATCACATCACTTATTACCCCCTGCGCAGACACTGCACTTATCACATCACCCCCTGCATAGACACTGCACTTATCACATCACTTATTACACCCTGCAGACACTGCACTTATCACATCACTTATTACACCCTGCATAGACACTGCACTTATCACATCACTTATTACACCCTGCAGACACTGCACTTATCACATCACTTATTACACCCTGCATAGACACTGCACTTATCACATCACTTATTACACCCTGCATAGACACTGCACTTATCACATCACTTATTACCCCTTGCATACACTGCACTTATCACATCACTTATTACCCCCTGCATAGACACTGCACTTATCACATCACTTATTACCCCCTGCATAGACACTACACTTATCACAGTATTCACAACCATACATGGGCGTGTGTCACAATCCAGAACAATTCTAACAAATCAATAGCACGAAAAGCAGTCAGACATCTAGTAAATACATTTCCATCACCACTCAAATATTTGACAGTGTCACATCTATACCCATGGCTTCCCCCCCCCCTCCCCTCCGCATGGTAGGTTGTATGTCTGTCTGGCTTTAGGCGCATGTGAGTGTGTTTGTGTGTGTGTGTTTGTGTGAGTGTGTGTGTGTAAGAGAGTGTACGTACAGTGTACACAGCACAACAACAAGTCCTTTCCTCTTACCCTCACAGATGCGGTCCAATCTCTGCCGCTTCACTTTGTGCTTGTCCATCAGAGCCATAGACTGGCAGTCCAAACTCAGAACAGAGTAGACCAGAACCACACAGACCTGAACACTGGGAGCGCCTTCAATCCACACCAGAAGGACTAGCTAACACTGCCCAGACAACCTGCAAACACAAACAAAATAGTCACCATTTCATTTAACTACCCAAAGGTGAAACCAAGATCATTTACAAAATGTCTAAAGTAAAAGTAGGATTAGGCTCTCAAACTAAACGCAATTTTTGTTAGTATCTGAGTGGTCACCTATACATTACTCACCAGATCGACAATCCTGTCTGTGTATCTCTTTGCGTCTCAGGCAGACAAGTCAGATCAAACTGTAAACATAGAACACATGCTCATTACAAATACAGACTTCATTCTGAATACAAAAAGTATTATTGGTGTTATTCTGGTAAACTGCATGAAACGTTATCCTTTAAACCATACAAACTATTACACACAACCAACTGTAGGTATTCAGTAGATGGCTTGTAATTCCTACATTCATTTAGACTCCACAGCAAGTTGGCAAGCGCACGTTAGCTACAAAACTTCAGTAAAGAAACTTCTGAAAAGACTAGCTTGTTAGCTTGACGTAAACTTTAGCTAACGTCAATATTACTATAATGAGAGACAGGGAACACGCCTCTCACAATACAACTAAGTATACACAACTTATGTTCAGCAAGGTTCAGTAGCTAACTACACAGTATCCAGCTTGTATATCTGGTGTTAGCTTGTTACGCTAAGTTAAGCTAGTGATATAGCACGCTAAACCCTTACACCGGTCGCAGCCAGCTAGCTACCAATTGTAGCTAATGCTAGCATAGCTAGTGCTAGCCAACAACAGGCCACAATATTTTGAGGTGATCTCGAAAAGAAGATAGCTGGCTGCCTCACTTACTATTATACAATTAAAACTATCAATAACTATATGTAGCTATCAAACTATATTTTAGCGATGCAGGGTTTTTTTCTAATACAATAATGTGCGTCAATTCGAAAGCTAACGCGCTAGCTACTTTAGCATACTGCGTGTGAGAATCAAACGGGGCAGCCAATTGCGGCTCATTCGCTATCAGCGAGTGGCGCTACAATGTGAATATCTGAAATTCTGTATCCGCAGGGAAACGTGGATCGCCCCCACATATGCATGTTATGCAAGCAATATTTGCTACTCGTGTCTCAATCGTGGACGAAGCGGCGTATAATTTACCCTGAGAAGCGTCTTTCGGTTGGTTTGAGATAGTGTGCGTGCGTCGGTGGTCTTCCCTCTCTCCCGATCGCCATGGAATCTGAAAAAGAGGAAGTCGCCGGTTCATGGGGGGTCAGGCCGCGGTGCAGAGCAGAGGCAGCAGTGGACTGGAAGGAGCAGAAAAGACTACAGAGCGCCCTCACCTTCCACGGCGGAATGACAGTTGTACTACTGTCCTTGGGTCCGACACAGACCCATGACATGACTCTGTAATGGTCTGTGATGTTCTAATTAGCCAGACTCCTGTGGTCTTGAAAGTTTTGATCATAACCTATAACTAAACTAATGTGACAGTAAATATGTGTATAGTCCAGTTATTGTAACGCCATATAATGTATGTCTGTCCATTGAATTATCACAAGTTTGTGTGTACAGGGTATTAAATCTGTCTTTAATTTGACAAAACTTATTTCTGGTCTTTATCAGTAAAACTATTCTTAAATTCAACCAGCAGATGTCACTGCAACCAATGCGTTTATTTGATAACAGTTGTGAGTGAGGATTAAAGAGCCAACTTGTTGCCCATTTATAGGAATAAATGGCATTATCCCAATTATTATGGGGAAAAAAGACACAGGACCATGTTTTTTTTTTTTTTTTTTTTGAAAAAGTATTCTCTAATAAACTTTATTTTTACACAAATTGTGTAAGAGGAATTTTCCAATCTTGAAAACATACAGTAAAAATCTTCTCTCACAAGGCCTCTGAACGGCTACATCTTGCACTACTCATCTCACACATTCACTCACTCAGTCAACCAGCTGGCTCACACAGAGCCACTGTACAGTACATTATAACATTGTGCCCTAATTCAGGTATGACTGCAGCATCCTTACAGTAAATGTTAATCTATTCCAGTGCAGGTTATGGGAGGGCAATGACACAAGCAATCGGATCACAGAGAACCATAAAACTTTAACACCAGTAAACAGCAACTGATTTAACGTCATCTTAAGGCATGATCAATGTACAATTTTGATTCCATTCAGTGATGGATGGGACACTGATAAAGCCCATTCCTTCAAAACACACACAGGCACAGGATTAGGATGAGCAAGCACGCAAAGAATGGCTCTCCTTGCTGGCTAAGGAAACACACATGAGATCATTCCAGTTTCCCCTCAAGTTCAAGGTCTGTTTCTCAGAGTTTGGTTATAAAAATCTAAATTTGGTTATTGTGATTCTGGGAAAGCGGCTTCCCCTCCTTCCTCCACATTCATCCCAAACAACCTACATCAGCAGGTTTACAACAATAGTACACAAAAACCCATATCACTGGAAATACCAGTTATGAACCAGACGTCATGTCTACTAGTGTCTCTGAATGTTTTGGGTAACAGAATAAACTCATACATTTCTGAGTTTATAAACTCAATAAACATTGAAAAGGTGAATTATGGTTAGGATGTGGCTGTAGCTTATTGTTGACATGACAGGCTGTGAGGACAGCCCCCGAC
Source organism: Thaleichthys pacificus (assembly GCA_023658055.1). Classification (NCBI taxonomy): domain Eukaryota; kingdom Metazoa; phylum Chordata; class Actinopteri; order Osmeriformes; family Osmeridae; genus Thaleichthys; species Thaleichthys pacificus. Next base: position 13,847,452 of record CM042855.1, on the reverse strand, counting down.
AGACAGACAGGCTGTGAGGACAGCCCCCGACAGACAGACAGGCTGTGAGGACAGCCCCCGACAGACAGACAGGCTGTGAGGACAGCGCCAGACAGACAGACAGGCTGTGAGGACAGCGCCAGACAGACAGACAGGCTGTGAGGACAGCCCCCGACAGACAGACAGGCTGTGAGGACAGCCCCAGACAGACAGGCTGTGAGGACAGCGCCACACAGACAGACAGACAGGTTGTGATGTGAACAGCCCCAGACAGACAGACAGGTTGTGATGTGAACAGCCCCAGACAGACAGACAGGTTGTGATGTGAACAGCCCCAGACAGACAGACAGGTTGTGATGTGAACAGCCCCAGACAGACAGACAGGTTGTGATGTGAACAGCCCCAGACAGACAGACAGACAGGTTGTGATGTGAACAGCCCCAGACAGACAGACAGACAGGTTGTGATGTGAACAGCCCCAGACAGACAGGTTGTGATGTGAACAGCCCCAGACAGACAGACAGGTTGTGATGTGAACAGCCCCAGACAGACAGACAGGTTGTGATGTGAACAGCCCCAGACAGACAGACAGACAGAGATGTGAACAGCCCCAGACAGACAGACAGGCTGTGAGGACAGCCCCAGACAGACAGGCTGTGATGTGAACAGCCCTAGACAGACAGACAGACAGGTTGTGATGTGAACAGCCCCAGACAGACAGAGATGTGAACAGCCCCAGACAGACAGAAAGCTGTGGGTGAGGGATGCAGCCAGTCTCACTAGACGCACCCGTTAGGACCTCCCATCAGTTCTCCTCTATCAGCTCCAAGTCTAATTCTGTGCAGTCTCTCTCGAAAACATTCTGAACTCCTTCCTCTGCCACTCCAACACAACCCTTATCTTCCTCCTCATCTTCCTCCTCCTCGCTCTCGCTGACTGGCCCGATGCTGGTCCGGCCGAGGGACTCTGCAGGGAAGAAGGCTGCTTTCAGGTCCCCCTGAGCGGGCATGACACCCAGGGAAGGGCCCCCTCCACTGGCGATCTGGAGGAAAGCAGATACAAATGTCAAAAAGAAGGCACCGCCAAATTACAAACAAAAGTCACTTCATAATGTTTCCTAATCCTGCTCCGGCCTGCTGTCTCAGTGGAGAGACTCCAGGACTCGGAGGCTGTATTCCACTCCCTCACAGAGAACAAAGTACCCCTGGCATTTCCACACAGACGTTTCATTGAAATGAAACGGGTCTGAGCAAATCATATGCAAATCCTTCCACCATCTTACCGCCAGAGAGCTCCAGCGGTGGACTAGCCTAGTACACACCCTCCCTCACACTGACCCCATCTCTCCCTCACACAGTCCCACACCCTACATCAGGCCATAAAACCCTAGCAGACCAAAGAGGAAGCAACCACAAAAATAAAAGAGTGGAGACATTACTGGCTGGACCAGGAAGTCAGTCAAAAGCCCCCCCCCCCCCTACTACTAATTTTGAATAGCCTAGTTCAGTTCCGATGGATGGTCTGGTCACAGTCACCTACAGGAGGGGGAGGAGGTGCTGGGGCACAGCCAAGCATCAGTGTCTGGTACACACATGCATGCAGGGGTTCGCCCGAAGACACACGCTGGGTCGGGGAGAGCAGGGCACACAGGAAGCCTAAACCAACACATCACCCAGGACAGAACCCAAACGCACCCAGCCTGGCCTGGTCTGGCGCTGCCCAGAAGAGCCAGGAATGTGGGGGACAGTGGTTTCCCAGAGGGAAGAGAGCCAGAGGCCCACTTCTCCTCACTAATAATCCCAACATAAACACGCCATCTGTGGGGGAAGGCTGGAGAGGAGGGGTGTAGCGGAGGCCAGTGGGGCCACAGGGGGAGTAGGTCTCCTGGTCCTCTTTAAAACAGGAAACTAGGTAGAACATTGTGAGCCTGGGGTCCCTGCAGACTAGTAGATCATGCTTCGCAAGGGACAGCCAAGTCCGGAAGAAGACTGCAACCCCAGAGGACCTGCTGGCTACAGCCCTGCTCACCTGGGTCATCTTGCTGAAGTCCAGGCCCGGTCTGGAGCAGGGCAAGGTGTCAGAGTCGTGGCGTCTCTTCAGCCGGGGCTTCTTCATGTCGCAGGGCTGGGAGTGGCAGCGAGGGAGGGCGGGGTGGGGCTTTCGCCTGGAGGAGGCCGGGGTGCTGCAGGCTGAGGAGGGCCAGGGGGCGTGGGGGTCCCGGCCAGGGCCAGGGCAGTGAGGGGTGAGAGGAGGAGGAGCAGGGGAGGCCTGGGGGGGCAGGTGAATGTGCATGGGGGAGAGGGAGAACCGGCGCTGCAGGAGGGGCCGAGAGGAGGAGCCAGGCGGGGCCGGGGAGGAGGAGGAGGAGGAGGGGGTGGGGAAGAAGGAGGCGCAGCCCCCACGAAGCCCGTCCCAGGGGTCCCAGGGGTCCAAAGGGAAGGCCCAGGGCAGGGGGGAGTCGGAGGATAGGGCGAGGCTGAAGAAGGTGGGGCTGGAGGAGGTGACGGAGGAGGAGGTGACGGACGAGGAGGTGACGGAGGAAGAGGGGCCTCGCAGGGGAGCGGAGCCCGCCCGGCCACCCAGGACGCTGGCTCCTCCTCCGCTGTGACAGCGGCGTTTGACGGGGGTCCAGATCCTGGAGGCGCTGGGGCGCCAGGGGGTGCGGCAGCGGGACAGGTCCTCGGGCACGGACAGGGAGCGGCAGTGTCGCTTTGGGGGAGGAGGGGGAGGGTAGCTCTGAGGGGCTAGGGGAGGGGAGCTCTGCAGACACAGTGCTGCCACAGAGAGGCTGGGGAGGGGGGGCCAGTAGAAGGGGTCTCTCCCAGGGACGGGGGGAGGCAGAGGATCAGATGTGGGGTCCTGCAGGTGCTGGGGCTTGGACCACCCACTCTCTGGGTGAACAAGAGGGCACAGAAAAAACCTGATATGAAGGCGCATAAAACAGGAAGTTGTGTATGACAGGGTTATGGATATGAAAGGGTTACCTGGAGTCAGCCCATATCCAGTCCAGGACATCTTCGGGCTGCTACCCACCTCAGGCAATGACTGAAACCCAGCAATGAACATGTGACTAACGGTTCAAGTGGTCAAACAGGCAACAGAGTTAGGCTATAAGGTTTCGCGAGACTTAGTGTGTGTGTGTGTCCTACTCACCACATTGAGAGACAAAGCCCTGCGATAACATGGTTCGTCTAAACTCTGCCTGCGGAGCTGGTCAGTGATGAGCGTCACCATGGCGACCAGCCGGATTCCAGAAAGGACGAGGACAGGGTGTGTGTGTGTGTGTGTGCGCGCTAGTCAGACTCCTGGCGAGGTTTGTGGCGTCCCCTCTGCACCTCAACCAGCCAGCCTGACCCTAGAGTCCTCACTTAAACTCAGCCTCCATGTTGGTCATCATCATCATCATCATCACCACCTCTCCTACAGGATTACAGACAGGAGAGAAAATTGAATGAGAAAAGGTGATGCTTTGGAGTTTTATTAAAAGACAAACGCTATAAAACTATAGAATGTGTAAAAACAACGCATTTCAACGAGGAGAGTTTGACCTGTGGACATCTCCTCCTTGGGTAATCATGAACACGCCTACCCTAGTGAAGACGTGTCACACTTGTGAAACTCAAAATTGCCAATCTCGGATCCTCTACAAAGTGTACTAAAACGTGGTACAGAGAGATACCAACACTAATCTTGCAATATCAGCTAAATTTGAAAATCGACTATGAAAAGCACTTCTGAAATATGGCTTTGGCCTAAAAGCTTTGACACGCCAAAGGAAGCAAAGATGAAGGGTAATCCCATGCGTTCTTTAGAATCATACTGAAACCAAACAGCCGGGCCCTTCCTGTGGGCTGAGATGAGGAGAGCTGAGGGGGGAGGGAGAGAGTGAGTAAGTGAGCACGGGAAAGAGGGGGAGGATGTGGGTGAAACGAAAGGGGGAGAGGGCCTGAGAGCACAAGGCATGCCTCCCCCACTCTGCAAGGGAGACAAAAGAGGGGAGAGAAAGTGGACTCCAGGGCTAAACTGAGGTAAAGTTCTGTGAAAAGAAACTCACAACACAGTTAGAGTAGAGCGCCATAAGGTATCAACAGGGGCTGGCTAGCTGGCTGTACAATAAAACAAATAGTTGCCTTGGTTCATTGACATACATTCCATTGACCACTAGATAATTTTAATGCAAATACCACAGAACCAGTCTGCTTAACAGCAGATGCAATAGTTAGCGAAACAAGACACACCCTGTGACACTTCCTTCTGGCTCAGATTCTTTATTCTCACACTCCTCACTTCAACCTTTGCACTGCTGCACGCTGTGGTTCTGCAACATACAGACGTTCACCAGGCTCAACATGAAACTAAAAGAAAAAAGCCTACCACATAAAATGTAGTTGATGAAACGCATCCAACCTTAGCTGCTCTCACATTAGAGTGTTGGATAACTCAACCACATAAGCACTGCCCACACGAGACTGAAGTAGCTCAACTGGCTTTGAGGCCAAGGCCTCAACTGATTGAGGTGTTTTATCCTCTAGCTGAGACAGCAGGCCTTTTTAGACGGGCTACGGTGAAAATTAAATGAAAGGATGAGTGTAATCTAGCTATGCTGACTTCTTAATAGATTGCATTGCATCTTTGGTGCTCAATCCACGATGATACCCAATGCAACAATAGCCATCTGGTCCTGGCTAACTTACACGAGCTTGCTTATAGTGTGGCTACTTCGGCTAGACGGTACCAGTAGTTACTAGTTAGCTCACGTTCTGTACCCGACACGACAGTGGTAGACTGTTAGCACCAGCTAGCCATCTGGCATGGCTAACTAGCTAATTTAGCGGTAACAGCAACAAGCAAGGGTCCAGACACCACGGAGTTTGTCTAGTACAATACAGTATTGTTACGTAGCTACTGTAGCGGTATAACGTTTCGATAGGCTGTCTTAAACTAGCCAACTTCACCTCACTACTGTAGCTAAAAAAGGATGGCTAAGTTTAGCAAGATAGCTTAATCGTTAATTGTATAGTGTCGGTAAATGTTATTGTCTTCATCTTAAATGGTTAATAAAACGTGTATAACGGCATGGTAATGGTTTAACAGAACAACATCAATGTGCATTACTACTGCTACTGCTAGACTGATTACCTGCTCTCCGTGTCTCCTTAGCAACCAAAAGCTGCACGGGGTAAAGATGGACCTTCCCATAATATATATACGTGGGAAGAAACCAATCGAGAGGGATGGTTACAACGTAAAAAGTATGTTTGTTGTTTAAGAAAACAACAACCCCAAACTATATGACACGCGTGTATTTTATTATTCAATAAAGAGGAAAATCAATCTATTGTTTGAAGAAAGATCGAAATCCACATTATACATTTCGTCTGCTATTGAGAGTTGTTAGTCCCTTCTTCATTCCAGATGGTATTTCCACGATGTTAAAGTAAAAACAAGTATTTAGCCTAGCTGTAAAATAGATTAAAATGCAATGTAGGCTACACTGTACGTGTAAAAAAAACTTTAACCTTTATCCAACCTCCACTTAACATTCATACACAAACGCATATTTATTTTCTTTAGAAAGCTGAGAGCAAACGGCAAGAACTGGGTATTGTAGTTTCAATGACTAAGATGACAGCCTCAGCTGAATTAGATCTGTACCATTAGGCTACAAACAAACTATATAGGCTAGTTACACGTCGGTAAATAAGATTCAAAAATAATAGCAGAGTACCAAAATGCACAGACAGCAAGATTAATTTATACTTTATGACTTTGCTTGTCATAAAAGCATCATTGACGCATGCGTAATCGATGTTACGGCGCATGATAAAGTTCAAGGATTTGCAGTGAATCAAACCTGTCTTTTCCCCCCGATTTTATTTTACTAATGTTATAGTGCCTTCTCAAAACCTGGAAAACGTTCGTGGCAGTATGGAGTTAGAGACTTTCCAGAAGAACCAGACCCTTGCAATGAGGAAGAAATTCATCGGGTATGTTGTAAGCTAATGATTACAATGATTGCATCGTTAAACCAAGTTTGGCCAAATAGAATCATGTCAGCGGTTTGTGCTTTTGTGTTTGTCTCCATGCAGCCAATCGTGTAGACTCTTTTATTCCGACGATCCTGTGAAAATAGTTAAAGCTCGAGGACAGTACCTATATGACGAGAATGACATGCAATACTTGGACTGTATCAGTAACGTTCAACACGGTAAGAGCTCCATGACAAGTAGCCAGGCTACTTCGGTACCGGTTTAAATTACTGTAACTTACTAATAGCCTAAGCCCTTTCAACCATAGACTGCATATCTATGCTCCCAACCCGTTGTCTGACTGATACAGTAGGCTTGTAACGTCGTAAACGCTGCAACAGCTAAAAAAATAAGTTGAATACAAAATAGCACTCAGCAATAACGTGATGTTGTGTAACAATGCCCTCTACTGTTGCCTACTGTTGTTGTTACCATACATCTACAGTGGGCCACTGTCACCCCAGTGTCACACAAGCGGCCGCTGCACAGATGGAGCAACTGAACGCAAATACACGGTTCCTGCACGACAACATAGTGCGGTACGCCAGCCGTCTCGCTGCCACTCTTCCCGAGAAACTGTGCGTCTTCTATTTCGTCAACTCAGGGTAGGCAATGATTGTCCCATGGACAGTTATAAATCTATAACATAGTCATTATAACACGAACAATTGTGTATATGACACGATTTTGGGGTGTATTTTTACTAACAGGTCGGAGGCCAATGACCTGGCCTTACGGTTGGCTCATCAGTATACCCAGCATGAAGACGTCATAGTGCTCGACCAGTACGTTGACTCGTTTAGATGCCACACCAGTCAAATAAAATCCCTCAGCTACATCACATTTTGTCTTCTCTCCCCTCTTCTCTCAGTGCCTACCATGGCCACCTGATGTCGCTCATTGACATCAGTCCATACAAGTTCCGGAAGCTGTCTGGACAGAAAGACTGGGTTCACGTGGTGTGTAAGATGCTCACACACACCAACATCTATAACACTGTTACAGCAGCTCTAATCAGACCATACAAACTGCTTACTCTAAAAACGTGTCATTCATCAAAGCACTGAAAATCCACTCACTTGGTTTGAACCAGCTACTGCTTCAAGTATCTATAACCTATCGAGTTAGCTTATTTTCAGTTGTGCTTTGTTGTGAGTCTGGCACGTGTCTCTCCAGGCCCCGTTGCCAGACACGTACAGGGGGCTATACAGAGAGGACCACCCCGACCCCGCCCAGGCCTACGCTGACACAGTCAAGGACTTGATCGACCAGGTCCACCTAAAAGGTCGCAAGGTGAGACTCAAAGCAGTGCGACAGCTTGAGCATAGGATATCATCGTGCAGTTGGGGAAGATTTTATAGCCATTTATAACAGCTGTAACTGTTCCACAGGTTTCTGCGTTCTTCGCTGAATCATTGCCCAGTGTCGGAGGCCAGATCATTCTCCCCTCAGGATACTCAACAAAAGTAGCAGAGTAGGTCTTTGTAAACACAGCACTACCTTTTCCTCTTCTGAGGACACGTCCGAAGAACACAGGAAAAGAGTCTTCCAACTTCCAGTCTATCCAACCCTGGGTGTGCCTGTAAATGTGTGACAGAGTGGGTTGGTGTGTTTCCTGCCCTTGTTTGTTAAGGCTCATCGATGTGTTTTTGATTGACCAATCAATTGTCATCTGTCTCACTCCACAGATACGTGCGTTCTGCGGGAGGGGTGTTCGTGGCGGACGAGGTGCAGACTGGCTTCGGACGTGTCGGGAGCCATTTCTGGGCCTTCCAGATGGAGGGCGGGGTCTTCTGCCCGGACATCGTCACCATGGGGAAGCCGATGGGCAACGGTCACCCCCTGGCCTGCGTGGTAACCACCGAGGAAATCGCTGCGGCGTTCACAGCTAACGGAGTCGAGTACTTCAATACGGTAACACTGCTACCATCACCAGAGGACCTCAACCAGAGCTGGGAATTAATCGTTTTCTATTTAACTTCTACGTTTATTGATTTACAACCGAAACCTTTTCCGAATTTTAATTTGACCAAACAGGCTGCACTCTACAGTCTTGCTGATGGTTGAGTACTAATCACAGATGTGGTGTTGAGTATTTGACTGTGTGTACAGTTTGGGGGAAACCCGGTCTCATGTGCCATCGGGCTGGCGGTTCTGGATGTAATCGAGAAGGAGGACCTAAGGGGAAACTCCACCCGTGTTGGAGGCCACCTGAAACAGCTGCTGGCGCAGCTGCAGACCAAGCACCTGTCCATTGGGGACGTTAGGTGAGGGCAAACAGGTGACCCCCATCTCGAATGGGATGACTACAGGCCTGAGCCTGATGGATGCCACATTTTGACGTTTCAATGGACACTTTTTGGCCACGTTTTTTAACGAATACAGGTATAGGGTCACATCCTCGCTTGTGTGTGTTATGTGTTGTGTTGTGTGTGTGTGTGTGTGTGTGGGCGGGCAGGGGTGTGGGTCTGTTTGTGGGTATGGAGCTGGTGACTGACCGAGACCAGCGGACCCCTGCTACAGAAGCCGCTGCACAGGTGGTCCAGAGGTGAGAGGTCATACTGCAACAGGTCACACGTGGACAATCTTTAAGTACTCAGCCAAACACCCCTCATCTGTTTCTAGCTAAGTTTCAACATCATGTGCATTTAAAATACTAAGTACTACTCATATCTTCTGAATCTGAAAGTTACTTTGATACGCAGTTGTGATCCATCCTTAATGTCGGTCACATTGTTACCATGGTGGGAGGATTGTAAACAGACAAGTCCTGAGGTCTCTCCTGTTCTGGGCCAGGCTGAAGCTGCAGAGGATCTGTGTGAGTACGGACGGGCCCTGGGACAACGTGGTGAAGTTCAAGCCCCCCATGTGCTTCAGCATGAAGGACGCAGAGCTGGTGGTTCACCACATCGATCTCATTCTCACAGGTACCAAAACATACGCAGTACATTCAACTGATAGATTAGCAACTACATGTAAAGACTGTTACATGCTATGATACATCGCCTTACTGACTTGCATGACTACAGACGAGCTGTAGAGTACAGTCTGAATGTGCATCAGTTGTTGTGGACCTGTGTGTGACTCCCAGCTGTACGTTATCTTCCAGACATGGAGACCAACGCAGACAAACTGGACAAGTGAGACATCTAAGGTTTGCAAAAAACCTGTAGAAAAATTTAATGGCATCAGTCATTAGACATTGTGAGTTGGTCACATTCATCAGGTTGAGAGGTAGAGAACGGGATGAAGGAGGGCGTCTCACAACACTCCTGAGACAAAGAGCTTCGTCACAGACGGCACCAAACACCATTTTAAAATGATTCCTAGCTAAAAAGTTAACATTCACATGACAGAACCAAAGTGAAATTCTCCAGACCATATCGCGATTGTCTTTCACAGCCATTGATCACCTAAATGGTGGATAAAGCCATATGCAATCACCAATATCTTGTATGTTCTAAGAGGAACTAAGAAATTAAGGCCACTGATGACATTTTGTCAACAAAAGGCAAGTTTGTCATACTGGAACACTGTGTACGTTTTATACCATGAATGATTACAAATAAACATGAAACGCATCCCCCCTGTTTCTCATGCGGCTGGTAGAGGACTGGAACTGGATAGGGCGCTACTGTGAGGGGTGAAAAGGGGAGACATCTGCTCAGTAGACCACAGCAAACACCTTATTGCATCCATTAGTGTCCGCCCTCAGCGACACGGTCACATGACAGACTTCACTGTGGGCAGGAAGAGCCATAGATGGGGGGTAGGGGGGGGGGGGGTGAGGGGAGACACTTACCAGAGGACAATGACTACATCCTGGAATCAGTCACCTCTAAACACACCCAGTGCTGTCGTTTTACCATCCACATATAGCAGGTTTCAATCAGCTAGTGGGGCGAGGATATGAACTCAACTGTCACCCATTCTGACCAGTTATCCTGCTGCCAGCGAAGACTTCTCTTTCTCCACTTCCCATAGGGGCATCAGCAGAGCATTTAACATTACCAATAAAGACAAGACAAGCAAGCCATTTAACAGTTAAAGCATTTAACATTAACCACATTAGCATTAGGTTTATAAATAATAACAAAAGGGTCCACGTGTAATATAAACCAAATGTTTATTTCTACCAATTTGCCCAAGACACTAGAGGAATGAGTATCCAGTCGTACATTAGCAGGCTTGCGCTCGGTCGTCGTAGTAACACTAGTAAAGCCACTTTAAAAACTACACAAGATGGGGAAAGAAAAAAAAAATCTCCTTAAAAGCCAAAAAACAATTGCGGGTTGTCCTTGTCTACTAGCCAACTGCAAACATTCACTAGACAAGCTTACAATGAAACCTTTTGATTCGTTTTTTTAAATCCCTCATCTTTCCTCACCCCACTCTGAAGCCATGCAACCTGTGTCTGAACACTCGCACTGGAACAAATAATCTAAGTCTAGAAACACCAAAGAAAAAAAAAAAATAAGAAAACTAAATTGTTTTATTTTATAAGCTTTGAAAGCTCTGCTCCTGCTTGTTGGTAATTCCAGTAGACATGTAAAATACAACCATACAATACATTAGATTCAAAAAGGTACCAAAAAGTACAGTAAAAATAACACTTCCATTGCTGGAAATGTAAATGGACACTAAACAATATAAAATAAAAAGTGGAAAAGTGACATTTGCTTCCCCAGTTCCTCACTTGATCTGTACAAATGGAGCATGAGTCCAAATTTCTGCCAACTCCAAAGGAAAAGCCAGACCCCGTGTTGGCTGTGGCTGGACCACGGGATCATCCTCCTATCTTACTTTAGACCTTGAGAGGGAAAACAATGGTGCTCACAGTTACTGAGAAAACACCAGTGGCAAATTTTTTTTTAGTAGTGAAGACAAGACACCATGACGTTTATGAGTTATGAGTTGGAACAAGGCCAGGAAACGAGACACACATGGAGGGTGACCATCCACAGGGACATGACGTCTAGCTGCCACACCTCGGGCCCCTACTGACCAGCCCTATCCACCACCACCTCAACCCTTATTGATCCAGTAGTGTAGTAGGGATGCATCTTAGATGGTCGGCACATGGAATGAATCCATCACTAATGACACCCCTACTCCCCGGCTCCCACCCCCCCTTAAAGCCCCCTAGAACGCACGTTTGAATGGGTTTAAGACTAGATGGAGAAATTTTGGAGTCAAAAAGGCACAAATGGTTACAGCTAGATTGTCATATCACCATAGATGATGCAAAAATGCATACCTGCACTACATGTGATCAGTATGGCTTGTAGCTACTCTGGTGGCCTCCACGTCTTGGAGTTTTTCCATAGCTTGTATTTCCCTGGTCTGGGAGGACAAGAGAAAAAGGGACTGAGTTCTTCTGAACCACAAAAGGACCAACAAAAGGTTCTTTTCAGTTTTTTTTTTTTTTTTTAAGGTTTTGTTTTGTTGTTTTTTGTTGACGTTTTTTTTTTTTTTTGGGCGGTTAACGCTTACTGTAGTCATAACCACCCCCGTAGCCGTAGTAACCAGCCGAGTAGTCGTAGTTGCTATAGCCACCGTATCCGCCGTAGCCCTGCTGTCCCCCGTAGCCGTAACCTTGGTTACCGTAGCCTTGGTTCCAGTAGTTGTTGTAACCTTGGTTCCAGTTCTGACCCTGACCTGAGGACGGTACAGGCAGCAGGGGTTAAAGGTTAATGTAATCTCGACGGATCACACCAGCAGCTTACCACGATCACTTTCAAACTAACAGATCTAAATATAAACCTGGAAGTATTTACAAGTCCTGTATCATCCATCTGGCAAAGTTCCAGCACAGACTGAGGGGGCGTGTCAGCAGGACATCTACACCACAGCCAGGCTGGTTATCGATGCATTACTTTGAATATCAAGGAATTGGGGTTTGTTATCATGTAATAAACTAATCCTAATCCCTACACCAGTAACCGGGTCAGGTTGGAATCTTGTCCAAACAGACGGTTAGACTGACATCTGTTTGAATAGCTTTGTGGACCACAGAAATAACTATCCTCCTTTAGTGTTCGTGCCCCTCAGCTCCCCCCTCAGGTTACAGCTTGGTGTTCCTCACCTCCTCGCCCTCGCCCTCCTCGTCCTCCTCCTCCACGACCACCAAACTGCTGCTGCTGGTACACCTCTTTGGGCTGGGCGATCTTGATCTCACACTGGAACAAGAACAACACGGGCTCACTGGACAGGAATATGTCGTTCATGCATCGTTGTCAGGTAACAGCCAAAGTGTCTCCTGTTACTTCATCACCCCTGAAGACAACCGGTCGCTACAGACAACCGGTCGCTACAGACGATGCTTTACAGCAGGACTTTCTGCTTCTGCTCCAAGGTCACCTGGACCACCCTTAGCCATGTCACACTGCATATTCTCAGCCCACGATAGCCCTCTGCTAAGAGTTGACCCCCTGGGGATAACTAAGCCCATTTTCACACACGCATTGTTAATCCAGGGTTAACCTAAAGCCCTGTGTTCAGCCAATTGTCAGGGGATGGCGAGCGAACCCGTCGCCGGAGCAGGACTAGGCTAAAGTCCGGGTTAGCCCACTGTGGAATGTGCCGGGATTGTGCCAGTGTTAGGCTTTTCACACTGCCCTTAGCCCCAGGCTAAGAAAGCTTTTACACTGGCACAGTCCTGGCACATTCCACAGTGGGCCAACCCATCTGGTGAGCCTTGTGGGCGGCTCACCTTCGATCCACTGACGTTGTGGAATTTCTTTTCGAGCACTTTCTTCACTGGACCCTCCTCCTTGTACGTGATGAAAACGAACCCCCTCCTCTTCTCCGTCTTTGGGTCCTGAGGTAGCTCAATGGTCTCGATCTGAAAGAGCGGGGGCAAAAACACACAACGGCCATTCAACGCCGCAGTCTTTCCCATTCCCTGCGTGAGAGTCTTCTCAAACACCGACACATCCACACGACCCCCCCCCCCCCCCGGCCCAGCATTCCGCATCAAATCACATTTTATTTATATAGCGCATTTCATACCAGGAGGCCACACAATGTACCTCTCCGAAGGTTCCAAAGTACTCCTGGATGACAGTCCTTGTCTGTGTCTGGGTTGAGGCCTCCTACGAAGATCTTCTTCACAGGCTCTTTCTTCATGGCCATGGCCTTCTTGGGGTCAATCTGTCTGCCGTCTAGTCTGTGCTCCTTCTGTTCCAGCACCTAGTGGAGGAAGGAGACACTCCACTCAGGAAAGACAACCCCACGGCAGTTCCTAGTGGTCACAGAGACCCACAGCCTCCCATTCTCAAGCAGAACATTGTGTACTATGGACACTTTTACATCCTGTGGTACACGCCACTAGTGTAGAATTGTCCACATGAGGTTAACAGCCAGTTCTGGCCATGCGTTGGCCAATGACTTGCACCAGAACATTGTGTACTATTGAAACTTTCCCATCTTAAGAGGCCTGCTCACCTTGTCTACGCTGACCGCTTCTTTGAAGAGGATGAACCCGAAGCCTCTTGACCTGCCCGTCTGCTGGTCCATCTTTATGGTGCAGTCTGTCACCTCACCGAATTTAGAGAAGTAGTCTTTGAGATCCTTCTTACTTGTGTCCCAGCTGAGACCACCGACAAACATTTTCCTGAAGAAAAATTTAAATAAAAAAGGGGATTAATTGATTAGACTGATCCTAAATGGGGGGAGGGGGCGTTCTGAAACACTGCACATCTGTTTTTATAGTCGCCTATCGGTGGACATGCAGAGGGCACCAACACTGATTATAACCATCGTTACATTTGCTTACAAGCTATGGCATTTCAAAATAATTATAGTCGAAAGGATTCCGCAACACCGCCCAATTAATCTCCCCTAGAATGATGTTAATCGTTAAGGGCGCTACATTTGCAGCCTGTCTAAAGTGCCCATCCCCCCTTCGCTTCGCACATGGCGCCAACACAAAGCCCGACTGAACAAAGAGAGCGGGCGACCCATTAGAGCTCTGCTGATCTGAACACCACCCATCGCTCTACTCACCCCGCATCTTCCTCGCCTTTGCTGGCGTTGATCTGTCCGCCTTCAGAGGCACCGTTCTGCGATTCTTCCCCCTCGAGTGTTTCCGTCGTCTCTGTCTCTGCCTCTGCCTCTGCCTCTTCCTCTACCCCGTCGTCTTCAACACCCTCGTCCGCACAAGCTTCGGGCACTGCCTCCTCTTCGCCTTCATTCACCGCCTCTTCGGTCTCTTCTTCCGTGGGCCCGGCTCCGTTAAAATCCTCTGCCTCTTCGCCTTCGTGTCCGTTTTCTGATGTTTCCATCAACTGTTGCTCGGTGTCAGACATTTTGTATTATGTTCCCTTTCTATCCTGAATAAAGCGAAATAACGTTACAAAAGGGCTACCATTATGTAACCCCCACTAGCAGTACATGCTTCGCCATTTATGCTATGCCGATGCATACATTTCCCCCCACCATTTTGGCAGGCAAGACAGTCTCCCATACATTCTCAGAAAGCCATGTTTTCGGTGTAGGAAGGGGCGTTGCGATCGTATAATGAAACAATGTTGTCAGAAAGTATCCCGTTCTCTGAGACCGAGAAACAATGTAACAAGCTTGTATCGCGCTCATAAACCAATGAACGTACCACTCAAATCATAGTTACGTAATGCAGAGGCCGCGCACGCTAATGCGTTTCGTTACAGAAACAGAAATGGCAAGCATTTGTCAAATACACATTAATGCAACCAGATATTATAATTATACTTACACAATAATTTAAACAATGAAAACAAGCGATATAGATGCAAAATAAGCCACAAATAGCTGCTTACTGATCACACAATCGGAGAAGGCTCTTCAAGATGGATTCTCCCATACAACGCCAACTCGTGGTTGGTTTTATAGTACCGGTACAAAAAAAAAGACCTTTCAGCTACTGAGCCCTTGATTTGATCCCAAAAACTGTCACTCATAGCCAGGACCAATTGTAGACACCCATTCATTTTTCACAACAAATGTAGACGCCCCTTACACATTGGAACTTTCAGTACCTTTTCTGCTTTTGGGTACATTCTTGGAGCAACGACTTGTAAAACTAAAACAACTTTAGCGCAACCTGTTAGGATCAGGAACTGGCCACATGTTGCATTGAAAATGTCATTAAATATATATACTTGACAGTGAATAAAAACTAATTTTATTTGCAGCAATAACATAAGATTTTGTAAACATTTGATCAAGTCAGAATATGTCAGTGTAAAAAACATAACCCTAACTGTGCACTAACATACTGTACAGAACACATAAATATGTGTAGTCAACCAACCCAGACTATTAAACTCTTATGTCATCATCATGTACACTACCATCTAATTTCCTTTTAAAACAATACATAGTAACCAGATCTGTGAAGACAGAGAGCAGTTCATTTTACCCCCTTGACCAATTAAAACCGAGATGTTGTCCCTCTCTCAGTGAGCTCTGCTGTCACTCTGCTCAGTCATTCACGTTCGGCTTATTTGGATTGTTCTTGATCAGCCAATCAGCGAGCCAGGTCTGGATGAGCAGAGGAGAAAAAAACAACAAACAAACAACAAAGACAGGATGCAAACAGGAGAGTCAGAGAGCGCTGCATGGGCTACCTATGATCCCTTATTCACAATGACCTTGCTCCTGATGAGTCCTGGTGCCCTGTGTTACGTGTCAGTGTCTATATTGTCTATAGTACAGCCTTCTGGGCGTCTGTCAGGGTGCTGGGCCTGCTGTGTGACTCACATAGGGGTCCGCAGGCTTCTGCTTGCAGAGCTCTGTCAGTCCACTCAGCAGTGTGGGGCTCACAAACCTGAACAGGTAGTCTTGAGCCGCTTCTGCCATGGGGATGGGCTCAATCACGGCTGGATACACACACGCGCACACACACACACACACACAGAGACAGGCACACCCCCACACACACATCACTACACAGAGACATGTCATACTAATACTTCAGTGAGTGTCATGTTCAAAGCATGGCTAGTGCGGACGAGAAGAGATTTTGTTCTCTTTTGTGTTTAGCTGTGTGTTTGAGAGAGAGAGCGAGATAGAGAGAGGCGTGTCGGTCTGTTTCACTCACACTTGGGGAACATGAACTTGATCTCGCTCTCTGCAGAGGAGAATGCTTCGCTGCCATGCAGTGCGTTCCGAAGGTCAGAGGTGCCATATTTGGCTCGCAGGCTGTGGGACACATCCAACACGGCTGTTACCAAAGCAGTCATTAAAAACAACAAGCTGCACATACAGGGCACATTGACCGGAGTTACAGTAAGCTACAGTAAACATGACTGTAGTTAAAATGTTACTGCTTGCTAACTCTTAATACTAGGCATCTATGTTGAGATGGACATTGCTACAGGATGTCATTCAGGAACCCTCTAATATGAAGTCTCTTAATTAAACACTAGCAGGCAGCATTCCTGCCTCAAACCATGGTCCTGTTACTGGTCCAGGGGTCAGGGTAGGCCCCCAACACCAAACTGACCATTCAGGATGCGTCTCCCTGGCCTTGGTGCTGTTGACGGGACCAATGAGAGCCTTCCAGTGAGCGATGGCCTGCTGCCGTGCCAGCGTCATGGCGATGATGGGGCCTGAGCTCATGAAGGCAGTCAGGCTGGGGAAGAACAACTTCCCATACTGCTCTGCATAGAAGTCACTGCACTGCTCTGGGGTCAGCTGCAGCTTGCGCTTCTGGACAGGATTAAGACGACACACAGACATATGCAGAACAATCAACGCAGAGGAAATGTTTGTTGTAGGGAACTGCAATATACGGACACAGCTGTGACATCTGCGCTAAGCCCCGACCAAGTGTACTGATGAACCGAAATCCATTGACCTATATATCCGCATCTACCCTCTGGCAGTCATTGCCACACATTCTGAAATTGAAACCCAAAGCTTGTAGTCTAAATTCAGTAGCTTGACAACTGACTTGACGACCAGCATTGAGCAGGATACTCAAACACCGTTTTCAGAAGACTAGGGTTAGGGGGGTTAGGGACCTGCTTGTCACTTTGACTACACAATCTGTTTACCAACATAACCTTAAGAAATGTGTCTCGACAGCTGCGCAACATGTGTAAAAAGAGACCAACCTGTAGGATGGAGAACCCAGACCTCAGAATGATGTCTTCTATCTCCTCGGCCTTATGTATGACGTCGGGCTTGATCAGGGCCAATGTTCTCTCCACGTATATACGTGGGGCTCGCATCGGAGGCTTCGGCGTTCCATCCATTTTCCCTAGGTCTAGTAGGACAGTTGTAGCTAGGCTATGCGCGCTGCCACCGAGTCGGTAGCCAGCAACAGAGTACGCAATTAATTTAAGGCAGATGTTAAAATAGCGCAAATCTAGCTACTGTACCGTAATCGAAATGCTACAGTAAGTCTTTAAACTTAATTAAACGTTACTGAACGAGAGCTAGCTAGACAACCTAGTGCTAGACATGAACACAACTTCAACATTTTAGCGAGATACTTGTTTAGACATTTAGACGTAAATAATTTGCATCAACACAGCGAGCTAATTTACAACGCCATAATAACTTCACGAAGAAAGCATTTACTCACTTAGTTCCTACTGTTTCTCAAACTGTCAAGCTACTTTATCATACAATGTTAACCGTTGCTAGGATACATATTGCGACGGGGAGCCGCGTGGGGCGATGACGTCCTGGCCATTTTAGATTCCTCTGTCCGTCCCCCAATATCCACCCCAGGTTTAAACATTTACATAACATGGTAGCAGTATTGGGACGCACCCCTGGATCTTGTGTACTCGCATACATAAGCAGTTAATCTCCGTCAAAATTCCAGAAGCCACTAAGGCAGATCTGAAGCAAATTACATTTAGCAGACGCTCTTATCCAGAGCATTAACATTAGTGTCTGGTACCATTCAATCCTCCCATTAAATGTACATTTCTGTTCACGCCATTTAAAGTCATAACAACGACAAAAACATTCCTTTAAAACTGTCTTTTTTTATTCATGTCTGAGAAAAGTTCTTATCGGGTTCCAATGGTGACCTGCCACACTCTGATCAGGTTGTCAGTGTAGCCAGCAAACAGGGTCTGTGAAAGAGAAAGATGATCAAACTGGTTAAACTTCATCCCAGTATTGAGTTTTCCAATTTCAATGTGGTCTTCCAAAAATATTTAAGGTTTACAGTACTCCATCTCCCCCTCATATTTGCAGGAGTGTCACCAGTGAACATCAGAGGTTTTAAGTGAATTGTTATAATCAACAGGGGAGACGGAGGAAGACAAAATGGACAAAAACTGACATGGGATTCTTCTACACTAGGATCAACATATGACGAATGAGACTTAAATTTCCCTTTGCATATTTTGCTTTAGGGTGTTCAGAAGTAGTAAGCGCCAGGTGTACCTGTCCATCAGCAGACCAGGCCAGAGAGAGAGAGACACAGAGAGAGAGAGAGAGAAAAGTAGTAAGTGCCAGGGCGTACCTGTCCATCAGCAGACCAGGCCAGAGAGGTGCACTGGGGGGGCTCGGCCTTGCTGTTGGAGCTGATCACTTCCTGTCTGAGCTCGTCCACGATGATCTTCCCCTCCAGATCCTGCAACCCGAGACACAAGATTCATGAAGTTCAGAGCAGCAACTACTTCTACGGTGTAGTCTCCAATAGCTATCTATGTTACAGTAACATCTGTTAATGTGATGTAACCGTAATTGAATACTGGTCTTGTTTAGGCAGTGAGGGCTCAGAAACAGCCTCTTTATCATCACAGAAATACAGCTGGCAAATGAAAGTTTCCATCACAGCCTCTCCCATTTCATCACATGAAAAACACACGGGCAACAGTGTGTGTGTGTGTCCATGTCTCACCCAGATCTTGATGCTAGGTCCGGTGGCAGCGCAGAGCCAGTAGCGGTTGGGGCTGAAGCACAGAGCGTTGATGTTGTCACCACTGTCCAGGGTGTACAGATGCTTGCCCTCGTTCAGGTCCCACAGCATGGCCTGGCCGTCCTAGTGAGGGAGAGGAAGTTAGTGACCCATGTCCAGGTACTCCGTTAGGAGGAAACTACAGCCTCACAGGCCTGCAAGACAGTCATCTTGCAGTTTGCCTAGCAGTACTGTCAGCTAACCACAGGTAATCCAATACGCTCCATTGATCTTAGTGTGTTAGCATAAGGAGTGGACCAACAGAGTTGGCATGATTGAAGTGCAGGTGGCGTTCAGAAACAGCCTCTTTATCATCACGGTAAAGCAGATGGCATTAGTAAGTTTCATCACTACTGAGACCTGCACTCATTACACACAGCAACACCAGCCAGCAAGGGGCCCCGACGATGACCCCCAGAGCTGTTGAACAGCTACTAACTCAGCCCTGGGAGGACAGGCCCCTAGTGTGGCTGAGTGAGACCTCCAGCCCCTCTAACCCCACCCTGCTGGTACCTTTCCTCCAGAGGCACACAGGGAGCCGTCAGGAGAGACGGTCACCGTGTTCAGGAAGCCTGTGTGGCCGATGTGGTTGGTCTTCAGCTTGCAGTTGGCCAGGTTCCACACCTAAGAAGGACGAGAGACAGAAGGAGGGAGAGGGAGAAGTGAGGAATTAGTGGTGTTCCCACACAGGCTGTTGATTATGGGATGGATATACATGCTGTAGTCTGGTTTCCAGAACCCTCATCATTGCAGGACTTGTCGTCAGAGCCGTAGCTCAGGCAAATAATGTCACGATGTAATCACAGGGTAAGGACGTCTGGCCAGGCCAAAGAGGATAGCCCTCTACAGACTGCAGCAAGCAGGAGAATCCACAAGGCTCCACCTAGTCTAGTTTACATCTTGCTCTAAACGGAGACCAACCCTCCAGGATGAGGACGTACCTTGACCATCTTGTCCCAGCCACAGGACACGATGATGGGGTTGCTGCTGTTGGGGGAGAAGCGCACGCAGGACACCCACTCAGAGTGGCTCTCGTCCTATAGGAGCAGACAAGTCAAAGGTTAGGATGTTCAACCTAAATAATCCACGGTTCTCTGACCTAGATCTACATCGTCCCAGTACAGCCCCCCACCTCCATCCAGCCCAGCAGACAGCAGGCTTACCTGGATGGTGTACTTGCAGACACCCAGGGTGTTCCACAGCTTGATGGTCTTGTCCCGAGAGCCAGACACGATCTGGCGGTTGTCGGCAGAGAAGGCCACGCTGAGGACGTCCTTGGTGTGGCCCACGAAGCGGCGGGTGGTGGTGCCGCTGGAGAAGAGACGACAAGGAGAGAGCACGATTATGGGGGGATACGGTATTTGGAACATACACTGCTGGCAGTTTGTTTCCCAGAACATGATTAGATATGTAGAAGTTAAGTTGTCTGCTTAAAAGGCAACCTTGAGCATCTTCAAAGTTGATGCATCTGATTTCATCCCTACTGCAGTGGCAGCTTTCAGAAACAGCCTCTTTATCATCATGGTGAAGCAGATGGCATTAGTAAGTTTCATCACTAAGGAACCAGCACACTGAACTCTCCTCACCCAACGCCTTACCCTAGCGCATCAGTCCCTCAAGTAACCATGCAGGTACAAACCTAGATCCTGAGTCCACCCTCTCCATTCTCTCTTTACACCTCCCCACATATTTCCACCCCTCATCAGTCTTCTCTTAAACCCCTCATGGCCCCTCCATCTTAAATCTTTCCTCTTCAGTTTTCTTTACCCCTTTTCCCAGACTTACGTGGTGAGGTCCCACAGGCGGAGGGTCCCATCCCAGGACCCAGACAGGGCAAACTGCCCGTCGGAGGAGATGACCACATCACTCACGAAGTGAGAATGGCCCTTGAGGGCGCGCTGGGGGATGCCATAGTTGGTCTCGTCACGGGTCAGCTTCCACATGATGATAGACTTGTCTGAAGTAACAGAGGAGACGTTAGTCCAATACATTCTGGCAACCAACTTAATAGTCCGTTAGACATGCATTGCATAGGAGTACATGACACAGCTTGCTTGACAGTTACACTGTTGACCCATTTTGCGACTCCTTGAAAGCTAGCTACCGGTAGCTAATTGAGCGAATGGGCCTTCACAGACAGTACACTTCAAAGTTGGCTGCTACGTGATATACCGTGCCAACGTTTGACTACAAAGCATTAGTTGCAAATCAGCCGGTACGAGTCAATTTGCTGGTTCGAGTCAATTGTACGCGGAAGACTTAACCCCTAGTGTCTGAATTACAGCCCCATGTGCGTTGTCAGCATCGCTGACGTTGGAGCGCAGGATGAGTAGCTACGTTGCTAGCTGGCGTTAACGTTACCGGTAAAATGATTTCGTTGTACTGTCCTGTTGAGCGGTGGCGAAATTACCCGTTACTGTGCACACATTGTAGTAAAACAAACTCCGATGGGTTTCTTCTACATCGCCACCAGTTTGTCATTTCCCTTTCGAATTACCGTTAGTTAGTTCGCGCTGGCATTCAGGCTAGGGTGAGCCATGTTGCCGTTGCGGGCTAATCAGCGCTTACCTCGGGATGCAGACAGAATCATATCGGGAAACTGAGGAGTTGTGGCGATCTGTGTGACCCAACCATTGTGTCCCTTCAGGGTCCCCCTGAGAGTCATCTGCTCGGTCATTTTGGCGAAGTTTAAGGGTGCCTTCTTCAAGGATGGATTTAGATTATTTTGAGGTCTAGGTTACCCTAGCTCCTCTCACATTTGGGCACAGCGGAAAAGGAAGGTCTAACCCGGATACAGAACATTTGAGGGGTCGATCAGGCCGTGAAGCATCCTGGGAAGACCGAGCTGTAACCCTTTCCTGCCCGTGTGGATTCAAAGGCTTCTTTTCACTTTATCTGCTATTATTTGCCACAGCCACATTAGTCTCATACTGCGTGTGTAATATATATATTTCGGACAAACGACATTATCTGATTTCATGTTGTTTCTTCCTGCCGTCGTGATCTCACTGTACACCTAGCTCGGGCTTCATTTTAATACTTTATGGTCGCCTTTTCCTTGATGGTAACATAATGAAACTTCTGTCTCAGGTCTCTAAGCCTGTTAGGGAGGTGGGGGTTGGGGAGTATCTGCAGTATGAGGAAGAGAACAAGCAGGAATCAAATGGGTTTATATGTGGATAATTTATTTCACTCTACATGTTGAACTGACCAGATTTTACATAATGAGATACAGAGCAGTTACAAAAATAGCTTGATTCTTTTACAACCAAACACACAACCAAATACACAAAAATCATAAAATCAAACTAATAATAATATTAATAATACTGTGATAGCCTACTTATGTTAAAACACACCAAACTCTATTTAGACATTGTGTCACCATTCAAAAGTGTTCATCCCTTGAGAAGAGAGGCTGGCAGTCTGCTAAAGAAATAAATGTGTACATTGTCAGACTGTATACTATGTCAGACCCTACGTGTACAATGTCAGACCCTATGTGTACAATGTCAGACCCTACGTGTACTATGTCAGACCCTATGTGTACAATGTCAGACCCTACGTGTACTATGTCAGACCCTATGTGTACAATGTCAGACCCTATGTGTGTACTGTCAGAGAACCGTCTTGTTTGTCTCAGAGGGGAAGGTTTTTTTGTCTCAACCTTTAACATGCCCAATAACAGGTGCAGAGTTTTACATAGTATAGACAATAAAACTTTTAAAATCTTTAATCTTGCGTTGGAACAATGGAAATAATAATACTGGAAATGGTACAATAGTGTATTTCAACGCATGAACAAATATTTAACTGGCATGGTCATATCTATGGTAGCATTAATCTGTGTGTTTGTGTGTGGCATTGATATGTGTAATAGAACTGGTTAACACATTGTCAAATACCAAATATCCAGAAACACAAACCTTAAGATAACTGAAGCACTGTCAGGCCAAATACTGTCCTACTGCCTGATAGCACCATGAGAAACCACAGTATGTAGAAATATGAATATGTCATGATAATATTCACCTTAAAATGTAAATCTGTCTGACATATGATTGTGTTTAAAACAAACAGGTAATGTTAAACCAACTGAGAATTAGTATTATTTTTCACTGTGTAGTAATACTTACAAAAACAACAGTTAGTTAGAACTTAGCTTGAGGTGTGTTTCACAAACCCCTCCCTCAACTGTTGCACGTTATCTGACTAAACTCTGTATACAAAACAAATACTGGAACTTTAAGTCAGCAGCAAAATCTCCTACCGTTGTCCATGAACCCAGGTAAAAGTAACCCATAGCAATGTGTCTTACACTAAGATTAAGATAATAATAGACCATTTAACAAGCACTTGATTTATGACCTGTCAACACTGTCTGGAAAAACTCATTCTAACCCCTTCATTTAGTCAATTGGTGTTCACTACAAATAAAAAACACATTAATTACAATCACTTCATGTTAATGACTAACTTTCATTGTTGAATACTGAATGGTAACAAGAACACTGAAAGTTGTAACACTGCTTGCTAAACACTGCAAACGTCTCCATCAGTGATGGCTTTGAAATGAGCTTTAAGCTACACCCTGGTATGAATCTTTATGTTACAACAACAGATGCTCATGCAAAGGAATGAAATATGACTGAGCAAGAATGAAACCGAACTCATAATTAGACATAATTAGACAGTAGTGTGGGAGAGTTTGCCTAAAAAGAAATACGGGTGAATATTGATCTCGTGTGAATATATGGTTCAGTGATTTATTGCCTTTGTCTGTTTAAAGGCTGTCGAGATGCTAATCTAGGCTGTGACTTGTGATAATCATGCACTTTATTGAGCAAAGACACATAAAAAATATCAAAATAAGAAATCATCATACACCATATCGTACAAACGACACCCCTGCAAGGAAACACCGCAATGTGCCAGAGTGCTCTGTGACCGAGAGACAAGCTCAACAGATGCAGAAGGACTGTGATGACCATAATCTTGGTGCTGTGGCTGGATGGCTTTACAAGAACCAGGGTTTTTTTTCTCTCCACGTGGGTGAATGTGGAAATGCAGTCTTCTCTCTCGCCACCTGCTGGTGAGATTCCATAACGGAGGGTCCGAGTGTTCTGTTCTGACACACTGGCGTTCCATCACTCTGTCGGCTCTCACGGAGGACTGTGCGTCCTCCCACCCCATCAATCCATCCTTCCATCTCCGGTGGTGTGGCTCCTCCCCCTCAGGGCTGGGAGAGACGCTTGCGTTTTAACTTCTGTCTCGCCATCTCCTCCTTTCAGAAACACAGAGTTGAGAAGGGAGACCTGATCCACACACTCCTCCATCCCTCCCTCCATCTCACCCCATCACCCCAGGAGATCTGTCCATCCGTGGGGTTGAGAGAGGGAGGGATAGAGAGAGAGGGAGAGAGGGAGAGAGAGAGAGAGAGCACACACCACCACTCCCATGCAGCTTTAAGAACTAGAGGACAGAGCCCGTTAGTGATACAGCACCAGCCCAGCTGTGTGAATCCAGACTCTCCAGCAGCATACAGTCTGCATGTCCTGTAGGTCAAGAGTCCATGTCTCTCCCCTGCAGATGCAGTGCGACTGTCACCTCAACCTGACTTAAAACTCACATTCCATATATCCAGCGTTGTAACACTGTTGACTCAAAACAGTGTCTTTGATAGAAAAACAAAAAAAAATCTCAATATATTATATCAAATGTTTCCATAAAAAAAGGGTAAAAACAGACGCCCCAAAGCTGAAGTAGCATCTAGCAGATGATTATGTACAGGTGCCATGCTGCTGGTTAGTCATCACTGCAAGAGAGGAGAGGAGACGTTGATTGGTACTAAAGTGAGGTTTCTGATCAGAGTCACAACAACAGGCTGCTAACGTAAGCAAGACTACGCTGCTAAGGCATGCTTCATCGTAAACTGCTCATCCTCCAGATCATAGCTACACACAGTGCTGTTTAGTGCTGGTCTGGTTGGACACTCATGGAGACTACATTTACATTTAGTCATTTAGCAGACGCTCTTATCCAGAGCGACTTACAGTAAGTACAGGGACATCCCCCCGAGGCAAGTAGGGTGAAGTGCCTTGCCCAAGGACACAGCGTCATTTTACACGGCCGGGAATCGAACCGGCAACATTCTGATTACTAGCCCGACTCCCTAACCGCTCAGCCACCTGACTCCCAGGGACTAGTCTAGACTGGGATCCCCAGATCCAGTGTCAGGCTCTGGCGTCCCTGAGGCTAAGTGTTCCTGTACAGAATAACATTCGCAGTGATGCTGGGTGTGCTACTGATCTGTCTATTGGTTGTCACTGTGATCATTATTAGGCTCATCTGGCAGCTTCTGTTTGATTGAGGATCTGGGTCTGATCCGGTGATCATGCAAGATGTTATCAATCAAACGTGTAGCCCCATGTGAGTAATCCTTTATCCAACCAACCAATTCATCAATCAATGAATCGTCAGTTGTAGTCGAGTGTGACGTCACCCACCTTGTGCCAGCAGCCAGGTATGGGCAGGCCGTCCTGCCCCTGGGGTAAGAGAACACCAGAGAGAGGGTTAGAGTGGCAGAATGTCCTTTCTTACCATGTACTGTGCCTCAGTTCAGACACCACAGCCAAGATGGATGTTGTTGATTGACTTGTTTTTAGGCAGCAAGAAACAAGTGTTTTTCTTCTTCTCAGGAAGGTCAAGTCTGAATACATGTCTGTTTCCACTGATAACCCGAAGGATCCTCTAAAAGTCTGGAAGGCTATTAAGTCTGTGTCTAGTAACGAAAATGTTCATAAATTGCCATATGTATTGAAGGATTCAGTTGCTGTACAGGACACAATTGAATTGTTTCAGTGAGCACTCTGTATCATCTGGTAGGCTGTAAAATACACACTTTCAGGATCAAACCTTTTCCTTGACAACACTGAAATATCTAAACCGTGCAAGTATAAGATTCAATGTGAATCAAATTCTTTGACACAGCACCACATCAAAAAAATTAGGGGTGGGGGAAAAATCGATTCACATTTGAATCACGATTCAGCGATTCACATCGATTCACAAATGTAAAAAATTGATTTACTTTGGTAAATATTTTGTAATGATTTTTGTTTTTATAATATTTTTTTGGGGGGGATTAAAAATCGCAAAAAATCGAGAATCGATTTTTTAATCGATTTGTGACCCCAAGAATCGAATCGTGAGGTACCAAAAGATTCCCACCCCTAAAAAACACACAGCCAGAGGTGTAGACAGACAGGCAGAGAAAGAGACAGACAGACAGGTAGAAAGATAGACAGGCAGAGATTTGGACAAACCGGCAGAAAGACAGACAGGCAGAGGTAAGAATAGACAGGCAGAGAAACAGATGGGGAGAAAGACAGGCAGGAGGAGAGAAAGACAGGCAGGAGGCAGGCAGGCAGGCAGAAGAACAGTACCAGAGGACAGAGGCCCTGGGGCCTGGAGGGAGGAGCCGGGGGGGAAGGGGGGAGGGCAGACACCCCCTCCTCAGTGGGGGCTTTAGCCCTGTCAGCATCCTGCAGCAAGAGCCAGTGTGTCAGTACACTGAAGGGAAGCAAACAGGAGGAAAATACAGAAATAAAGTAGAAAATGAAGTAGAAATGAGGAGGAATGCTCAGAATGTTTTAATGAGGCTGTGTGCAAGTGTGTCTAAGAGTGCATTTATGTGAGAGTGTTGTGTGTGTGTGTGTGTGAGAGAGAGAGAGACGTACCACAGGACAGGGCTGGTCCAGCCCTGGGGGACCCTGTTCCCCCTTTTGACCCTTCAGACCTCTCTTCCCTACCGTCCCCCGGTCACCCTAAGAGAGAGACACACAGAGAGGGGGGGAGGGGGCGGGGACAGAGAGGGAGAGAGAGATATTGTGAGGAAGACTTGCAGTGTCCTCAGGTGTGCAGTGTCCTCAGGTGTGCAGTGTCCTCAGTGTGTGTGTCTCCTCCTACCTTGTCTCCTCGATCTCCTCTGTCTCCTTTCTCTCCTAGCAGCCCTGGGAAGCCCTGCAAACACACAGGAACAGGAACGGGTCAGAAACGTAAACAGGAAGTCCCCTGGAGTCATATGGTAAAGTCTCACAGTCACATCAAAGGTGAGAGGTCACAGATAGATACTCACATCCATGCCAGGCTCCCCTGATCTTCCCTAAGGACACAGAAACAACCAATCAGTAACCTATTTACAGTGATGGCAAAAGCATGGCATATGGCCATGGGTGATCAGGAATGTCTCTATTCTCAGTCATATTGACATCACTAACTCCCTCTGTCTCATCCATAACGTATGGATTTTATTAAACCTTTTTTGTTTTCTAAACTTATTTTGTAAACCTTTTTTTGAAAAGTGTTTCAACCTTTTGAGAAAAAAAATCAAAAGCTTGTTGTCGAAAATATTTTTCTAACCTTTTCAAAACTTCTTTTCCGAAAATACATTTTGAAAATATTTTTTCAACCTTTAGAAACTTTTTTTCTAAGAGGAAGTAGAAAGTACAGATATGTGTGTGAAGTACTGATACCAGAACAATCGACCTGAGTACAGTCACAAAGTATTTGTACTTCGTTCATTCCCATCTCTGCCTATTAATAATCAATAACCCATAACCTGGGCGTGTCTCACCTTCTCTCCCTTAGTGCCAGGCAGACCGACCAATCCTGTTGCTCCAGGAGGGCCGTGTGGACCGTCCAATCCCTAAAGAGGAAGAACAGACCATATTAGGTGAACTGTTAGTATAGAAAGGCCGGATCCAGATTCTGAGTAGCAGGTTCTCACCCTCAGTCCAGGAGGTCCACTGTCCCCCTTGTCTCCCTTGATCTTGTCTCCTGGCTCCCCCTGCACAGTCACACAGGAACTCAGCATCAAACACACACATAAACACACACACATAAACACACACACACACACACACTCAGAAACACAGTCACTCAGCAACATACTCACTCAGCAACTCTCTCTCTCACACACACACGCACACATGCACACACACTGATGATCAGGCACACACTCATGTCCACAGACAGTCTCTCTGTGGAGGTCTTACCTTGGAACCAGGCATGCCATGGTGACCCTGAAACAAGCACATACTGTCCATGTTAGAGTTTGCCACAAACAATGTCTCTCTCTAGATAGGGGTTCTAGAACCACCTTCCTATCTAGGTAGGGGTTCTAGAACCACCTTCCTCTCTAGATAGGGGTTCTAGAACACAGCCTCTCTCTCTCTAGATAGGGGTTCTAGAACCATCTTCCTCTCTAGGTAGAGGTTCTAGAACACAGCCTCTCTCTCTCTAGATAGGGGTTCTAGAACCATCTTCCTCTCTAGGTAGGGGTTCTAGAACACAGCCTCTCTCTCTCTCTAGATAGGGGTTCCAGAGCCCAGTCCCTCACCATGAATCCAGGGGAGCCGGGGGGCCCTGGGGGCCCGGGGGGGCCAGGTTGGGAAATCATCTGGACCTGTCGACACACACAACCAGCCTGATGAACATCCAGGTGAGACAGGCATGCAGACCCATACACAAGTCTATGAGTGTATAGTGATGATTCGGCAGTACGTGGCACTGACCAGGTTGTCTTCCAGTATGGAGTCTCCTTTCTCTCCTTTATGTCCATCGATCCCCTGAGAGAGAGAGACAGAGAGAGACACACAGAGAGAGACAGACACAGAGAGAGAGACAGAGAGAGAGACAGAGACAGAGACGAGAGACAGAGAGAGAGAGAGAGAGAGAGAGAGAGAGAGAGAGAGAGAGAGGATAGAAAGACTGTGAGTAAAATCTCTCAGCTCAAGTCGATGGATCCAAGGTAGGTTTCCTGGGCTCTCTCTACATACCGCAGGTCCAGAGAGCCCCATCTCTCCCATCTCTCCCCTGGGTCCTTCTTCCCCTCTCTCCCCCATGTCCCCCTTCAGACCCTGGGGAAGACGCACAGCAGGAAGGGAGGGTTTCCATTATAGCCCATGTTAAATTCTGTCTCGCTGAGACTACAGGTCAGAACAGTAGGAGTCTCACCTGAAACCCATCCCGTCCAGCCGGCCCTGGTACGCCCAGGTCACCCTGTGGGTCAGACACAGAACCGTCAACACACCCAGAGTCTCTCCAGGACAGAACCACTGTTTTCAAAGTCTACACCGGGACTTTGTACTTTTGAACTAAGGGTTTACCTTTTCTCCCTGGTGTCCTGGAGGTCCTGGTGGGCCAGGTGGGCCCTGGAGATACAGACAGACACACAGACACACAGATAGAGACCATTTAGAGCAGTCTATTAAATTTGACCTGATAATTAAGTGCTAATCTAATGTCACATGTTTCACAAACCAATCTCAAATCACACACACATCCTCTATTAGTGGTTCCCAAATGCAAAATCCTTGTGGTTGGATGGATGATTACAGGAAGTCATCGAGTCTGATCTAAACAGAGTGCTTCTGTCTTAAGTGTAATATTGAGGTATGTGGCCTGGCCTTGGCATGGGACTTGGCATGGACTTAAATATTTCCAAGCCAACCAGTTCACCGCCATCTTACAGTAATAAGAGATGGGAATCATTCTTTCTAAACCATTTTTCCAGGTTTTCAATTTGCGGGAAACCATGACAACAAAAATGGTTTACAAACATCTATTGTTCTGGAGGTCCTCAATCATCTGGGAGCGATGATGGTAACACACACTCTTCATCTTCATCATCCTCATCCTCATCCCCACCCACCAGATAAACAAACGATTCAGTTATCTCCCTCAGTCTCCCTTCCTCTCCCCTCCCCCTGATTCTGGGTTGTGCAACATGAATGCGTTGACAGAAACAGTACAATGACATGGTTCCTCTAGACCGAGGAGCATCACACCACTTCAGACACTTAAACATTGCATGTGAAGCTGTGGTTACTGCTGCCTGGAGGCCATAACAAACAACAAGCGGCCAAGCCCAGCTATAGAGTCTCTGCCTGTCTGAGGGGCTCCATGTGGTGCCCAGTGACATGTATCCATCTGCTGCAGTACCGAGTCATCCGACACACTCATACGCAGAAGTGGTGGCTATGTGGGCTAGAGTTAGTCCTGGCAGGGCTGTGTGGGCTAGGGTTGGTCCTAGCTGGTCTGTGTGGGCTAGGGTTGGTCCTAGCTGGTCTGTGTGGGCTAGGGTTGGTCCTAGCTGGTCTGTGTGGGCTAGGGTTGGTCCTAGCTGGTCTGTGTGGGCTAGGGTTGGTCCTAGCTGGTCTGTGTGGGCTAGGGTTAGCCCTGATTGGGCTGGGTGGGCTAGGGTTAGTCCTGACTGGGCTGTCTGGGGTGGACTCATGTGGGCCACATGGTGAGAAGATGGATCTAATCCTTCAAATGCAATTAGAGGAACACAGACACTCAAGAATTATGACCTAGATTAAGGAGGATTACAGACGCACACACACTATGTTTTATGATGTGTGTGTGTGTGTGCCTACAGATCACACCAACCAAGCCATGCAGTGCTAGCTGTTTACCGAGACACTGATGCTGTGGATGGCCTGTCAGGAGAGAGCAGAGTTAGTCTCCGCGGAGACGCCTCTATGACATCACCCAGTTACATACTCTTCTATGACATCACCTTGTTATACATACACACATCTATGATGACATCACTTCTATGACATGACTGAATGACGTCCCCTTTGTGGTTGTGATGTCATGACTGTGTAGACCCATGAGCTACAACACTACCAGGTAGCTACATGGTCTCCGTGGTGACCTGAGCTCACCTGGAAGGCTTCCAGCAGCTTCCCGTTGAAGTCCACTACTTCTGAGGAGCCTGAAGAGCCCTTCTCTCCAGGATGACCCTGGGAGTGTCGGAGGGGAGAGAGGGAGAGGGAGAGGGAGAGGGAGAGAGAGAAGGGGAGAAGGAGAGTAAATTCACTGTGCTCTGATGCAGAATCAGAACAGCGACCAGTGGAGAAGGACAAACATACCATGTCTCCTTGTAGTCCTTTCTCTCCCATGTCCCCTTTGTCTCCCTGATAACACACACACACACACATTAACAGTTGTCCCTCCTGGTGTGTGATCAGCTCAGAGCTGGAGTTAACTAGAGACTCACCTTGAAACCAGGTAGTCCATCCATGCCTCTGTCGCCCTTCTCTCCTGCACCAGGCTCTCCCTGGAACACACACACACCACACACACACACAGGTGTGAGAAAGAATGGATCTACATCACGTTCATACATAATCAGGAAATAGTGATTGTATGGCTGTCATCCTGTTCACCTTTGACCCTTGGGGACCCTGAGGACCATGGGGGCCCTGGAGGCCGAGGTGTCCCATCTCTCCATCCTCACCCTGCAAACACACACATCATGTAGCATCATATAGCATCATGTAGCATCATGTAGCATCATGTAGCATCATGTAGCATCATGAAGCATCATGTAGCATCATGAAGCATCATGTAGCGTTATGTAGCAGTGTGCTGTGTGTGGAGGAAAGATCTGAAAGCATCTTACCGGCTTCCCAGGAGCACCTTGTGGACCCTACGACAGACACACGATCGGCTTGGTCAATACAACTACATTTCCCTACATGACTTGCAACCAAATGATGTCATCACTCGCAGAGGAAAGACTGACCAATCACATGCCATCATGGTAATCAGGACACCAACAGTGTTAGACTCACCTCAATGCCGTCACGACCAGGGAAGCCCTGGAAGAGGAACAGAGAGCACAGGATTACTCATCCATTCATCTGTTCATCCAGTCAGAGTAACAGTGAGACGTGGTGAGTGACCGTCAACTCATGCACACCAGGGTGCAGTGCTCATATCCTCCACTAGATGTCAGTGTTTCATTAGGCTGTGTGATGAACACTGTCTCTAACAGTGTGTGTGTGTGTGAGTGAGTGTGTAAAAGAGAGAGGGATGATGAGAGGTGAGTTTGATCAGTCTCAGGCTTCGCTGCAGAACACACAGAGAGTATTCTATTTCCGCTTGCTGGATACTATCCACCTGTTTCTTTGTGAGCATGTGTGTATGTTTATGTGTGTTAATGCATATACATGTGCAGATGTGCATGTGTGTGCGTGTGTGTGTGCGTGTGTGTGTGTGTGTGTGTGTGTGGGAGGGTGCTTCAACATCTGCAGTGAAGTCATCCATTGAGGGGCCAGAAAAGGATCTGCCTGGGTTGATGTTGAGCAAGAGAACTTCAACACACTCAGTTCATAGCCTCTTATGCCTCTTCATCTACAACTACATGGACAAGTAGTGTATGCTGTAATGTTGTTATAAATACAAGGGTATTGACCTCCTCTCAGGTCATGCTCCTGATAACACTTAATACTGCATCTTGTGTCTCTCCTCTCCACTCCTCCTCTCCTCTCCACTCCTCTCCTCTCCTCTCCACTCCTCTCTTCTCTTCTCCTCTCCTCTCTTCTCCTCTCCTCTCCTCTCCTCTCCTCTCCACTCCTCTCCTCTCTTCTCTTCTCCTCTCCTCTCTTCTCCTCTCTTCTCCTCTCCTCTCCTCCTCTCCTCTCTTCTCCTCTTCTCTCCTCTCCTCTCCTCTCCACTCCTCTCTTCTCTTCTCCTCTCTTCTCCTCTCTTCTCTTCTCCTCTCCTCTCTTCTCTTCTCCTCTCCTCTCCTCCCCTCCCCTCCCCTCCCCTCCCCTCCCCTCCCCTCCCCTCCTCTCCTTCGTCTGTCTCTGTTTCTCCCTCATTCATTCTCTTTCACCTTTCTGCATTTCTCTCTCTCCATCTCATCTATCCCTGCTTCTATTCCTCCCTTTCTCTCCTTCTGTGTTATGAGGAACTAGGAGGGTGTTATGAGGAACTAGGAGGGTGTTATGAGGAACTAGGAGGTTGTTATGAGGGATGTAGGAGGGTATAACTCAGTGAGGATGGACAGAACAGCACACCTCCTTCTTCGCTGTTCTCACACTCACACATCTGTCTACAACATGTACATCTCTCTCGCCATCTACCCCCCTCTCTCTACCCTTCACTCTCTCTCTTTCTCTCGGTCCCCCTCTCTCTATACCCCTTTCTCTCTCTCTACCCCCCCCCCCCCTCCATGCTGTATTGTTGGGTAGTTTAGTTATTGCTTTCATCACACCAGAAAAATGGTTTAAAGAGAATGAGATCAGAGAAAACCTTTCCTTCACTCTTCGGGCCCCTCCAACTCTCCCCCCCTCCTCTTCTCTTCCTCCTCCTCTCCCCCCCCCTCTTCTCATCCTCCTCCTGTCCCCCCCTCCTCTTCTCTTCCTCCTCCTGTCCTAAAGTGTCCGTCCATCGTTTCCTCTCCTCCTCCTCTCCCATTCCATCTCCATGACGCCTGCACAGAGTTTAGAGCTTGCGACCCTTCGCTTGGATAAACATCTTCACCTCCTGCTCCTTTTCCTCTACCCACAACCCCCTGCACCTCCTTCACCCCTCCACCTCCACCCGCCGGTCTGTACCCCCCCCCCCCCCCCCACCCCCTAACCACAGCTTAAGGCTGTCAGAGTAGATGAAGAAAGTTCTGGTCTGGAGAACACTGATCAGGAGGAACATCAGCTGCCTCAGGGAGAGGAAAGAGAGAAGAAAGGAGAAGAGAAAAGTGGAGAGGAAAATCGGACACAGGAGAGAAGGAGAGAGAGGAGGAGAGGAGTGTAAAGGAGAGGAGAGGAGGGTAGAGGAAAAGAGAGGAGAGAAGACTGGAATAGAGAAGAACAAAAAGGAGAGAACCATTGTTTGTGAGGAAGGCGAACTGCCAGTGAACTTAACGTACGGCCATATCTGTTTCAGGGGCACACAGTGCCATGGCGGGGGCAGGGGGGAGAGGGGCGGGGTAAGAGAGGGGTATGTTGGTTCTGGGGTTTGGGGAGTTGGACCACTTTGTGGCCATTTCTGACAGGACCCAGATGAGGGCCGTGGTGAAGCTGCTATTCTGGGATGGGTTAGGTAAGCCACAGAACACTAGAGGATCCAGGAGGACTGGGACAGGCTTGATAAACACACACACACTCTCTCTCTCTCACACACACACACTCACACACACTCACTCTCTCACACTCACTCTCTCACACACACACACACACACACACACACACACACACACACACACACACACACACTCTCACACTCACACTCACACTCAGACACACACTCTCACACTCACAGACAGACACACACAGACACACACATGTGATCAGCTTACTGGTTCCCCGGAGGGGCCACGGGGCCCGTCCTTGCCTGTGTTCCCTGGAGGCCCTCTTGGTCCTGGGGGCCCTGGGGGTCCTGGGGGCCCAGCCTGGCCCTGGTCACCCTGAGGAGAAGAGGAGAGGGATGAGTGGGGGTGGGGGGGGAGAGGGGCTGTCACTTTGCATTTTGTTAGTTGAATAAGCACAAAACCTGTGGTTGAGAAACACACACACACCTCCATGAGAGACTAGAGGACAGAGGGCGCCAGCTACTAAACACCCTAAGATGGCTGCAAAAACCACACGGACACACACAAATGTGATCCCACAAATGCACTAACCACACCTACACAAACACACAAACAAATATGCAGTCACACACATTAAGAGTATTAAGGCACACATACCAGTACATCACAACAGGCAGAGTGAGTGAGTGAGGTTGAGAGAGAGAGACGTGAGAGAGAGATGTGAGAGAAAAACAGACAGAAGAGGAAGACAGGGGGGGGGGGGGTTAAAAAAGACGCCATGCCTGAGGAGAGCAGGGCTACCTTCATTAAACGTCTCTGAAAGTTGGACTGGTCACCAGTGATGAAGCCATGATCATAACGAGGAAAGACCATCTGACACAGAGATGGAGGAGAGGAGATGGAAGAGGAGGAGGAGAGAAGGAGGAGTGGGAAGAAGAGGAGAAGAGGAGAATGAGGACGAGAGGAGAGGGACAGAGTGAAGGAGGAGAGGAGGACATGGATAGAGAAAGAGGAGAGGAAAGGGATGGACAGAGAGAAGGGAGGAAGACAGATAACAGGTCAGTGAGGGGAAGCTGAGAGTCAGGGCTGCCCTGCTCTCTGTAGAGAGAGAGGAGGAGGAGGAAGAGGAGGAAGAGGAGGAAGAGGAAGGACGGAGTGACTCTGGGACGGTCAGAGGTCAGAGGCCTGATAGCCAGCGAGCTGAGGGGAGGCGGAGCTAAGGAGCATCAGGAGGGACCAACCTTGAGGAGAATCTGGTTGCTGTGGATACCTGCATAGGGGCTGTGGGCAGGGAGGTTCTGGGGGGGGGGCAGAGGGAGGTGAAAACTTGTAGGACCACTTTTCCTACCCAGAATGCATTACTATTAGGACAGTGTTTATTTATATTAGCGTCATGATAAACGATGACAGTCTGAAGAAGAGAGGCAACGAGAGAGAGAAAGAGAGAGAGAGAGACAGAGAAAGAGAGAGAGATGCCAGGCAGGTCAGGAGGATTGTGTTAGAAGGCTGTGGCCAGAGTTCCATAGTTGAGGTTTCTCTCTTCACCAGTCTCCCTCTCTCCTTCTCTCTCTCTCCATTGTCTCATTCACTCTGATCCCACCGTGAACGGTAGAGATGCTCACACACACACACACACCTCCCCTACCTATGCCCGGAGAGAGGGAGAGAGCGAGGGGGGAGAAGGAGGAGGGTGGGGGGGGGGAGGAAGAGCAAGAGGTGACGTTTGTGGTTTGAGGATAAAGAGAGGTAAAGAGTGGGACTGGCGGGGGATGAAGACTTGTCTTCAAAGACTTGTCTTTTGTCACAGTCTGCAGCTGAACCTGAACGCTGCCCTGGAGGGACAGCCCTGGCCAGGAACCTGTGGAGAACCAGGGTCTGCACCTAATCTGGTTTGAATGTGTTGAATGCTGACCTTTGAATGTCTCTGGCATGCTGTGAGTTTGTGTGAGAAAGAGAGAGAGAGAGACAGTGAGTGAATGTGTGTGTGTGTGTTCAGGACTGGCCACTGACACTAGCAGATATAGAGATGGATTAACAGGAAGTGACATGGTGACAGTGATGCATGGCCACGTCTTGTGTCTCCTTTAAGCTCCTCCTCTTATCCTGGTGGAAGGGTCAGAGGTCATTGGGGTGCTGACGATCACTAATATGTCCTCATTTGCTCTTTGAACCCAACCAGCCCGGAGGTTTGAAGTTAAAAGGTCTAAAAACTAATAAACGTGTGGTTCTTGAGGGCCTGTCGGAGTGATCATTCATTTAAACTGTCCGCTGCTCTTGAATGGCTGACCTGCATTACCTCATCTGTCAGCTGACAGCCCTGAGCCAATCAGGCACCACAGGCAGTTGGGTTTGTTATGAACCAGGCTGCTGGGTCTCCAAGCAACAATCAGAGGTTGGCGTGTGTGTGTGTGTGCATGTTCAATACCCTGACTTCAGAACCACATAGCTATCCAGGCACATAACAGCATCCTTCAATTTTTCCAAACACAATATTGACTCTCTCGCCACGAAGATTAGACAGCTATCTCCAGCAGTGAGGCAGTGCGTGTGAGTGTATGTATGTGTGTGTGTGTGTGTGTGTGTGTGTGTGTGTGTGTGAGAGTGTGTGTGTAGCAGCAGGTCTGCCGGGATCCCAGCGCTCATGCCCTGGCAGACAGCAGGAATGAGCAGAACACCGAGACCACCTCGTAAATACGACTCGACCGGGCAGAACTGTCTAAACGGGACTCTGTTTGGAAAGCAGCGCTGGCCCTGGTCCTGGTTCTGGTCCTGGTTCTGGTTCTGGTTCCACAGAACATCTATCATCATCCAGCTCTTTCCTCATAGATGTGAACACAGCGGTCGCTGACAGAAGAGAGGAACTCACCATGGTCGGGTCCTGAGGGCCACACTCAGATGGAGCGATAGAGGGGAGGAGGGGAGGAGGAATGGGGGAAGGAGGGGAGGAGGGATGGTGGAAGGAGGGGAGGAGGAATGGGGGAGGAGGGGAGGAGGGATGGTGGAAGGAGGGGAGGAGGAATGGGGGGAAGGAGGGGAGGAGGGATGGGGGAAGGAGGGGAGGAGGGATGGGGGAAGGAGGGATGGGGAAGGAGGGGAGGAGGGATGGGGGAAGGAGGGTAGGAGGGAAGGAGGGATGGCGGAAGGAGGGGAGGAGGGAAGGAGGGCAGGAAGGATAGATGGAAGGATAGATGCAGTGAGGGGTGGAGAGAGGTATGGAGGGCAGGGTAGAGGGATAGATAGATGGAGAG
Organism: Thaleichthys pacificus; assembly: GCA_023658055.1. Classification (NCBI taxonomy): domain Eukaryota; kingdom Metazoa; phylum Chordata; class Actinopteri; order Osmeriformes; family Osmeridae; genus Thaleichthys; species Thaleichthys pacificus. The sequence goes on along the minus strand of CM042855.1, from coordinate 13,810,399 downwards.
AGGGATGGAAAGAGGAAGTGAGGGAGAAGGATGGAGGAATAGTAGATGACATACCCTGGGCCCGATGTCTCCCTGGTCTCCCTGAAGAGAGAGAGAGAGAGAGAGAGAGAGATAGAGAGAGATAGAGAGAGATAGAGAGAGAGAGCACAGAGCCAGAATAGGTACATTACTACATGTGATCACCAACACGAGTGAGATACATGACTAACAGCAATACCTTGTGTGTGTTACAACACTATCAAAACCAACACGTGTGTCATCAGTCATCCGCAGAACCAGGTGGAAAAACAGACGCAAAAAGAATCCTGACAACCTCCGCTAAAGTGTTCCTGTGGACACACACTTCCGACACACACGCACACAAATATTCACATGCAAGTTCACACACACACACACACACACACACACGCACGCACGCACACACACACACACACACACGTATATGCTCACACACACAGATACACATGCACTGACAAACTCATAAACAAACTGCGCCATTGACACTAAGTGCATGTAAGTCTCCTCAGTATTCATCTGAGGGATTTCAGCTGGCCAGAGGTTTGCAAAGTGTGTGTGTGTGTGTGTGACCATCTGGCTGTGCTTCTTAACTATAAACCTGTTGCGGGTTACAGTGGAGATATATGAGCTCTCACACAGCTACATTTGATGAGGAGTGTGAGGGAGGGAGTGGGAGGCCGATGGAGAGACCACCTGTGTCATACAAGTGTGTGTGCGAGTGTGTGTGTGTTAAGGAGGTATCCATACCTTGTCACCCTTGGCTCCGGCAGGGCCCTGGTGACAGAAGGAGAACAGCATAAGGTGAGTCAGCACTAACACACACACACACACACACACAGACACACACACACTCCAAATGTATCCCGAGAAATATGTTCAATAGCATGTTCTAGAATGTGCGACCTTCTAGAACGCTGGCGACTGAGAAATCCTACAGGAGTCTGTGGTGTCCTCTGTGGTCACTAGGAGAGGAAACTCATCCCTCCAGCCTCTCATCCCTCCACCCCTCCACCTCTCCCTCTCTCTTTCTAGTGTGTGTGCTGGCTGCCACTGGCGTTAACTGGAACAGCAGGGCTTGGCAGAAGGGACTGCTGTGGTCTTGTGCCTGGTTAGCTCCTCTCCACAGACTGTAGACACACGCATGAGATAATACTGTCTAAAGGACTTCCAGTACGCAGCCTCCGCTAGTGCCTGCCCCCAACACTCTCTCACCATCCACCCTTCATTTACCCTCACCACCCCTCTTCTCCTTTCCACTCTCTCTTTTCTGCCTCTCTTCCTCCTCCTCCCTTCTTCCTCTCCTCCTCTCTCTTCTCCTCTCTCTTCTCCCCTACCCTCTCCTCTCCCCCTCCTCCTCCCCCCCCTCCTCCTCCTCCTCCTCCCTCCTCAGTCTCCTGTGCTGATCACGGACAGCAACACAATCACCAACCCACTGTGAGCATCCTGGGCCTGGTGGGACACATCTGCATGTAATGTCTTCCAGGAAGACAGGCTGTTCTGAGAGAGCGTCTGTGCTTGTGCCGTCTGAGTGTGTGTACGTGTGTGCGTGAGCGAGGAGAGAGGAGGGGATGAGAGGACGGAGTACGCCAGGTTGCCAATGTAAACAAGAAGTTGTTCCTAATGACTTGCCTGGTTAAATAAAGGTTACATAAATAAAAATAAAAATGGGTTGGAGAAGAGAGGAGGCGATAGAGGCGAAAGAGGCCCAGAGCGAGGTGTTCATTTGGAAACGGATTAATGCTGTTTCTGGTCCGTCAGTCCTCAGTGAGGTTTACACTAGTCTGGACAGAGCTCTGGACGAGGGGGAGAAAGGGGGGATAATGACTTTTTAAAGAGCCTCTGTTGAAAGTCATGAACTCTAACTCAAACTCTCCTCTCTCTTCCCAGCCTCGCTGTTTCGCTTTCTCCTCGGTGTTGGCGTGTAACTCATTCTTTCCGCCTCGCTCGCCCCTCTCTAATCCTGTTCTCCCATTCTTTCCGCCTCGCTCGCCCCTCTCTAATCCTGTTCTCCATGCTGGGAGCCGGCGCGTGTTGGACAGTGTGCTGCCGGGCTCCTGGGACCAGGTGATCGATGGGGCAGTGGGTCAGGATGTATGGGGGTTAGAGTGCTCTGCCCCTGGGTTAGAGTGTGCCCTATGTCCCCTGGGCCTAGGGCCTGGAGGAACAGCGGTATGACTGAAAGGGTTGGATAATTACCTCACTTCCTTTAGGCCCTGGAAGACCCTGGGATGAGAGAACGGGAGAGAGAGAGAGAGAGAGAGAGAGACAAAGAGATAAACTAGAATTACTAATCAGATCTTTAGTTGGACGAGATAAAGTCGGTTACAGCTTGAAGAGCTACTTACTGGTTTCCCATCCAAACCAAGAGGACCCTATAGAGATGGAGGGATAAGGAACGCGAGAGTACCAGAGAGATACAGGGAGAGTGGAGAGAGGAGAAACAAAGAGAGACAGAGATTAGCTCATGTTCTACATTCTGAAGTGACCAGCTCCCACCAGAGAGGCGGCCCAGACATGTGTGAACCAGGATGGCACTCTGGTGTACGCTGGGATATCAACCTAGAGATGGAAGCTGGGATGAAAAGGGAGGATGAAAGAGGGAGAGAAAGTCAGGTGTGTTCTGTCTGGTTAGGTGTATCCCAACGCTGGAGATGGGGGAAGGTTCCAGGTGAGAGGTTGGGCTTCATTATCAACCAGAGAACATCTGACATGCTGCAGGCAGCTCTTTTCCATGGCTGTATGTGATTGTGTACAGTGACTGGTGAGACCCACCTCCCTGTCTGCCTGTGTTTGTCTGCCTGTCTGTCTGCCTGTCTGTCTGCCTGTCTGTCTGTGTTTGTCTGTCTGTCTGCCTTCCTGTCTGTCTGTCTGTCTGTGTTTGTCTGTCTGTCTGTCTGTCTGTCTGCCTGCCTGTGTTTGTCTGCCTTCCTGCTTATCTGTCTGTCTGTCTGCCTGCCTGTGTTTGTCTGTCTGTCTGCCTTCCTGTCTGTCTGTCTGTGTTTGTCTGTCTGTCTGTCTGCCTGCCTGTGTTTGTCTGCCTTCCTGCTTGTCTGTCTGTCTGTCTGCCTCTTTTGTGTCTGCTGTGTGTGGGGGGACATTGGTGCATCTGGGATCGTTTATCTGGCCTGGCTCTCCTGGGGCTCGTCAGGATGAGTAGACGAGGTGCGCACAGTGAGGTCATCAGCTGCCAGGCAGACTCTGCAGCGATCCTGAGACCCTCTGAATTACGACCACTAACCAGTTACACAGCAGGCTGGGAACTGTGTGTGTGTGTGTGTGCATCTGAGTGTCTGTCGGTGTGTGTGTGTGTGTGTGTGTGTGTGTGCATCTGGGTGTCTGTCGGTGTGTGTGTTCTCCCAGCCATATAAAAGCTGTTTGTAATCTGTGTTGACAGATCTCATACAGTAGTCGCCTGGATCTGACCTTGGGATCTAGGCACTAGAGAGAAAGGGGAGAGAGAGGCAAGAGAGAGGGGGAGAGAGAGACAGAGAGAGAGAGAGAGGGGAGAAGGGGGCAGCAGAGCAGGATGGTGCTGCTAGACTCCACCTTCAGAGGTCAGACACACTGAACCACTGTTCCAGAGGACACAGAAAGATGTCATGTTAGAAGTTCAAAGGTTGGGATCACTGTTAATCATTACAGTCAATGGGTTCTACTGTTAACTATTATAACATAGTAGACGGCCTTATGTCCGTCAGCCTGGTTCTGTTATTATGGTCTGTCTGTGGTTTGACTGGACCAGGCAGGCACTGTTGCTAAGCTCCCGCCCTGAGGTACAAGCCTACACAAGCGATATAGAGAGAGAGAGAGAGAGAGTGTGTGAGAGAGAGAGGCGGAAAAATAAAAGAAGCTGGAATGCAAATAAAATGAGGTCTGACTCCCCCCACCACCACACACACAAGCTGCCAACATTTCAGCATTTCCACAAATGAAACCAGCCACAAAGAGAGAGAGTTAAGGGGAGATGAGAAAGAGGGGGAGTGAGAAAAGAGAGAAAGAAAGAGAGACAACGAGAGAGAGAAAGTTGGTGTTAGAGAGGAGAGATAATAATTACAGAGTGAGAAAGTTAGTCTAGATTTACTACTAAAACCTCAAGTTGGGGACAGCAGGATGGAGGACTTCTGTGTGTCTCAACGATCTGTTCATCTGTGTGTGTGTGTGTGTGTGTGTTTGTGAGTCCCTCAACATCAGAGTGGATTCTGGGATCTGGGGGAGGCTTAGGTCGACTATTTAGACTCAGTTTCCAAAAAACACTTGGATGAAGAATGCCGCTTTTGTTATCAACAACTCTACTTCTCTCTCCATCATTCTGTCTCATGCCCCTCCACTATCGTATTTGTCAGTTTTATTCATTTGTTTTCTCTCCCTTACTATTTATCCATTTTCTTTCTCTCTCTCTCCCTCCCTCTCTTTGAAGAAGACAATCAGTCCCATCTGGATCTAATGTCCACCAGCCTCTCCTCTCCTCTCTCCTCTCTCCTCTCTCCTCCCCTCTCCTCCCCTCTCCTCTCCTCATCTCTCCTCTCCTCTTCCTTCCTCTCTCCCCAGCCTCTCCTCTTCTCTCCTCTTCCCTTCTCTCTCCCCAGCCTCATCTCTCCTCTCCTCCTCTCTCCTCCTCTCTCCTCTCCTCTTCCCTCCTCTCTCCCCAGCCTCTCCTCTCCTCCTCTCTCCTCTCCTCTCCTCATCTCTCCTCTCCTCATCTCTTCTCTCCTCTTCCCTCCTCTCTCCCCAGCCTTTCCTCTCCTCTCCTCGCTGTAGGGGTTGTCTGTAAGCAGGCTGGTATATGCCCTGCGTATGGGGGGATGATTTAAGGATGACGACCCTCCCAGCTCCAGTTAGACCGGCTCGTTTCTGCTGGGGTCCAGGAGAGACAGAGCAACACTGCTGTCCTGCTCTGCTTTTAATCTGCTCAAAGGCCTGAGAGGCACCACTCTGACTGTCTGTCTGTCTGTCTGTCTGTCTGTCTGACTGTCTGTCTGACTGTCTGTCTGACTGTCTGCCAATTTATGCATAAGTATGTGCATGTTTATGCATGTGTGTGTGTGTATGTGTGTGTGTGTGTATGTGTGTGTGGGTTTACTCTCCTGTCAGTCTCTGCTGGTGATTGTTTGACACTGCTGAAACTTGAACCCACCAGCTATGATTAATGAGAGGAGAAAGGGACAGCATATATGAGGAACACACACACACACACACACACACGACAGGGGCTGTGTGAGGAGTCAGCTCATTAGCTGTGTTTATCCTGCTGATAATTCCTCCATGCAGCCGCAATGCGAATTAACAAATTTAACGCCTGTGGGACATATGAACTACACACACACACACATTCACTCACACAGACACACAGACACACACACACACACACACAGTGAAGCAGACCAGGAGTCACTGATGATTAGGGGGCTTGTTGGAATAAAGGTTATTCTAGAATGGAGAAAGTTCTTGGCACAACAAACGTTCGGCCAGAGTCAGTCAGCTTGATGAAGCACACACACACACACCGACCCACAAAAACACACACACACATATATCTATATTGCCAATGCAGGAAACCTGAGCGTCCTGACTGGGAACATTAGGCAGTCTGCTGTCTATAGTACCGAACTGTGTGATTAATCTAGTGTTGTAACTCCATACATACACACTTTCTCTCTCACACACCTCCCCCCCCCCCCCCAGAACACATACCCAATAGGACGTGACACAGTCACATGACTGTGTGTTAGGGGACACTATGATACCAGAACCCCTCTGACCACTCCGTCCAGGGTCCAGCCTAGGGTGCTTCTAGAGCTGGTCTCTCTTGAGATGGGAGAGGGAGATGGTACATGCAGACACACACACACACACACAGGCACAGACGCACACAAACATACACTATTACCAGCTCCCACCTGTGTGTAATTAGCAGCACATTTCCCGACAGGGGTGGGGGGGATAGATGGAGGGGTGCCATGCAGACCTGAGAGCGGGGGGCGGGGGGCAGGGGGCGGGGGGCGGTGAACTTCCCAACATTCCCAATGGAACAACATCTCTAATTACTCTACTGGATGGCCAGTCCACCATGCTAAACACACACACACACACACAAACACACACACACACACACACACACAAACACACACACACACACACACACAAACACACACACACACACACACACAGTGTCTCCCCCTCTCATTGCAGTCCCTCATGTGAACACTAGAGGTCTCCACATCCCAGTCTACATGGAAAGATCTGAAGAAGAGTGGACATCGTTCTCAGGAGACAGACCAGAAGACTATTTTTCTAGATATTCATCTAATTGAACAGCTGTGTTTGAGGGTTCAGAAATAGACACAATCCCCTTGAGGAACCGTGTTAAGAGACAGAGGACGAGCAAACTGTTTATAACTGTGAGTCATTATCTAATTGCCGGCTGGCGTGATGTCACTAACGTGAGTCAGGTTATGGGAACAGCCGGGCCTTTAGGGTGACACCCAAATTATACATTGTTGGTCTGTGTGTGTGTGTGTGTGTGTGTCTTCGACGTTCACAGCTCAGGATGTATTGACGATGGGTGGGAAAATAATTGAGGATTAAGTGTGCAAGCAAGGAGACAATGTGGCAAGGAGAGAAGGAGAGGAGAGAAGGAGAGGAGAGAAGGAGACAGTAAATTAAGCGAGGGAACGACATTAAGGAAAGTAGACCTCATCCATCAAGTGACCTGGAGTTTAAGGCTTTGGTCAAAAAAATTAAACAGAATTACCGGATATCCATCTCTTCCAGCCTTGCCCTGGTGAGGTCACACACACATACACACACACACACACACACACACACACACGTACACACACAGGTTAGAGAGGGAGAAGAAACACACATCATGCGTTAGAGCATATCAAACATTACACTGAAAATGCACTCACACAAACATGCCGTTTCTTTCGGTGTGTATGTGTGTGTGGTTGTGCGTGTGTGTGGTTGTGTGTGTGTGTGCTGATGAGGTACTTACTGGAGCTCCTGCATTATACAAACAAAAACAACAGACCAACATACAGAGAAAACAACAAAGAGAGAACAGTCATTAGTGTTATTATAAATACATACGATTCTGATTCAGATTATGCATGAAATGGTTTCTAGAACCGTCTTTGTTTCTGTCTCCTGGGATAAAGCAGAACGAGAGGGGGAGATGGAGAGGAGGAGAGAAAGGAGGAGAGTTCTCAAAGCTCTTTGATGGCCTTGAACTTCTGAGACTTTTGTTCCAGGGAACAGGACAGAGTACATCATGTTCTCAGAGTGGTGGATTAGAATCTAAAATAAAGACCAATCAAAGATGTGTCCTTTCTCCCTGTCTCTCCTCTCCTCTCCCTGTCTCTCCTCTCCTCTCCCCCTCTCTCCTCTCCCTGTCTCTCCTCTCCTCTCCCTGTCTCTCCTCTCCTCTCCCTGTCTCTCCTCGCCTCTCCTCTCCGTCTCTCCTCTCCTCTCCCTGTCTCTCCTCGCCTCTCCTCTCCTCTCCCTGTCTCTCCTCTCCTCTCCCTGTCTGTCCTCTCCTCTCCCCCTCTCTCCCCCTCTCTCCTCTCCTCTCCTCTCCCTGTCTCTCCTCTCCCCCTCTCTCCTCTCCCCCCCTCTCCTCTCCTCTCCCCCTCTCTCCTCTCCTATCCTCTCCCCTCTCCTTTTTCTCCTCTGCCCTACTTCTCTCCTTCCTAAAGGGTGGGGAGTGGGTGGGGAGTGGGTGGGGAGTGGGTGGGGGGTGGGGAGGTGGGAAGGAAACTGGACCTGCCGACCTGCCACTCATTATAACCAGACTCCTTTGCTGTCTGCCTGCTGTTGTGTGTTGGGCTTTAATTGATGATTGGGCGACATGCCCGCAACATAACTATAACAATATACAATCAACATGGAGGATACGCAGGCCGCTCACACAGAAAGAGAGAGAGAGACAGAGAGACAGAGAGAGAGAGAGGATGATAGGAAACAGACAGTCTCTGGGAGGAGAACAGAGTGGAGTTGAGGAGGGGAGAGGAAGGGGGAGAGAGGAGAAGAGGAGAGGAGGAAAGAGGGAAGGGAGGGTAAGGTGTTGAGGTTTATGGATCATGAAACTAGTCAATCAAGTTTACGGGTGTCTAGACACTAGGACAGGGACCCCCCAGACGCCGCGTCCAGACAGCCCAGACACCTCGGTAAGCAAACACTCTGGGAAGAGCGACACACACACCACCTAGGGCTACCCTGCCCATACGACTGGTGACAAGTGGGGTGTGTGTGTGTGAGAGACTCGCACTGGGACCCGTGAGGGGGTGTGTGTGTGTGAGAGCTGTGTCAGATACACACACACACACACACACACACACAGACCCATCAACCCATACATGAAACCAGACTACAGAAGAACAAAACCTGAACAGAACCACTTCCTCCGCAGAGAAGCCCAGTAGAACCAGCCTGATATGTCTTTGATGTTCTCCCTGACAGAAACAAGTGCCTGGAACAACTTAGGATCCTGATGCACAACATTGAGGTTCAGCTGGTCAGGGGGTATTCCAGAAAGCGGGTTTAGTGAAACCCTGAGTTGGGTAACCCTGAAATGAGGAAAACTCTGGGTTTTCCGTTCGAGAAAGAGAGGTAACGCAAATTGTTGGTCAGTGTCCATGGTAACTGACTCGTAACCGATCTCAAAGAAAATGTCATTCGTATAGGATACAATTACGAACTTATAGGCCTAAGAAGAATATGCCTTAACCTACCTGTTCTTAGTATGTTTTTATATTTAATTTAACATTAAACATGCTATTTTATTAAGTCCACCACCTTTTCACCTGTAATATTAATGGACAGTGTAGTTAAATGTTCAGTGTACGTATATGGACTGGCTACTGCATTCAAATGTGTGCATTGACTCGGCCAGCAATTGTCTCCCACACCAATTGTCTCTACGCTGCTACAGCCGTGTAGCTTTTTTCCAAGGAATATGTGCTCAGATTCACCATAAACACGTATTAACACTTCTATCTGAAGTGTTGTGAAGTAGGACAACGTTTTTTTGTCGCCAGGTGCCATGGTGGATCCTAGTATCGGAGATCCATTGATGTTGGCTTCTGGTAGTTCTCATGCCCGCGCTTAACTCAGAGTGGACGTACTCCGAGTTGATTGAACTAATTCACATCAGCTTTTCTGGAACCGAAAAGTCTGAGTTTCCCATTTTAGGGTAAATCAACTCAGAGTTCAGGGTTAGGTTCACAGTTTGTCGAACCCACTTTCTGGAATCCCCCCCTGGTCAGGATGGAACGAAGGTCTTCTGCTCCAATCAGGAGTGATGGGGAGACGTGGTGGGCAGCGAGGATGAAGGGCAGGAGGGAAGTGCGGAGGGAGGGATGGGGTTGTTGGGGGATTCTGGGGGGAAGATTGACGATCCAGACGGTGATTCGTAACTGAGTCAGCATCGTCAACAGTGAATCACCTCATAAAAACACACACACACACACACACACACACACATGCTGTCCAGTCAGAAGAACTACTGTGTGTGTGAGCCTCCTCTCCATTGTGCTCAAGCATCAACAAAACGTTTCTCTCCTTGAACATGAGTCAAGGTTTCAGAGAAACCCAGAGAGCCATGACCCAGTCAGACAGAGGAAACTCTGGTCTCTCCTACTGCTCCTGCAGAGTCTGGTCTGGAGAGACACAAGTCCTGAAGAAGTTGTTTGTCCAATAAGCATTCGGTGGTTTAAGACAAGAACTACTTAAGATGGAGCACAGAGATTCTGGCAAGGTCATGGCGACCCATTAGCTGGCTACTGCAGCCTCTACCTCTGCAGCCTCTACCTCTGCAGCCTCTACCTCTGCAGCCTCTACCTCTGCAGCCTCTACCTCTGCAGTCTTTGACTCTGCAGTCTCTGACTGCAGTCTCTGACTCTGCAGCCTCTACCACTGCAGCCTCTGACTCTGCAGCCTCTACCTCTGCAGCCTCTACCTCTGCAGCCTCTAACTTTCCCGACTCTAACTCTGCTGCCTCTAACTCTGCAGCCTCTGACTCTGCAGCCTCTGACTCTGCAGCCTCTGACTCTGCAGCCTCTAACCCTGCAGCCTCTAACTCTGTGGTTGACATTAGCATGAGGCTGACAGAGAGTTAGAGGACGGCTGGAGCTCATCACAGCTCTGACTCACAAGAGTCTACCACTTCCTGTATGGGGGGGGGGGGGGGGTGAGAGGGAGAAAAGAGAGAGAGGAAGAGAGAGAGGGGAAGAGAGAGAGAGAGGAAGAGAGAGAATTAGAGGGAAGGAGTGAGAGAAGAGAGAGATGGAGAAGAGAAAAAGGAAGAGTGACATACCTGGATCTCCTCTTCTGCCCATCCGTCCACGCTTCCCTGGAGGACCTGCAAAACACACAACACATTAACACACGCACACAACACATTAACACACACAACACATTAACACACACACACACAACAGAACAACCACACAACTCCAGCAACTGTCTCCAAACCCTCCCTCACTCCCTTCATCCCTTCATGTCTACTCCAGCAGTAAAATGGAAACCATACTACTGTGCTCTGTTTGTGGTGTGTCAACTGAGTGTGTGTGTGAGAGAGTGTGTGTGTGAGTGTGTGTGTGTGTGTGCTGTGATATTAAGTGCTCAAGGCTGCAGACATGCTCTCTCCACAGCCATTATTGGAGTTATTGTAGAAGGCTAATCGCATCACTCTGCAGGGTCCTTCAAACTGCACTTCCCTCCTCTCCTCCTCCCTGCCTCTCTCCAAGCCCTCCCTATCTCTCTCCTCCTCCCTGCCTCTCCCAAGCCCTCCCTATCTCTCTCCTCCTCCCTGCCTCTCCCAAGCCCTCCCTATCTCTCTCCTCCTCCCTGCCTCTCCCAAGCCCTCCCTATCTCTCTCCTCCTCCCTGCCTCTCCCCAAGCCCTCCCTATCTCTCTCCTCCTCCCTGCCTCTCTCTTTCACTCTCCACCAATCCCCTCCCTCTCTCTCTCTTCTCCCTCTTCCTCTTCTCATCTCATGTCTTCTTCTTCGCTCCAAAGAGGTGTGGAGCTGGAAGAACCAGATGCCAGGTACCAGGACAGGACTTCATATTACGGGGTGTCTGTCTCTGGGGTCGCCAGGGTCAAAGTGCCACGGCGACTGAAAGCGGAGCGTGTGATGTCAAGGGTGGCAACGTGGCTGATGACAGGCTGACTGAGCAGAGGAACTGATGGTAAAAACAGCAGGTGTGCAGAGTGTGTGTGTGTTTGTTAAAGAGTGTACTGTGTAGGTGTATGCATTTCACAGTGTGTGTTTGTGGTAGTAGGTGTGTAGGTGTGTGCTTGTTACAGTGTGTGTGTGTGTGTGTGTGTTAGTGAGTGTGTACCGTAGAATGTTTATTAGGAAAGCAGCTGGCCAGATTGTCTTACTAAGACAGAACACTAAACACATACCTGCACATAGAGTAGACACATAAGACACACACAGCCACAACCACACACACACACAAATGCAGGGTTCAGGTTTCGGCCTTGATTCCTGTGTCGCCGGTCAGATCTGTCACATACTAGGTTAGTCATATAAGCACACTGAAAGGTGTGTGTGTGTCTCTGAGTGTGTGTGTGTCTCTGAGTGTGTGTGTCTCTGAGTGTGTGTGTCTCTGAGTGTGTGTGTGTCTCTGAGTGTGTGTGTCTCTGAGTGTGTGTGTCTCTGAGTGTGTGTGTGTCTCTGAGTGTGTGTGTCTCTGAGTGTGTGTGTCTCTGAGTGTGTGTGTCTCTGAGTGTGTGTGTGTCTCTGAGTGTGTGTGTCTCTGAGTGTGTGGTTGTGGTGGTGGTCTATAAACAGTAAAGGGGAACATGTCACCCGTCGTTTTGTAAGTGACATCAGCAGAGCAAGCCACAGATGAAAGATCATAGGTCAGAGGAACTTCATTAACCCCCCCACACACACACACGCTCAGACACACACACACACTCAGACACTCAGGCACACACACGCTCAGGCACACACACACACAGCTCATGTAGCCTCCAACATCACTCACTCTTCCTCACTTTCTCACATTTTGCTCTGTCTTTCTGTCTTTCACTCTCTTCAGCTCTCTCTCCCTCTCTCTCTCTCTCCCTCTCCCTCTCTTTCTCTCCCTCTCTCTCTCCCTCTATCTCTCTCTTTCTCTCTCCCTCTCTCTCTCTTTCCCTCTCTCTCTCTCTATCCCTCCCTCTCTCTCTCTCTCTCTCTCTCTCTGTCTCTCCCTCTCTCTCTCTCTGTCTCTCCCTCTCTCTCCCTCTCCCTCTCTCTCTCTCTGTCTCTCCCTCTCTCTCTCTCTGTCTCTCTGTCTCTCTCTCCCTCTCTTGTTTTCTCTCTCTTCCTCCCACTTTCTCTATGATGATAGTAACATGTGCTCATGCTCTGCTGAGTGTTCCTTAATACATCCCAACTCTCCAAGCACTGCTACCTTCAACCTTGAGTCTGCACGCGCACACACACACACACACACTTCACCTGGAGGAGAAGGGGGAGAGAGGGAGAGGGGGCGGGGGAAAGGAGGTTAGAGAGTAACTACTACTTTCACTGAGGAAGAAGGCGTCTTATATTTCCACTCGTCTGTCCATAATATTTTTGTTTTACAAGGTTCTTTGCATCAATTTCATTTGATCTCTCTCCCTCCCAGAGAACAAGCGAGAGAGAGAGAGAGTGGTGAGTGTGTGCGTGTATGTGAGAATGAGTGTGTGTGTGTGTGAGAATGAGTGTGTGTGTGTGTGAGAATGAGTGTGTGTGTGTGTGAGAATGAGTGTGTGTGTGAGTGTGTGTGTGAGAGCTTCTAAGACATTGACACGAATGAGTGACGTTGGTGTAAACATGCCTGGTTTACTGTTCATGTGCATTCCAAAAGTGAGTGTGTGTGTGTGGGCGTGTGAGAGAGTGTGTGTGTGTGTGTGTATGAGTGTGTGTTAGTCTTCCAGCTGCTTTACAGTTGTTATAGTCTTCTGGTCTGTTGCAGATTCATGATGGTCTATGGATGTTCATCCACACACACACTCAATTAGTCACACACGCACGCACAGACACACCCGTTTATTTAACCAGCTCTGACATCTGACAGATCCACAGTATACAGAATGATCAGTCCCTCTCCTCTCCTCTCCCTCGCTCTCTCTCTCTCTCTCTCTCTCTCTCTCTCTCTCTCTCTCTCTCTCTCTCTCTCTCTCTCTCTCTCTCTGTCTCTCTCTCTCGCTCTCTCTCTCGCTCTCTCCAGCTCCAGAGAACTAACACCACACTAAGACAGACCTATGCACGTGTGGTTGTATAAATTAGAGTGCAATTGTGTGTGAGTGTCCAAACAGTGTGTGCACGTTTCACAAGATACGCATTTACCAGCGGGTGTGTTTACCAGTATGTGTGTGTGAGTGTGTGTAACTTTGAGTCTTGTCGAAGATCCATTTAGTGTGGGCACTAGCGTGACAACACTTTTAATGATATGACCCCAGATAAACATCTCAAACCACGCACGCACACACATACATACACGCACACACACGCACGTGTAAAACACACACACACACACTTGAGAGAGAGGGAAGGTTTCAGACCCTTATGCTTTAAATACACAACACACACAACACAAACACACACACACACCCACACACCCTGGCAGTAAATGGCGACAGGCTGTGTTTGTGAAGGAGATCAGATCTGAACCATGGCCACCATGGTAGACGTTCTCCAGGCCTTAAGCCTACCTCTACGACTCCCCCCTCCATCCCTCCATTGCTCGTCTACCTCAATCTCCCTCTCTTTATCTCTCCATCACTCCATCTCTATCCCTCCACCCTCCACCGCTTCATCCCTGCCTCCCAGGAGGTGTGAAATTGTCCGTCAGCAAACCAGGCTCAGGGCCCTTGGAGGGCCCCACAGCATCAACAGCAGGATTAACACTGGCACGCATGTGTGTGTGTGTGGTTGTGTGTGGTTGAGTATGTGTTAACAGGAGCTGTGACACGCCTCTAAGTGTGTTTCCAACACCAGCATCATGTGACTAGGGTGCTGTTACCAGGGTACTGTGACCAGGGTGCTGTGACCAGGGTGCTGTGACCAGGGTGCTGTGACCAGGGTGCTGTTACCAGGGTGCTGTTACCAGGGTGCTGTGACCAGGGTGCTGTGACAGAGGGTGCTGTTACCAGGGTGCTGTGACCAGGGTGCTGTTACCAGGGTGCTGTGAAGGCTGATGGTGTGTGTGGACAAGGTGGTGGGGTGGGGCAGGGGGCAGTAACAGGTAACAGTATCCCCTAGACTCACTAGTTAGTCCCTAATCTCCTCCCTCCTTAACAAGGCACATTTAAAGTCCCTCTGAGGTTGCCAAGGCGATTCTCTGAGTTGCTAAGGTGAGCCATACAAACTCAAAGCAGCCACAGACATACACTCATACACACACAGGCTTCTGTGCAGTCCACCTCCAGGTGGTCCTGATTGGATGATTATACAGTGACTTGCCGTGGCGGCCTGCAAGTGTTCAACACCGTAAAACACACTGAGCTGACAGGCCCAACACTCGTCTGCTACAGTCTACACACGGTGCTTGTGTGTGTGTGTACATGTGTCTCTGTGTGAGTGTAGGTGTGTGTGTGTGTAGGTGTGTGTGTGTGGTCTGTAGAAGAGTAACTCTTCAGACAGGGGGAACTACTGTACCTAATAGAGCTACTAATACACACGTCTATAACACACACACACACAGCATCACACACACAGCATCACGCACACAGACACGCTATAGAGTGCTGGACATGCACACACACCCATTAACACCCTAGTGCTGGTGTGGAGAGAAGAGTGA